>OY743169.1:1207500-1581813 GCA_963555705.1 Ligustrum vulgare
GGGTTATTAAATTTGTGGTAAGAATGTAGAAGGGGACAAACTTTATCCTCTTTGTCTGAATAAAGGAACAAAATCTTAATAATTAAAAAATCATAAGCATTCTTTAGAAGTAAAGATGCCTTTAACTTATTTCATGCAACTTTCCTTAATTATAACTTTTTGTAAATCATTTGACTTTTTGATTATTTATTATATAATAATTTTAGAGAGATATTTTTTGAAGACATTTTTAAGTGACGTATCAAACATTCATTGGATGGTAAAAATAACTACCTCACCACTTACTTTTTCACCACCAAATAAATGTGTGACGTGTCATAATATCAGGGCGGCGCCGGCCCTGAAATATTGGGAGCCTTAAGCAAAGCCTTATAGGGGGGTGGCTTTTGATAATTTTTTTATTTTTATTTTTTAAATTTGATGAATAATTTTTAAAAATATAATTTTTTTATTGAACAAAAACATTTAAAGTTTAATTTACATTCAATCTTCTATCTTCTTTTGATTAAAAACTAACAATTAAACTTTTATAGTCATTTCCTTCTTACTTAAATAACTTGCAATCAAAAGAAAAAAAAAAACGCGTTATATAATATACCAATGCTCATGTAACATATGATAAGTTCCCGATGAAGTTCATTTTAAAGAGAGTGTTTTTTAAATAATGATTTTTGGGAGAATATATAGTTAAAAAGTAGGAAAAAATTACAATGTGTAATATATTTTATTATATGAATATGTGTAGTTAAAAATAAGTATGAAAAAAAGAGTTTAAATTTAATAAGAACCAAATAAAGAAATATCATTGCTACGTGCCTCGTGGCTACAGCCTACATGTATAGTCCTTTAATTTATCAATTTGGAAATGAAAGATTAGAAATAGTACTCAATCTTCATCTCTCTCTCACTCCAAACATATATTTTTCAGTACTCTTCTTCTCTCTCCAAAATGTAAAACCAGAGCAACCTCCCTGAAACCCTAAACACCAATCTCTCCTTGTCCCCATTTAATCTCTCTCTCCATATTCTCAAACTCACTTTTCAAAACTTCCAATTTCCCTGTACAAATGCTAGCTGCCTGCTGGATGTTCATTCGCCTCTAGGGGCAAGGAAATCCTGGAGGCCTCTCTAGTCTCCACCGGACATATAGAGGGCAACTTCGTTGGGGTCCCTCATATTTTGGGAGCCCTAAGCAATCACCTGGACCGCCTAGGTTCGGGTCGATTCTGCACTTAAAAATGTTCTCAAAAAATAACTTCATAGAATTACTCTTTATCATATTTGAGAATAATCGTATTAAGTGGTTCTCTACAATCAATGAAATGAAAACCAAGATATTGTGTGTAGGATGAAAGAAATTGTTTACAAGATGGGAGAGCATCTTTAAAGTTCTCTATTTTTCTTTAAAAAAAAGAAAAAGAAAAGGGAATTGTGAATAGATTTGTCATTAAAATTATATTACGAACTCTTACTCAAAAAATCATGAGATTGAAGTGCAAAACTTTTTAGACTAGGTCGTTGGAGAGGGCGAAGTCACATATATCTTCCTCTACTACCAACACAATGGCATGAAAATGGAGTGGTATTGTAATCACGTCCTCGCCCATAAAGAAAATTTCAAATGTTTACATTGCTCAAATTTTATTTATTATTATTATTTTTTTTTAACATAACATGGTAAGCATATATTTTGTCATTTATTTCAATTTTTTTTAATAAAAATGGTCGATTTCTCCAAAAAATGAATATAAAAATGACATGGATCATGGTTTACATTCTTGCCCATGGACTCGATTAAGCAAGGAATCCCCACCTTGTTCGGATGGATCTTGATGGGTTTGACGATGACATATTGAGTTGTTTCACAATTTTCATTGAATGATAATGCAAAATAAATATTAATGAGAGCATTATTTGGAAAGCTTATGAACTTCATTTACTAAAATAAGTTCTGTTTGATTGATGAGCTTATTTGAGAATTTAGAACTTATCTCAGAAACTTCTTTTATAAGTTTTTCATTTTTTATTCCATTTTTAGTTTATTTATTTATTTATTTTTAAATTATATCTATATGTCATTAGGATGTTTAAAATATATTTTCATTTTATGTCATTCTATATTACTGAGCTGGTTTTGTAGTTAATTTTGTCAAATATTTATATTTCAATTAACTAGCTTATCAGCTATCAGTCTCAATTAACTTTTCAGCTATCAGCTAGCTTATCAATTTGATTTGTCAAACATATCCAAAAAAACTGAAGGCATAACGTGCATGACCTATGTTTTTGTAATTTTTTTCCCACTTGTGGTTGTGGTGTCCCTTCTCAACCCCTTTTAGAAAAACTTCTTTTTTTTACTAAATATTATATTATATTAGTGAATGACAGTTGTACCCCTAAAATCCTAGGTATTATTACCTTATATATCCTTTATTCCTCATATATATATGGGGGATTTGGTTCATAATAATACACAGATTTATTAGTGTCTCTACATTTCTCTCTAGTTTATAACACGTTATCAGCACGAGTCTTAGAATTTTCTTTTTCAAAATTTCATATTCCAAAATATTAGTTAGAAGGTAAAATCATGTGCGTCGAAATTAATGACAGCATATGAATTTTTTGTTCCGATCGTGGTTGAATTGTTTCAATTCCAAGAAGTTGCTTCAATTCCAATAATTGTTCAAATTCCATCTGCCTCCATATTCCAACCAATAATTTGTTCTCGTGAACAATTGTGACTTGGATGCAACTAAGTTCGGCTCCATACTCCAAGAACAACTGTACTTTTTTTACTTCGTTTGATATTTTTGTCCAATTGGATTTTTATCTAACAAGGTTTTAACGAAACAGATATTTTGTAATATCATACGACATAGGGGGAGTTTTGTAAATATTATATTATATTAGTGAATAACAGTTGCACCCCTAAAATCTAGGTATTATTACCTTATGTATCCCTTATTCCCCCTATATATATGGGGGACTTTGGTTCATAATAATACACAGATTTATTAGTGTCTCTACCTTTCTCTTTAATTTATAACACTTTTTATTTTTATTTCATTTGTTCGATGATTTATTTGTTACTAATTATTATTTTGTTGATTATATATTGTGTAGGATTATTTTTGGTAATTGTAAACGTATCTAATCATTTGAGCTCTATATGTTGTTTTCACATTTTAGCATGATGAAACAATGGCTCTGTTGAAGCTGTGATCGGCTTCCTCACACTTTCTATGGTGACCTTCACTTGTGTCTACGTGATCGGAGCAGTTTTTATTTTATTTTATTTTTTTTAGTTGTTGAAGGTAAGTTTCACATCAATTAACAAAATTGAGGTTTCAAGGTGAAAGTCAAATCTTAACAAGACAATATATATATCGCACAATATCTAGCTTTTTTTTTTTTAAATGGCCAATAAGTATTTATGTGACACAATTAATGCTAAAAAATATATATCCGAACATTTTCAATTGGAGCAATCAACAATGTATACTATATATATGTGGCAAAATACATTGACATTATATCAAAAAACTTTTCAAATGTAATAATATTCAACGTGTAAATATGACGGATTATTATCATTTTTTTAGGGGGGGAGGGGAGGGGAGGGGAGGGGGGGGGGTATAATGTCTAGAGGTCGACATTATGATAGATACATTTTAATATTAATTGTGCATCGTAAGCACTTTTTGACCATTTGTGAAAAAAAGTGCTAGACATTTAATGATGACATCATCTCAAGATATGCTATCACAATGTCCACCTCTAGACATTATTCTTAATAATATTTCAATCAATACATTTCCCTCTTTTTCGTTTTTCTAAACAACTAATAATCATTTGTCAAGTTTATACAATGAATATTATTGTATTGGAGATACTCTTATAATGTGGGAAATCGCCATTTCCAATTTTATGCTAAACTTAGCAGGGATATAGCTCGAGACAACGATTGCAATTCAAGAAACTGTGAAATTGTAGGTAAAACTATTTTCTTCAATTGGAAAGAACTGCATATACTCAACCTCTTATTGCTTAGGAGAGTTTAACCAATATTTTCAGACATGTTCCAACCATCGACATGGTCAAGAGTCAACCCCAGCATAATAATAATAATAATAATAATAATAATAATAAAAACAAATATTAAAATACAAAAAAACATGGGGTCTGGGTCCGTCGATTTCTCAGCTCGACCTGGATTGTTGATCGGGTTTGACTTGATCATATTTTAGGGGTCACTCGACCCGATTTTTTGCCCGGACCATGTCTTTCTCGATTGGCTCGATCTAGATTTTAAAAAAAGGAGTTTAACTTATTAGTTGATGCTTTAATCTTAACAAAACGATGTGTTCATCACTAGATACACCTGCCACTGCTTGGTATGGATTAAAAATAATTTTTTAATAGATTTTAATAAAAAATTATAAAATGTGTGGTTGAAAAATTGGGAATTACATAAATTAAAATGTGATAATTAATAATTTTGATTTGTGATTAAAATTAAACAAGGCAGATAAAACGAGCACAACTCAAGTCGACAAGTGCTTAGCTAAATCGCCCATATGCAACGAGTCATGTATCATGCACCCGTCCATTTATAGCCCTTTTCTAATCTCCATTTGTGTGTGTGTGTGTTTTAATATTAATATAAACAACATAAATTTTGAAAAGTGTGTAGCTTTGGAAAATGCATAGTTAAAATAATAGGGAAAAAAACTTTGAATTTACTTATAACATTATTTTATTTGAAGAATATATGATTAAATATGAATTTTGAAAAAATAAGGCTCGAGTAAGGGCTTAATTAAGTAGTACTAGACAAGCAGATGAACCGATGACAGTTGTGTAAAATCGCAAGTATACGATATCACAATCAAGTAATAAAGTGACTTTTGAGTCAAGTGATCGTTTCCACGAAAACTGTTTACTAAGTACCGAAATATGTCAGTTCTAAACTTTATTTGAACAGAAAAAGAGAATTTGTGATTGTAAACTAAAACTAATAAATTAAACTAAAGAATTTAAAATTGCATAAATGTTTTGTTTTCAAATAAGATTGTAAAGTAGTTGGGATTCACGAGTTCACCTAGTCAATCAATTCCAATTCATTGTTCTAATTTCTAAATATGTGTTCGATCGAATTCACTAATTCAAATTGAGATTCCTCTCTCGAGTTTAAATCAATCATACCTAAATAAGTCAACATTATATCTCTACAGCGGGTCCGAATATTCCTTATCTAGATGCATTACACACGAGAATTCACACACGACCGCAATAATAACAAGAGTACATCTCTATCTCTCGTTCAATTACCGGATTTATTGCCTAGATCTATGTTATTAACTTACCTCTCGGATTATGAAAATAACACATTAAATTATGAAAGAGTGGCTAGTTCATTCACGCATTAAACGCAATAATAAACAAACACATGCATTAAAGCGTTAAAATAAGGAATATGGAATTAAAATAATTAACTAGGCTACATCGTTCATCCCAACAAAGAATTTAGTTACACATCTTGATTAAAGAACAATAACAATAAAATAAAATGTTCATTGAAAACAAGAAGAAAGGAAAGCATGCACCAAGTCTCAATTCTTCTATTATCTTCAATTCACGCCCCTCCGCGATGCTTGAATCTCCAAGAATTTTATGTTGAAATCTCTGTTGTAGTTCGTTCTATGGAGAGGGAAAGGTCCAGATTTCGTGCCTCATGTGTTGTATATATAGGTTTTGGAGAAAACCTAGGTCAAAAAGCCCAAAGCCTGTTAAAAATCGAAAGAAAAATCTGATCTGCAGCCCAGTCGGATAACCGCGCGATCGCATGGTAGACACTAAAACTCTCGGATTATGAATTTGAGGTAATTCGCGATCGCGCATTAGGATTTCATCGATCGCGTGACATGTAATTTCCATCTTTTCTCGACTGTATAAATTAGTCCCCCGACCTTTAATTGCAGCCTTAGTCTTCCACTTTCAATTGTTGCGATTTAGTCCCCAAACTTTATATTCTTCTTGAATTTCTCAATTAAGCTCTCAATTCCTTCAATTGGGACCTCCAACATCTGATTTGTTCACTTGAGCACATTGAACCTTCCCGGTTGACGTCACATATCTCTCACTTGCTCAATTAAGCTCCAATTAACATCCAATATTGCCATTTTTTCCATTAATTGGTTCATTCTTCTTCGATTGGGATATTTTCTGAAAATTAAACAAATAAACACAAATTAAGGAGCATATATCTATGTGGGTTCTAAAAATATTCTTTGTTTTTTCCACACAAGGCAGTCAGAATCAGAAATATGCGTGCATAACAAATCAAAAGAAAGTAGACCCAATTCTGCAACCTCAACCACCACAGCCCTGTCAATAAAGCTTATACCATGCAATAATTTTTTTTTCTTTTGATGGACAACTTTTTTCTTTTAATTGTCCCAGTCTTTTACCATCTTTGTGCAGAACTTTTCATACTTGCTTTCTATATGACCCCTGTAGCAGGCTTTCAGATCGGAAACTTCCAAACCAATTGGCTTTAGGGTATCAGGTTCAAAGAACCCCTTAGACGTACTTGTCCGAGTCATAAAGGCTTAAACAGAAAAGTTCAAGATGTTATAATGTCTTATGTGTAAGTCCACTCTCCGTACTTGCTTTCTAATTGACCTCTGTAACGAGCTTTAAGTCGATGACTCCCAAGCTAGTTGGCTTTAGGGCACCAGGTTTGAAAGACCCCTCGGACTTACTTACTCGAGTCAAAAAGGCATTTGAAAAGCAGAATAAGATCTTCAGCATTTTTTCTATTTTTATGCTGGAAATGGTTTATATCAGTTGACCAAACTGCAATGACTAAAGTGCAAAACCAAGAACCACAGACATCCAACCCGTCAATACATACAAATTCCAACCATTTTACCCCCAAACTTGCCTTTTAGCATGATTGGTTCTAATTTAGGGATGAGATGTCTAACGATCTAAGTTCAGGGATTTTCAAGTCATTCCTAGTTCAAATTGCATAAATTTTGTCCCACGTGTATTAAAAAAAATCCCTTACACAAGCAATAATCCAACGCTGGTTATGTACGCAATGAATATGAATCTAGCAAAATATAACTAGTTCAAAATAAGTTCATGCTTTCATGTTTTCCAATTTTCAAATCTAAGCACAAATTGATTCATATTATATCCTAGGCAATAAACATGTCAACACAGTTTTCAATTTTTTTTGTCCCTAAAGAATCGAATGAATATAAAATGAATGAAGAATGCAATGAATTTTCACCCCCAACTTGAAATGAACATTGTCCTCAATGTTTGTCAAAAAGATTCAACAATGTAAAACACGACAAAGAAAAGAGAACGAGAACTCAATGGACGTTCAGTACCACACCCCCAAACTAAAGTTAAAGCAAAATTTTGAATTTTCAACAATGGTAGACCACACATATTCATGCCTTGATATCGCCTAGAAAAACACAAATTTTTTCGAGCCATATTATGATATGTTAAAGTTCACAGCATGGTCTACAACATATTAAAAACTCAGGTCATTTGTAGTTCAATAGGGTCATGAAAAATTATGGAGAAATGGGTGACGTGAACTGATTTTCTGGTGCAATGGCCTGCAATGGGGCTGCCTTGATGAAATGTTGGTTTTCATAATTTTCATGCAATGTAGTGTACTAATTCATGAACCAAACATACAAACTCAATAATAACTATGTCATGAAGATAAATGCTCGGAAGAATCTCTCAAATTTGAACAAAAATCTCATTGGAGCATTTTATCAAACATTTAATGTGCATTAAAAAAATCAAAGAAAGTGCATCAATTTGGAACATTTATTGACCCAAAATTTTTACCTATTAAATCACAAATCACATTCTCCAACATCTAATCTAAACCCATTCTTCACCATTCACAATTTCAAAATCCCAGAACTCACAGAAAATTTCAAAATTTTGAGTATACATTGATTTAAGTGAAGAATTTCATATTTTTGATTGATTTGGACGTGAAAATAGTAATGAATTTGGTGCAATGAAGTGTTGATGACATGCACGATAGATGAAAGATTAGTTCTGGAGTGATTTTGGGGAGAGAAAACGAATTTGTGTTGTTTAAAATTGAAAGAATTAAGTGAAGTATTTAAATAGCCGGTTCTGCTACCAGTGTAGCCACGCGATCGCGTGGCCAGAGAGTCAGTGATCGCTTGGTTCAAGGTTTTAAAACCTATTAATTTTTTAATGCAAACTCGCGATCACTATAGCCTCTTGGCACGCGATCGCGTAGTTCCTGGCATTTATGAAAAAATTTCCTATTTTTTATTTTCAAAATCGTTTTTAGCCCCCTAATCACTTCATGATTTATGCAATGACGTTCCAACGTTAACTTCATGATCCAAACTAGTGTGTGTGTGAGTTGGGATGACAATTAAGAACCTAGTCTAATGAAAACATGCAAAATTAAAAACATACCTAAATTTGCAACAATAGACTAACATGCAAAAGTGTCCTTATATGTAACATGAGAAACACTTAAACAAATTACCTACCATGCAAATATCTAAAACAAATAAAGAAATTAATACTTAAAGCATAGTAAATAAAAGGGAGGAAAGGTTGGGTTGCCTCCCAACAAGCGCTCCGTTTTAAGTCTAAAGCTCGACTTTTTGCACTTCTTTATCATGGAGGATTGAATGATCCTCTTGAACCCCTGCACAACTTGCAATTACTCGCCTTGCACTTCTCGATCCGTTTCCTCACTTTCTTGAAGTCTAAAACCTCATTTTCCACTGTTTGCTGAGTAAAATTAGGTTTTTCCTCTTTCCTTGAGTTATTCCTATCCTTCTTAGCTTCTAAAATCCCTATTTGTAACATTGAAGCATTCTCAAGTTTCAACTCTTGCTTCACATTTTCTTCGGGTTTCTGGATCACTTCTTCCACCTTGAAGTAACTTTCTTTTGAAACTTCAAGATCTTGCTTTGGCTTGATGCTGAAAGTGACTTGTTCCTTCTCGACCCTAAAGATGATTTCTCCATTTTCAATGTCGATTAAGGCTCTTCCAGTAGCTAGGAACGGCCTTCCAAGAATGAGGGGCATTTGAGTGTCCTCTTCCATGTCTAAGATCACAAAGTCAACTGGGAAGAAGAATTTTTCAACCTTTATTATCACATTTTCCACTATACCATATGGGTATTGAATGGATCTGTTGGAAAGCTTCAATGTGATATTGGTTAGTTTAGGATCCCCCAAACCTAATTTCATGTACACAGACAAAGGCATTAAATTGACACTGGCACCAAGATCACACAATACATTATCAAAAGTAAATTTACCAATAGTACAAGGGATGGAGAAACTCCCTGGATCTGTTAGTTTCTGTGGCAACTTCTTTTGGATAATTGCACTGCATTCCTCACTAAGAGCTACTGTTTCATTATCAACTAATTTCCTTTTGTTTGATAGCATCTCTTTCATGAATTTCAAGTAGAGAGGCATTTTGGCTAAAGCTTCTGCAAAAGGGATGTTTATATGTAATTTCTTGAAAATCTCCAAAAATTTCCCAAATTGCTGCTCCAGATTGTGTTTTCTCAGTCTTTGTGGATATGGAACTGGAGGTACATATGCCTTGACTAGAGGTCGAACTCGAACTTCTTCTTCCACTTTCTCTTGGGTTTCTGAAGTTGACCCCTGTGCTTTTTCATTTTTCTGCTCTTCCACCACATTTTTCTTTTGGTTCTTCTGCTTTTCATATTCCTCTACATTCACTTCAGATAGCTGAACCCCGCTTCTTGTTGTTATTGCATTAACATGCTCACGAGGGTTAGGTTTAGTATTACTCGGTAACTGTCATGGCTGTCTTGTTGAGCTGCTAGCTGTCAGCTCTCCCATTTGTTTCTTCAATTTTTTTATTTCAGCAACTTGATTCATTAATTATCTATTCTGACTCTTGACCAGCTAGATTAACATTTCTATGTTCTCGGATATGTTTTTCTGAGATTGTTGCTGTTGCTGTTGCTGAAATCCAGGTGGGCGCTGAACAGTCTGATTGTTAAACCAAGAAAAATTTGGGTGATTCTTCCATTCTGGGTTGTATGTTTGTGAATATGGACCACCCTACTATCTGTTCCCAATGAAGTTGACCTGCTTTGGATTCAATTGATTTTGCTGTAATGGGCAGAAGTTTACAGCGCGATTCTCAAAGCAAAAATCACACAAAACCGTTTGTACTGAATTCACTGGCTGCGCACCCATACTGTCGATTTTCTTTGTTAAAGCATCCAGCTTAGCACTCAAAGCTGTAATCTCACTAACTGCAACAATTCCCCCAGACTTTGGTGTAGATCTATCTGAGTACCACTGGTAACTGTTCGTAGCCATCTTCTCAAAAATCTCAGATGCTTCTTCATATGTCATATCCATTACTGATCCTCCAGCTGTTGAGTCGGCGTACTTCTTGTTTTTATTTGTCAGCCCATTGTAGAATGTCTGGACTAAGATCCAATCAGCTATTCCATGGGTAGGATATTGTCTAATGAGTTCGTTAAATCTTTCACAGGCTTCAAAAATAAACTCTCCTGACTGCTGACTGAATGATAAAATCTCACGCCTTAGCTTTGACATACAACTAGGTGGGAAAAATTTATCAACAAATTTCTAGCTCATAATTTCAAAAGTGGTGATTGTATGTAGGGGCAGAGTGTATAACCAAGCTTTAGCTTTGTCTGCCAAAGAGAATGAAAATAACTTCAATTTCACAGCATCATCTGAAACTCCATTCATGCGCTGCATTTCACACAATTCCAAAAAGGATTGAAGATGTGCATGAGGATCTTCAGACGGAAATCCATGGAAAACACATGAGTTTTGGATCAGTGAGATCAAAGAGGTTTTGATCTCAAAATTCTTGGCTTGGATTGCTATGCAGGTTCTAATGTTGCCCACAGGAGGAACCATGTAATCTCTTAATATGCGCCTTCCATGATTTTGTTGATGTCCATTCACAGCTGTTGGCAGATTTTTTTGATTTCCGTTATTATCCTGAATTCTATCATATGCCATGGCTAAGTCTGTTTGTTGATTCGCTTCCAACAGTTGTCTACGCCTATGTCGAAAGGTGCGTTCAATTTCTGTATCAAAAGAAAGCAAATCAAATGATTTAATCCTTCTTAACATAAATTAAATAAAACAAAAACTGAAAATTAATATAAAAATAAAAATAAAAATAAGCAAAATAAAGTTCAAATTAAAATAAGAACTAATGCGTATCGATATTAACTAACAGTCCCCGGCAACGGCACCAAAAACTTGTTGTGTAAAATCGCAAGTATACGATATCGCAATCAAGTAATGAAGTGACTTTTGAGTCGAGTGATCATTCCCACGAGGACTGTTTACTAAGTACCGAAATATGTCAGTTATAAACTTTATTTGAACAAAAAAAGAGAATTTGTGATTGTAAACTAAAACTAATAAATTAAACTAAACTAAAGAATTTAAAATTGCAGAAATGTTATGTTTTCAAATAAGATTGTAAAGTAGTTGAGATTCACGAGTTCACCTAGTCAATCAATTCCAATTCATATATTTATTTTCTAAATATGTGTTCGATCGAATTCAGTAATTCAAATTGAGATTCCTCTCTCGAGAAGCCTGTTAAAAATCGCGAGAAAAATCTGATCTGCGACCCAGTCGGATAACCGCGCGATCGCGTGGTAGAGGTAATTCGCGATCGCGTAGTAGGATTTCAGCGATCGCGTGACATGTAATTTCCATATTTTCTCGACTGTATAAGTTAGTCCTCGACTTTTAATTGCAGACTTAGTCCTCCACTTTCAATTGTTGCGATTTAGTCCTCAAACTTTATATTCTTTTTGAATTTCTCAATTAAGCTCTCAATTCCTTCAATTGGGACCTCTAACCTCTGATTCGTTCACTTGAGCACCATGAACCTTCCTGATTGACGTCACATATCTCTCACTTGCTCAATTAAGCTCCAATTAACATCCAATATTGCCGTTTTTTCCATTAATTTCTTCATTCTTCTTTGATTTGGATATCTTCTGAAAAGTAAACAAATAAACACAAATTAAGGAGCATATATTCTAAAATGACAATAATTTCTTCTAATTTAGACATACAGATAAGTGTATAAAATATACTTATCAATGACGAATAAGATTTTATTTTCCACTAAACAAGAACAAATCGTTGAGGGTCAATTTATCATAATTGTCGTGAGTAGAGTTTTTATCAATACTGTTCGCTCAAATCATATGCCGCAAGTGCAGGTTCTCGTTCAAGTGGTAAAGTGGACTCGAAAAGTCCGGGTTATCGTACCCACGAGGATTGATTGATTTGTAACTAAACTTGTTGATTTCATTTTAAAAGAAAAGTCAAGTAATATAAAAGTTTGGTTTGGTGGTGAATTACTAACTAAGTGCCTCGAGTAAAAATATGAAAATTTAAAACTAATTAATTAAAGTAAATGAGAAACAATGTAAAAAACTAGAATAAAAGTTATTTAATCAAAGTAAAATAATGACAATAAAAAATTGTGATAATGCCACCGTTTGGTAAATGTTCTTTTTTTGGTTTATAAAACAATTTATAAACCACACAATTTTTCAAACCACTTTTTAGCCACACAATTTTCTCTCTCCAATTTTCAACCACTACTTTTTATTTCTAAATCATAAATAAATCAGTTTATAAACCAAACAGTGTTACCAAATGGAGGCTGAAAACATGGAATAAGGTAGATTTAGTTTTCTTAACTACACCAAATTACATGAAAGATTTCTAAGCTCAACCTAACATTTATAATAACTTGCAATAACAATACAAAATATTAACATCATTTAAAAAAAAAAAAACATGAACATAATGTAACATTCCTAATCATGAAAACATAAATATAAATACTCATAATCCATAAACAACCTAAAATGCTTAAATAAAATTAAACTAGTCAAATATTCCAACACAATAAATTAAGCCATAAGATAACAATAACATTTAACAACTAACATAATCATTTAATGATGTAACTAATTTAAAAGATTAAAAACTAGATAATAAAGAAATTTTTCTTTTTAGTAGAGTTTTGGAATAAATGTTCAAGGATTTTTTTACTTTAAATTAAATTTCTTCACCATACATTAATATTTCCAACACCCAACTCATAATGCAATAAATATATCATAAGTGCTATATGAATCCTTAGATAAAAAGTTGAAAGAAACAACAATAATGAAAACTTACACAACAATAATAAACTTGGAACTAAAGAAAGCAAGTAAAAACACAACAATTTCTTAACTTTAATGCATTAAATAAATAACAAGAGTTGGAGAGCAAAATATAAAGAAAATTATAAGAAAAATTAAGAAAAAGGCAAGGAAGAACCTAACCTTAGCTGAAAATGTGTTTTGGGTACTTATACAACTAAAAAATAACTCAAAATATCGCAAAAATAGGCTGGTTCCGCGAAAAACAGCAAACTGGGCTGAACCAGGTCGGCCAGGTTGACCCGGTCTAGCCCATATATATATATTTTTACTCCGCAATCGCGTGGTGACATTTCCGTGAACCAAAATGGTTCTGCCTGGTTCTGAGCCACCGTTCGCGTGATAGTTCGAGCCACGCGAACGCTTGGTTCAACTGAGTAATGGTTTTGCAGTTTGGTCATTCTTTTAATTACGCATGAAGTCCTTCATTTTTCAATGCCGATCAATTTAGTCCCAAAATTTTCATATTTTTTTCAAATAGGTCTGTCAAAAATTGCACTCGAGGTCCTTCAACTTTTAAACTTTTGCAATCTGGTTCATGAGTTAATTGCACAGCAGGTTCGAAGCTTTCCGAAAGTGGCAAAATGGTCCCCAAACTTTCAATTTTAGCATAATTTGCACTCCTTTTGTGATTTTTTGCCTCAAACTTGGATATTAACCTATTTAAATACAAAATATGCATAAATTAGTAGATATTTTCTCAAGATACTCCAAAAAATGCTAATTTAAATGTATAAAAAGTGTATAAAAATGCACTTAACAAATAATTTTTTTTTTTTTCATTATTGATGGCTCAATTTCAATTATTTGTTGCAAGTCTCACATTATTTTTCATTGTTTTATGTCCAATAAAATTTATTTTATTTAAACTATGTGTGTTTTGTATTATTTAAAAAATGTTACAATAAGCAGGGTTCGAGATAAGGCAATAACGGAAACACAACAAAAAAACCAACAATAAAGTAAAGAACACAATCGATTTTTATGCTCGAAGGCCCGAGTTCACCCAATCACTGGCTACTTCTCATTTGAAGCTCCACTTTTAATGGATTGTGGCTTCATTTATTAATAGATTCACAAAGAATTACAGTTTACAAAGAGATTTGAGACAGATCGCTCAAGAAACCCCAAATGCAGAACTCAATCTCGCTTAAAATGACACAAAGTAACAAATACTAAATTTGCCTCACTATCAACCGCTCAAAATGCAACAGGGGACCTAGTAAATCAAATATTTACTAAGTATTCACTCAGAAATTTGAAGAAATCACGAAGAAGTTCAGCCAAAAAGGTTGGAGACACACACACACACACAAAGAGAGAGAGAGAGAGAGAGAGAGAGAGAGAGAGAGAGAGAGAGAGAGAGAGAGAGTAGGGTTTTAATCTGAATGGCAGAGTCTGGAGACTCAAGAGACGCTCCCCAAGGTAAAAGGATCAATCAGCGGCCAAGATCAGCTCATCATCATCAGACGGCTCAGATCAAAATGCATAGGATCATGCATTTCAGTTTTAAAAAAAAAACTTAAGGAAGAAAAGTGTTCAAGTAGAATAAAAGATAAAAACGACTGAAAATTTAAAACTTATCCTTTATCAATATTTAACAGACTTAAACATGATTTAAACTTACTTACAGGAAACCCTTTCAATTTAATACCTTCAGAACTCCTTCTATAGGTCAATCCATTGTCTGCAATACCTTTCATATATCTTATAAGGCATTTTAAGGCATCCCAGTGGTTCTGACCAGGGTTAGACAATATCTACTCAACATACTAATGGAATGTGCAGTATCTGGCCGGTGCAAACCATGGTGTACATAATAGACCCACAGCATTAGAATAAGGCACATTCTTCATACACTCAAACTCATGCTTAGATTTAGGACATTTTTAGTCAAAATAAAATGATTGGCTAATGGGATACTACAAGTTTTAACATTTAACATACTAAACTTATTCACAATTTTCAAAACATAAGCAGATTGAATCAGCCAAAGTACATTTTTAGGTCCGTCCCTAAGGATTTCCATACCTAAAATCCTTTTAGCACTTCCTAGATCTTTCATATCAAATTCGGAAAACAGAGCAAATTTAACAGTTTTGATCTGATTCATGCAGGGATTGATTAGCAATATATCATCCACATACAGTAATAAGAACACACATTTTTCAATTTCATATTGCAATTATCAGAGCTTACAGTTGGTGTAATGAGGCAAGAAAAACTATTTCTTTCCCAAGGGATATGTAGCCTCTTGGCAGAGTGGAAGCTATATCATGATGTTTTTGTCGATGAAGGCAAGGCATAAGAAAATGAGGGAAAATGGAAGTATTATTTTGCAAAAACTAACCTACCCGGTTTAGTTCATACCTTCTTGCAGATGTTTAACTACATGGAACCCAATATAAAGCATGATTAGACTTTATTTTACAGCACTGAATCCCAAATGATAATATAATGAATGAATAAAAAAAAAAAAAAGGAATAGGTTTTATTAAACTTACTTGTTGCTGTTTGACATATTGATAATCTATTTTCATTATCTTAATTTTATATTTATTTGTAATCTTCTCATTAAATGAAGCCTGAGGAGGATATGGGTCTTTGCTAGAGCTACGTACTTTGGTGGATTGGCGTGGTAAGTAGTAATTCTTGCCTCTCAGATTCCGTATATATATATACCTTTCTTTTTGGGAGTTATTATTTTTATTTTTTATTTTTTTATCTGAATGGAGTTATTTCATATGATAAACTGAAGTAGAGTTGTTCTAGTTTGTGCTACTACTATCATTATTTATAAGTTGTAATCAAACCATAGCATATATATTGGGATTTTAAAGTGACTATTTGAATACCATAAATCTGTTGATACCTTAAAGATTATTCAGCACTACCTCAAATTTCACCAAGTGGTGAAATATGGAAACAAAAAGACAATGACGACCTTTTCCCTCGAACCTATCTTCCAAGTGTTTTTATGGGAGATTATTTGGAGTGAAAAATAATTTTTGTGAAGAGCCTGAGGTGAAAAGGGTTTTTTCTTCTTCTTTCAACATCCCAGGCTCGATAGATGTACTTTTTTTTTTTTCCTTCTAAATCAGTTTATAAACTACACAATTTTCAAAATCTTTTAGTGACGCGATCCCAGTCGAGGAATCTCGTCGAAACGCGGAATAACGAAATTTAAAACCTAAGGAAAGATCTAAATCAGATCTGACACGAAAAATAACAAGAACATGAATAATTGAACAGAAATTAAAAGATAGATTGACGATAGGACCTTGACCCAAGATTCACGACGCAAGAAATTGACGATGCGGAATCGAGATCCAAGGTTTTCGAAACACCACAAGAACTTGTCAATTTCCTTGATAAAAATTACAACGCCACAAGTACAACGCCAGCCAGTACTGCATCTAACGCGGTACTGAGATCTTCATTTCTTCAGCCATATTAAAGAATTATTATCAGTCCTCTGAAACGACTTGGTCAACCAAATTCTCTAGTTGTTTCCATCCCCTCCTTCTTCCATTCAATTTCTGTGCAGTTCCATCGAGTTGGAAAAGTGAGCAACTAAAATGAGGATTCAGGACAAATACTCTAAAGTGCCATTTTCCAGTACCACAATTCATGCATGCGCTGAATCTGGAGATCTCGTTGCCTTTCAGAGGTTACTTCAGAAAGACCCTTCTCGTCTTCATGGAAGAAGCCTTATGGTAACATATCTCTCTCTCTCTCTCTCTCTCTCTCTCTCTCTCTCTCTCTCTCTCTCTCTCTCTCTCTCTCTCTCTCTCTCTCTCTCTCTCTCTCTCTCTCTCTCTCTCTCTCTCTCTCTCTCAAGAGTAGCCCGGAACATAGCTCAATAGTTGTAAGGTAAGAATGAGAAATCTCAGTTGGGCTTGCATTTGGAGGGTGGGAGTTTGAATCTTGTCAAAGTAATGGATGAGGATCCTTATAAGAAGCACAGTTAAATAGTAAGTTATGATCAACTTTGTTCCACTGAGACACATCCTGCCATTTACATCCTCTACAAAAATCCTCAGAGGCCGTAAAAGCTCCTAAGATTGGAAAAGCTCCTAAAGTTTTCGAAACACCACAAGTACAACGCCACAAATATTTCCACAATATTTGATAGGTCGGATTTGTTCTTGAAGAACACAAAAGGGACTCCTCTCAACCTTTCAATTGGAGAAAACTCTCTCAACTATATTAATCTCAAAATCAATCTTAACTGTTTTTTACAATGAATTGAAAAGCGTATAAATAAGCAAAATAACCTAACATCTAATTTACTCAAAATAGAATTCTAATTATGCTAAAATTCTAAAATAGGAAAATAACCTAAAATAATAAAAGGAAATAAATTAATTGAGAAATCCGGAAAATCTGGAAAATCTTGAGTTACGGCCGTGAATATTAGTTTACGGCCGTAACGAATATTCTGCCTCAAATTCTAATCATGTGTTACGGCCGTGATCAATTTCAATTCCATTTTTACGGCCGTGAGGAATATCTTTACGGCCGTGAATCAGTTTCTGCCTTATTGTTTGATTTCCTGCCTCGGCTCGATCCTTTCGCCTTCTCGGCTCGACCCCAACACGGAACTTGCTCCGTTTTGAACGTAGATCACTATCATATTGTCGATGGCTCGACTTCGCCCTTCGATGCCTGGTCCGGATCACATCATTTAGCCTCTGTTTGGAGGCTGGCTGGATTTTATTTAAAAATCAGTTTATTTCACGATTTTGAGGTAGATTGATGATTAAAAAATGGAGAGAGAAAATGTGTATGGTTAGAGATTGATTTGGAAAATTGTGTAGTTTAAAAATTGGTTTATAAACCAAATTTTTAAAAGATTCGATTTAATCACACATATTTTCTTTTTCCAATTTTTAACGACCTTTTACTTTAAAATTATAAATAAATCGATTTATAAATCAAACATTGTTATCAAAAGGAAGTTTGACTAGATAGGAGAATCACATTGAATTTGTTTTTATGGTGGATTTTTTGCCCCTGAAATATCTAGTCTAGACTAGTAGTTGTTTAAACTAGAGCAATGCACGCTTTTGGGATGGTGGGTCTGGAAGAAATCTAAAATCTTGTAGACTGATTAACCGTGACTACCTTGTACACGATTGAAAGCACGTAGAATGCAGATGAATGAAGGTGGAGAAGCTACTCATATTTCATGAAGATTGTGTATGAATGATATTGTGCTTCTATGTACTATTTTGTTTTTATTGTTTGGTGAGTATTGGCCTGTTTTATTTAAACTAGTTTTGCTGCATGCGTTGCATGTATATTGTTAGTATTTTCCTATAAGAGAAGTTTCGAATAATGATTTCTTGTTTGATACTCTCTCTATCCCATAAAGATAAACTCATTTATCATTTTACACGAATTAAGAAAACATAATTGTTATATGTTGGAATTATAAATTTGCTTACATTTTACTTAATATATCCCTACATGTATTTAATTGGATGAATAGTGCATCTAATTGTTACCCGCATAGTATTTAATTGGATGATAGTGCCTAAATTGATGAAAATTCAGACAATTTACCCGCATATGTTTAATTGGATGAATAGTGCAACAAATTGTTGCCCGCATAGTGTTTAATTGGATGAATAATGCCTAAATTTGATTAATAGCGTTTAATTGCAATTAGATGGATAGTGCCGTGAATAGTGCCTAAATTAGATGAATAATGTTTAATTTTAATTGGATGAATATTAAATTGGAAGAATAGTGTTTAATTGAAACTTCCAAAATAGTGTTTAATTGCAATTGGATGAATAACGTTTAATTTTAATTGGATGAATAGTTAAATTGGAAGAATAGTGTTTTATTGAAAATGAATGAATAGTGTCAATTGAGAAATTCAATCTTTTATATATAGAGTGATTACTTGTTGCTTAATATCCAATTATCCATCTAGAAACTAGAATCCATCGAGGGCCTGCTGCAAACTCGACTAGAACTATTGACTTAAGCGGGTTAGTGGGGGTGGGGAATGAAAATAATTAATAGCTGATGCTGTCAAAAATCCTAACCTTGACGTGGCAGGATCTGATGATATTCAATTGCTGGAAAAGATCAACGAGCTCGCCTTGGATGACCTGCAAAAAAGGCGAGGAGGATTCTCCCCGTCGCCCCTCCGATGTGATAATTAGTTTTTTGGAAAAAGGTAGAGAAAATATTTAACTGGAAAAACGTAAAAAATTGTGAATGAATAATTTGATATGAAAAGAACTGTATTTATAGGGCTGAAAAAGCCCATAACTTCCTGTATTTAAGGAATGAGTCATTTTGTCATAAACTTACCTTTTAAGAAGAATTCCATACTTATAAGGATTCAGTTTCCTTTTTGTAAAGGGTTTCCTTGTGGATCATGTATTGTCTTGAGGCTCAAGTATATGGCCCATTAGCGAGACCCAGTGATGAAAGAGGTTGGGAAGCCTGCAAATACGGGCCACAGATAGGCAAAAAATGATCTTATCTCCAACTGTCAAAATGAAGTAGATCGGGATGACCCCGACCTTCAAGAGACCGGGTGTTTTAATGAGGCAACATCGGTTATTGTTGAACAGCGAAGAGGTCGGCCATATGCCGACCATGCAGCTTTCAGTAACAGGTCGGTCAAAGGAATTCCATGACCTCAAGAGGTCGGTCAAAGGAAGACCATGACCTCAACAGGTCGGGTCGTGGAATTCTCCGTAAATTTAGGGAGTAGGAAAATAATACCGATCATTGGCCCCCGTACGTCAGAGATCGGGACAAGATTTCTGGGCGCATGACAGGTGTTATATTGAATTTGCCAACTCATCATATTTATTGCTTTTTCCATAAAAGAATTGCCTAGGATGTTGACACGTGGCAGAAAAAATAACTTTAAGATTTTGAAATTTTTCCCGCCTATTTTGCCTATATATATGTGGTCCCTATAACCTCTTTACGTTTACGTTGCAAATTTTGAGAAATCAGAGAATTCGTCGGGCGACTCACACGACCTCTACTCCAACAAAAAATTTCTAGCATCTTAGGTACGCTCGGCCTATCCCGACCCCTCTAACTCATTTATTATTTATTATAGAAAAGTATGGCCATACGTATGACAGTGGAAGACCTTAGGGAGGTAGAGGACCTAGATGAACCTTTAGAGGTCGAGCCATTAGGATTTTACGAGCCCCCACCTGACTTTGATGAGGGTGAGTCTGACAATGGGGAGGAGGTCGAGGAGAACCCTAGGGTAGTGAGGGAACCTAGGAGGGCAGAGCTCAAGCTACCGACAACCCTTATCTGGCCGACTGTAGGAGGAAGATGCAAGACTCCCTGCATCCAGACCTTGTGAAGAAATATCAATATGAGATCGGTCTAGAGCGGGGAGTGGAACACATAATGAGCGCGGCTCTCCAGGTAGTTCTTTAAGATTTTGTGGCCATTCTTTAGAGAATATACATATTTACACAGAATTTTTACGACTTATTCGCCCGATCTTCAGATGTTGAGCATTACCCGGGGAGTTGCAAACCAAAGCATTGAACGGGGTGAGACTGCGAGTCAGCTAGTGCACTCCGTTCAATACGAAGCCACCCGGGCCAATGTTGCCGAGGAGCTGCGTAAAGTTAAGGCAGACCTCGAGGCCGCTCTCCAAGAGCGGGACAATGCTCGAGCTGAAGCTAGCCGTTACGCAGGGGAGCTCGAGCAGGCTCGGGCATAGGAGCCCCAAATCCAAGCGTCAGCCATATAGTCCTTCAAGGGTTCTGAAGATTACAAGCTTGCCTTGAGTACGTATGCATTGGAGTCTTATTCCCAAGCAATAAAGCAGGCAAGGGCTTGATGCCTTCAGAAGATGCCCGAGCTAGACACGAGCCCTATGGCCGCCTTCCCCCTAGGTGCTGATGATCTAGACCTCAGCCCCTTTGAGGAGGAAGATGACGCTGACTGTGAAGTGCTCGAGGAAGCAGAGGAGGGGTCCGGTGCCGAGGACTGAAGTAATTGTAAATTCTCATTGTAATGCCCGGGGTATACCTCGTAGCTTTTGTAAAACTCTTTTAATGAATGAATTTGATTTTGTAAGTTTTTCGCCTTTAAATATTAAGTAGCTTTGATTCCATATCTTGATGATTATATGATCGGGTAAAGACCAACCATCTATTGCAGTTACAACCACGGGTTAACATTTCGCAGTATCAAGATTTAGTTTGAGACAATTGTCTAGCGAGGCCGGGTGAGCCCGATCCTTTCTAGTCGATTTTCTCAAAGATAGGATCACGCTTTTTACTTGGCAGAATCACAAGGATTGTTTGATAAGGTCGGGTTATGCCGACCTGTAGGATAAATTTGTCAAGATGGAGTCGTGTCCATAACTTGGTAAAATGGATGTGGTTTTTACAAAGGTCGGTCAATGAGAGCCGGGGCTACCCCGACCTTTCTTAATTTTGAATTTCTGATTTTGAAGTAATTTGCAACGTTTTGTCATGAGACATTGTAAATTATTTGATGGGAAATAATTTGTAACGCCTTGCCATGAGACCTTGTAAATTATCCGTGGAAGAATAATTTGTAAAGTCTTGTCATGAGACATTGTAAATTATTTGACGGGAAATAATTTGTAACGCCTTGCCATGAGACCTTGTAAATTATTCGTGGAAGAATAATTTGTAAAGTCTTGTCATGAGACATTGTAAATTATTTGATGGGAAATAATTTGTAAAGTCATGTGAATGACCTTGTAAATTATTTGATGAGAAATAATTTGTAACGCCTTACCATGAGATCTTGTAAATTATCCGTGGAAGAATAATTTGTAAAGTCTTGCCATGAGACATTGTAAATTATTTGATAGGAAATAATTTGTAAAGTCATGTGAATGACCTTGTAAATTATTTGATGGGAATAATTTGTGAAGTCATGTGAATGACCTTGTAAATTATTTTGATATTTGATCTTTGTTGTGCTAATTCTTTGGAAGAAGTACTTTTATTAAAGGGGACTGAACGGTGGGCCTCGTTAAAACCTTATCCAGAAAAACCCATTGGGAGAAAATCTGGACAAGGAAAAAGAGTACCCGTCCCTGACACTGAAAGACAAAATAATGGGCACGCAGGCCCGACCATAATATCTGATGATGGACGTGCAAGTCCGAAAACAAAAATAAAAATGGGCGCGCAGGCCCGACCTTACTAGGACTTGGTATTAATAGAAATATGATTACTTGTAGTACGGCTTCAAGTTCTCCACATTCCATGGCCGAGGAAGAGGTTTTGAATCCATCGTGCGGAGGCTGTATGAGCCCTTTCCCGCCTTTCGAATGACTTCATAAGATCCTTCCCAAACAGGCCCAAGTTTCCCTGGTTGATGACCGGCAACCTCACTGCGACGAAGGACAAGATCTCCCATTCTGAATTCCCTTTTCTTTACTCGAATATTGAGCTTCTTAGACATGGCCTGTTGGTAAGCTGCTATTCTTAATGATGCATTTTCCCTGACTTCCTCTAGAAGATTCAGACTTTCTCTCTGTCCTTCGATGTGGTCGGGAGACCCTGTGGCCATAGTACGGAAGCTTGGAATGGTTACTTCTACGGGGACAGCGACCTCCATCCCGAAAGCAAGCATGAATGGGGTTTCCCCTGTTTCCGTTTTGAACGTGGTTCGGTTGGTCCAAAGTACTTCTGGGAGAAGATCGGGCCAATCTCCCTTGGCACTGCCGAGGCGAGTCTTCAAATCTTGTAAGATGAGTCTGTTTGTAACTTCAGCTAACCCATTACTCTGTGGGTGCGAAACGGAGGTCAACCTGTGTTCTATCCCCAGATTCTTGCAGAATTGCTTGAAGGCTTGGCACTAAAATTGTCGCCCATTATCTGTTATTAATGTCTTGGGAAGACCAAAACGGCAAACTATTGATTTCCACACAAATGCTTCCAACTTTTGTTCTGTGATCACGGCCAGCGGTTCGGCTTCCACCCACTTAGTGAAATATTCCAATGCAACTGCCAAGAACTTGACTTGACCCCGGGCTATAGGGAAAGGTCCGAGTATGTCGATTCCCCATTGGGCGAAAAGGTATGGGCACAATATTGAGGATAGTTCTTCCGCGGGTTGATGTAATCGGGCTTCAAATCTTTGGCACTTGTCACAGGCTTTCACATAACTAAGAGCGTCTTTCTTCATGTTCGGCCAGTAGTACCCGTATCTTATTAGTTTCAGTGCTAGAGCTCTTGCTCCCTGGTGTCCTCTAAAAATTCCTTCGTGAACCTCGGCCATAGCAAGAGCTGCTCTTTTTGGAGTTAGGCATCGCAGATAAGGAAGTGTGAAGCTTCGGCGGAACAAGGTATTCTGCAGCAAGGTATACCTCGGGGCCCTTGCTTTAATTTTTCTGGCCTCTATTTTATCATCTGGCAACCTTCCTGATGTTAGATATTCAATTATTGGATCCATCCAACTGGGCTCATGATCTGAAATATCCATGACCTCGGGTTGTTGTACTATACTAGACTTATGAAGAGTTCGTACAAACACGGTTCTCTCCAAGTGGTCTAGATTCGAAGAAGTAAGTCTTGACAAAGCATCTGCTTTGTGATTGGCGGACCTTGGAATTTTGTCTATGTAGCAAGACTTGAACTTCCTTTGCAAGTCTAAGACCATCATCCTATAAGATGACATTTTCTCATCTTTTGCTTCAAAAGTGCTGTTGACTTGTTCTACCACTAATTGTGAATCACTTAGGACCTTGACGTGCTCGACCCCTAGATATTGTGCTGCTTGAAGTCCAGCGATTACGGCCTCATATTCTGCATCATTATTGGTTGTTGGGAAGTCAAACCGTATTGCACACTGAATTTCCATTGTGCCATCGTCTTTCTTTAATATGATTCTGGCCCCCGAGCCCGCAGCATTCGATGCTCCATCTACTTGTAAGGTCCATGCGGCCTCTTCCCTGTCATGACCTGTTGGCCCCCGAGGTCTTGGTGAGAGTTCGACGACGAAGTCAGCCAAGTCCTGTGCTTTGATAGAAGGTCGAGGTTTGAACTCGATATCATACTCTCCAAGCTCGATTGACCACTTGAGTAGACGGCCGGATACATCTGGTTTCTGTAAGATTTGCTTCAAGGGCTGATTTGTGAGGACAGTTACGGCATGGGCTTGAAAGTACGGTCTTAAATTTCTTGCTGCTGTAACCAAGGCAAATGTGAGCTGCTCCGCCAGTGTATATCGGGTTTCTGCGTCCAACATCATCTTAATGACGTAATATATCGGTTTTTGAATCTTCTCATCTTCTTTGACCAAAACGGCGCTCACCGCATGATCTGATACTGCTAGATATAAGAACAGATTGTCCCCTGAATTTGGCTTTACCAGTATCGGAGGTGTTCCCAAGTATTCTTTCAACTTCCTGAAGGAGACCTAGCATTCTTCATCCCATCTGAAGTCCTTGTTTCCTCGAAGAGTTTTGAAGAAGGGAAAACATTTGTCCGCTGCCCTTGACATAAATCTACCCAATGCTGCTACTCTTCCTGTTAACTTCTGCACCTCCCTGATGTTTCGGGGAGGTTCCATGGATGCTAGGGCTGAGATTTTATCTGGATTAGCTTCGATACCTCTCTGAGTGATCATGAATCCCAAGAACTTTCCCGAGCCTACTCCGAAGGCGCACTTTGCAGGATTTAGTTTCATCCGATGTTTTCTAAGTGTACTGAATATGTCCTCAAGGTCAGCAATGTGATCTTTCTTTCTTGAGCTTTTTACGACCATATCATCAACGTAGACTTCAATATTAAGCCCGATGCGTCTGGAGAAGACCATGTTAACCAACCTTTGATTAGTAGCTCCCGCATTCTTCAACCCAAATGGCATGACCTTGTAGCAGTATATTCCTTCATCTGCCATGAATGAAGTTTTTTCCTGATCTTCCTGTGCCATTCGAATCTGATGATACCCCGAGAATGCGTCTAAGAAACTGTAAAGTTCGGATCCTGATGTGGAATCCACCAACCTGTCGATCCTGGGAAGAGGATAACTGTCTTTTGGACATGCTCTATTCAAATCTGTGAAGTCTATACAAACTCGCCACTTTCCATTTGGCTTCTTTACCAAGACCACATTGGCTAGCCACTCTGGATACTTCACCTCTTTGATGAATCCTGCTTTCAAGAGCTTATCTATTTCCTCTTTTATTATCTGTCTTCTTTCTGTGGCAAACTGTCTTCTTCGCTGTTTCACGGGCTTCTTGTCGGGCATGACGTTCAGCTTGTGTTCGACAAGCTCGGGATCTATCCCGGGCATATCTTCAGCACTCCATGCAAATACATCGATATTCTTCTTTAAACATTGTGACAACTCTTCCTTCATCATTTTGGGGAGCTCTTTCCCAATTGTGAAGCTCTTCCCTTCTGAGACATGAACCTATTCCAACTCTTCTACTGGCGACATTCTTTCTTCGAGACGAAGTTCTATTGACATCAAATCTGTCTTATTTTTTCCAATGCAGTTGATATAGCAACTTCTGGCTACCGATTGATTTTCCTGAATAGTTGCTATGCCTGTGGAAGTTGGGAACTTGATTGCCAGGTGATAATTTGATACTATAGCTTTGAGGCTGTTCAAGAATGGTCTTCCCAAGATAGCATTGTAGGCCATAGGAGTTTTCACGACTTGGAACGAAGTCATCTTCCTTACATGCTTCTCTTCTGATCCTAGTGAAGTGGAAAGGTCAATTAGGCCTTCGGGTTTCAAGGTTCCTCCTCCAAACCCACTTAGGGGAGTAATGACCTGTCGAAGCCGGTCTTTGGGAAGTTGCATCTGATTGAAAGCTTCCAAGGAAAGAACGTTGGTTGCGCTCCCATTGTCAACTAGCACCCTCCTGACATCAAAATTGGCGATAGTTGCACTGATAACAACAGCATCGTCATGAGGATAAGAAATCCCTTCCATGTCAGCATTGCTGAAGCTGATGCTGTCCGAGACCTCATGGTCATGACATCCCGACCTTTCTTCCCGATCACTCAGTGCACGGGCATGGTTCTTTCGTGCATTATTCGAATCACCTCCAGATGTTATTCCTCCGAAGATAAAATTTATGATGCCAGCGGATCTGGTGTTCTCTTCCCCTTTTCCATGCTCTTTATCGTCTCTCTTTATGTGGTGCCCCAGGAAGCCTCTTTTTATGAGGGCCTCTATCTCCTGTTTCAAAGTTTTGCACTCATCCGTGGTATGACCCGGGCTCTTGTGAAAGTCACAATACTTATGTCGATTCTTTTCGTCGACTTTCCCCTTAATAGGCTTGGGCCATCGCAAATCTTCCCGTCCTTTGATTTCCATCAGAATGTGAGATCGTGGTGCGTTTAGCGGAGTTAAACTCTGATGCCCATGATCATTCTCCCTATGGTTATTTCGGGAAGAATTTTTCTCATCTTCCTGTCTTGATCTCTTACTCCCTTGCTTTGTTGATGGTGAAGACTGTGCTACTGTCCCATGCCCTTGATCCTGTGCCCGAACTGACAAAAGTGTTTCCTCCATGTTTATGTACTTTTCTGCTCTCCGAAGAAGTTCTGTTACATTTGAAGGTGGGCTTTTGGACAGGGACATTCTGAATTCTGGGTCTCGAATAGCCAAGGTAAGGCTGAAATTGCTGATGATATATGAAGATCTGGAATCTGAAGTCTTTCAGCGTTAAAGCGAGTCATGAACTCTCGCAGTCTTCTTGAGGGATGCGGCGGTCTTCTTGATTCTTTTGCTACTCGTAAAGAAAGCATTGAACTTCTCAGTAAGATCTGCGAAGGAAGAGATGGACCCTGGAGGTATCGTGGAAAACCAGACTCGAGCTGAATTTGTCAAGGTTTGTGGGAAGGCCTTGCACAGAATCTGATCGGGAGCATTCTACATGTCTATAACATCAGTGTAGGTATTCAAGTGGTTGTTAGGATCCGTTGTTCCGTCGTATTCCTTTATCCGAGGATATTTAAATCGATCTGGCAAGGGAAAAGATGTTATTTCATGAGTAAAGGGGGTTCTTCTCACGAATGGTGTCCGACCCTGGGTGTTATGTCGTATTCCATCAGCAATTCCTTCCTGAATGATTCTTGAGAGCTCTTGCTGTGTCAAGTTGGCGGATCCTTCTGTCATGAGATGGGCACCCCTAATTCCCGGGGAGTGGTCAGCCATAGGATTAGCTAGCTGGAGATCTTCCCTGGGAATCGTTCCAGGAGTGTTCGGGTCAGGTTGCGCTTGATGACTGTTATGTTGTTGAAGAGCTTGACGAAGTTCGCGGAGCTGTTGCTGAAGTTCGTTGAAATCTTCCCGACTAACAGGTTCATTGTCTGGAGTGGCATCTGGGTTTTGTTCTTCCCCAACATCTTCAAGAGGTGGAGGATTATCATCCTCAGCCGAGGTGTTGGCCGGAAGGGCTTGACCAGTGGATGCGGATGGACGGGCTTGACGTCTATTAACCATGGCTAGTTGTATCTCTTCCCACAGACGGCGCCAATTGATGCCGTAAAAAATCCTAACCTCGACGTGGCAGGATCTGATGATATTCGATTGCTGGAAAAGATCAACGAGCTCGCCTTGGATGACCTGCAAAAAAGGCGAGGAGGATTCTCCCCGTCGTCCCTCCGGTGTGAGAATTAGTTTTCTGGAAAAAGGTAGAGAGAATATTTAACTGGAAAAACGTAAAGAATTGTGAATGAATAATTTGATATGAAAAGAACTGTATTTATAGGGCTGAAAAAGCCCATAACTTCCTGTATTTAAGGAAGGAGTCATTTTGTCATAAACTTACCTTTTAAGAAGAATTCCATACTTATAAGGATTCAGTTTCCTTTTTGTAAAGGGTTTCCTTGTGGATCATGTATTGTCTTGAGGCTCAAGTATATGGCCTATTAGCGAGGCCCAGTGATGAAAGAGGTTGGGAAGCCTGCAAATACGGGCCACAGATAGGCAAGAAACGATCTTATCTCCAACTGTCAAAATGAAGTAGATCGGGATGACCCCGACCTTCAAGAGATCGGGTGTTTTAATGAGGCACCATCGGTTATTGTTGAACAACGAAGAGGTCGGCCATATGCCGACCATGAAGCTTTCGGTAACAGGTCGGTCAAAGGAATTCCATGACCTCGAGAGGTTGGTCAAAGGAAGACCATGACCTCAACAGGTCGGGTCGTGGAATTCTCCGTAAATTTAGGGAGTAGGAAAATAATACCGATCAATAGCTATAAGTATATTCGAGTCACTTATAATTCAATCAATTCCATTAATCTAAATAATTTCATCTTCGAAAGAAGTACTAGACGTAATTAAACGATATTTTATTTTGTACCAAACATTCGAGGAATCAAACTGGCCGAGTCGCACATGGGTTCGGTTCATATCCACGAACTGGCTCCTCTTAAGCTTGTGAATTTACCTTTTCATTTTTTTCTTAAAGAAAAATTACATGAGCCGGGTCGTGGGCTGCTCGAACTTGATTTGCGTTTGTGAGAAAGGATCTAACCTTATTTGTGAATACGACCGAGCTTGACTAGATTTGTCCTGAGATCGTGTCTAGCCAAGCTCTGACGTCTACATGTCAAGACGTTTCATCTTGATACGACAATCGACTAGTTGCCACCCGTACAAAACACACACTTACGTGGGATATCTTTAGAAGAAAATTCCGTCCAGTTCAAAATTCCCTAAACAGCCCCCACAGTAAACACCAATTCACGCATAACGTATTTAAAAAAAAAAAAAAAAAAAGTGTATCTCACACCCTGAGGACTTGAACTAAACACGCTCAAGGTCATTGGTTCGAGATTGTAAATTCAGGTTATGCCTTCCAGGGACCAGGATGGAGGAGATTGTGTAAGCACGAGCATCCCTCAATAATTCCCGCTTGCAATAAAGTCCACTGCAACGTATTCATAATATCATATCGAGATGTTTTCGCCAATAGGGTTTCAAAATTCCCCTAAATGTACACACAGACAATCATAATTGTATATATGATTTTTTTGTGAATTTTGGGGTTTAGTATAAATTGAGCGGCAGATGATAATTGAATTCCTCGTGATACTATTCAGGAATTACTATCGAGGCAAAACTCCAGGATCAGGTGTAGTTTGGATACGGTCAGGTCATGTATACAACTAATTGGATAGGGTTTGGGTTGGCTGTCGGGTCGAGCGCTTTCATTGGATCCAGTTTCATCATCAAGAAGAAGGGTTTACAGAGAGCTGGTGCCTCCGGCTCTCGTGCCAGTACGTGTTTTTTTTTTATTTTTTATTCAGTTTATTTTTCTTGATTTGTAAATTTTGAAGCTTGAACTGTTTTTCTAGCTGTGAAGTTTTGTACCTACTCTGAAAGTCCTTGTGTGCAGTTTCTTTAAAAAAAAAAATGGTTTTATTTTACACTGCAAGTTTGATTTTTTTAGAGAACAGTTGATTTTGTTTGGCTTGAAGTCTGCGTAAATAAATATAAAGTTTCTAGCTAGCAAATTATATGCATGATTAATGGAATTGGGAACAATAATGATAACTGGTGATTGAAATATGAAAAGAGGATAGAATACTTTCCATCTTTTGTGTTTGATTGTAAGATTTTGCTTGGAATTTTTTTTCACAAATTAGGCTATTTGCTTGGAAAATATTTTCTCACCATTTTGTTAAGAAAATATTTTCTCACTTAGTTGGAAAATATTTGCTTTTCCACCTTTTTGAATCAAAAACACCCATGTTAAATGAGGGGGGAAATTTGGGTACGTGGCTTTAGCTTGTATGTCAATTATCATAGTTTCGTGGGTGGTGTTAAGGAGACAAGAAAAAGTAAATCTTGGCAGAGTGGAAACTAAATCAAATGATTTTTTGCCGATGAAGCAAAGGCATAAGAAATGATGGGAAAATATAAATACGGAAAATTAGTTACAAAATTTAATCACCCTTGTTTAGTTCATAACTTCTTCAGGATGTAATATAACTGCATTGAAACCAAAATAAAGCATGGCCAAGTTTTATTTTACAGCACAGTATGTGTTCGTTAAAGGGAATCTTTTGGTTTATAAACCAAATTATAATCTATACAATTTTCCAAACCATTTTTTAACCCTACATCTTTTCCCTCTCCACTTTTCAACCAGGTTACACATAAAAAAAAAGAAAACCAAATTCAATCCGGAACCTGTTACCGAACAAAGGCTAATATAAGTTTCTTGTTGAAAAGGGAAATGGCTTATTGATCTTAGATGAGGCTTTTGACATATAGATGATCTAATTTCATTATCTCAATTTTATTTCTAATTGTACTCTTCTTCTCATTAAATGAAGGTTCGGGAGGATATCGATATTTGCTAGAGCCACTTTGGTGGATTGGCATGGTAACTAGTAAGTGTGGCCTTTTTCAGATTCCTAAATTATTCATTTCTTGGTATTATTTCATCCGATAATCTTAGTAGAGTTTTTCTACAAATTTCGCAGTGATTATTGGAGAATTTGCCAATTTTGTAGCTTACATTTATGCCCCTGCTGTTCTTGTGACACCCCTTGGAGCATTAAGTATTATTGTCAGGTAAATGTACATTGCAGTCTTCTTCCATTCCTTTTTCTCTCCTCTCCAGGTATCAATAGAAGAGCCAATGTTAAAACAAGGAAAAGGCTACCTTTCAGATCTTTGTCTTATGCTCTATATCTAATCATAATTATCACTAACATCTTTCCTCTATCACTGTGCAGTGCTGTTTTAGCTCATTTTTTGTTGAAAGAGAAATTGCGGAAGTTAGGAATATTGGGATGCATTTTATGTATAGTGGGTTCTTCCATAATTGTGCTTCATGCACCAGGTGAACATAGTCTTAGCTCCGTGGAAGAAATCTGGGAGTTAGCAATACAGCCAGGTGGCATATATTACTCCAATAGATGCTCTTTATAATGCTGTCTCTTGGGGTCATATGCGTGGACATGAATAATGTGATATTGTTTATTGATATTTTTCTCTTTTCGTGGTTCAGCTTTTCTTCTGTATACAGCCTCAGCAGTGGCAGTGACATTGGCACTAGTGTTGTATTGTGAACCACGTTATGGGCAGACAAATATTATGGTTTATATTGGTGTTTGTTCTATAATCGGATCCTTAACAGTAAGTACGCGTCTTTTTCCTGTGATAGTTTTGTTGAAAGATATTCATGTACCAACAAACTCATGTATTCTTGCCAAAGGGGAAAATGGCTCTTTATGTAATCAAACAGAAAAATAGGCTTTGTTGTATAGGAAGTGTTGGTCAAACAAAAGCAAAGAAGTATCCTCTATCTTAGGGTTAAAAATTGTTTAGATCTTCTAGTAGAGCCCTTAAAAAGGAGCAGTAGTAGAATTAAGGAGCCTGTCAGCAAGACTCCTAGCTCTTTTGATATGATGATCTCAAGAACTAGGTTGCACCGACGCTCTGTCGGGAGCTAGCGTGTAGTGTTCAACACCGACACTCTCCAACATGTGTCGGAGTTACACCATATACATTAAAATAAAAAAGGGAAAGGGACGAAACGCCAGCAATTAAAAAAATGACTTACAAGTTTTTTTTATTTGAAATCCTCATTTTGGTTCAATAAATATACAATGTGTTTTTTCTATATAAGACTAAAATAATAATAAACTAAAAAATTAATTTACGTGTCCCCAACGTGTCGTGTACTAACTTTCTAAAAAAATCACATGTCGACGTGTCCGTGTTGCGTGTCGGTGTCCGTGCAACCTATCTCAAGAAGCTTCTAAAGGCTTTGTAGACCATATTTTGCCTCCTGCTAAATGACAATGCTGTGGTTCAACTCTTCTACACTTGTTTTTTCAATTTTAAAAATAAATGAAGTTCTTCTAAGCTTGCATGATATCTTCTACCTAGAATTTCATAGGAATTTGTAACTTGTGGTTTTGTTGTGGCTTTTAAATAGCTTTGAATGAATATTCTGATTTCCCTGATATCCCCCCAGGTGCATTTATATGTATAAAACATACATGCATGCATGAATATGGTTGTGTGCGCGCGTGATCACAAGAATGTTTTATCTGTTGGCTATAAAAAGGGGAAACACAAATCGAAAGAGTTTGTTAGAGTCTAGGTTGCACCGACACTCTGTCGGGAGCCAGCGTGTCGTGTCGGAACTACACCATATACATCTAAATGAAAAAGGGGAAGGGGCGAAATGCATGCAATTAAAAAAAAATGATAAATCTAACTTACAAGTTTTTTTTATTTGATATCCTCACTTTAATTCAATAAATATATGATATGTTGTTTGTAAATAAGACTAAAATAATAATAAATTAAAAAAATTAATTTACGTGTCCCCAACGTGTCGTGTCCTAACTTTTTAAAAAAATCACGTGTCGATGTGTCCGTATCGTGTCATGTTCGTGTCACGTGTCGGTGTCCGTACAACTTAGGTTAGAGTGCGCTAATCTTGTTGCTCTTATGATTGATAAAATGTTCGGTTTTTCGTTGCAGGTTATGAGCATTAAAGCTGTAGGTATTGCTATAAGACTTTCGATTGAGGGCTCAAGCCAGGTAGCCCGCTTCCAAACGTGGGTGTTTGTCATGGTTGCAGCTAGTTGTATAACTACTCAATTAAACTACTTAAACAAGGTTATTGCTTTCTCTATCTGTGATATTTTCTTTCATTTTTTAAGTCCTTAAATGTTTAATATATATAATTCTAGTTGAATTTTTAGTCCTTAAATGTACTTTCAAGTCTTGCTTTAGTCATTTTAGCATCTAGTTGTTTCAGCTTTTTCTTTCCTTTCGAAGGTGTACTCAAGCAGCGTAAAGTAAATGATTTAATCAAATGTGAATATCATTGCATCTAATTTTTAGATTATTGATAATTCTGTTCTTATATTTTTAAATTTACTCCTGATATTTGTTGAATAAATATATTTCTGGTATTGCTGATGGTTTTTTTTTTTTTTTTTTCCATTAGAATTTTCTTCAGATGAGCTGATATTATGATGTCTTGATGCATTGAAAGATTATTGGTTTTCTGAATTCATGCAAACATGCTTATTTCACAAATTATAAGCAATCATCTATTAGTAGTCTTTCAACTCAAGTATAATATGTCACACGTGTTAATAATTTCTACCATATAACTGTAAAGAATCAAATACAAATATAAAGTCTATGATGTGATCAATAATAAAGATTATAGACCATTAGTATTGGGGAAAAAGCAAAGGTAACATCAAACTTTGACCTTTTCAGTTCTCATTATAAACTCTTTGCTATTTCAGATAAATAACAATCATGGGCTGTGGGGTTCTAAGCTTTTCAAATATTCTATCCTATTAAAGGAAGTTTCTGAAGAGGTATGTGGTGAGTAAATAAATGAAAAAGAGAAAGATTTGAAGGCCCAAAAAGTACTTAATGGTGATGCTGAAAGACGGTTCAAGAGTGTAAGTTAGCATTGAGTGATGCCTCTGTTTATAAATTCAGTGCTCTCAATGTGGCTTATTCCTTGAGATTGTGTCTTTTCGTGTCAATGCCTTAATCTTGTATTCCAGCATGTCATTGTGTTGTGGCATTATGTTGAAATCAAGTCTTGCTTGAACTTTGTATGTTATCTAAGACATTGAAGATCTTGTATTATATCTGTTGCTATGTCCAATAGGGTAGTCATAATCCAAATAAAATTTGACAATTGCCAAGAATTAGATCCATATCCATATATGTTTTGACACTTCTACCCAAGTACAAGCAACATGGTTTTTGCCTCTAATTCTTGTTCCAGTGAAATCGTACTTGTGATGTTTGTGTTCTTTTGATTGTTTCAACATTCTGAAATGAAATGAATTCGAAGTCAATCGAATCGTCGTGGCTTTTATTTCCAGGCTTTGGACACATTTAACACTGCTGTCGTTTCTCCAATCTATTATGCCATGTTCACGTCGCTTACAATTTTTGCCAGTGCCATAATGTTCAAGGTATCTAAGAATGTTCGTGTCTTATGGCAATGTTAAAGTGTTTTTTTCTTTTTCTTTTTTTGAACTCTAACCTGTACGCAACTATAGGATTGGGCTGGTCAGAGTGCAAGCAACATTGTTTCGGTTCTCTGTGGATTTATTACTGTACTTTCGGGTACAATGGTTTTACACAGTACGAGGGATCCAGAAAAGACAGCAGCTGTAGGTATGCCCACATTTGACTTGTGTATAATATTCAACGTAACATCTACTTTCATCGTTTGTGGTCCACTTCGTTTTTGTTCATTCTTGGAACTTCTACTTTTCGATGATTGTTGCAAGTTGCAACTAGCTTATACCAAATGATGTAATTTTTGTGAAGCCAGCAACGATCACTTCTATCTCGAGTTGTAAGCTCGATTTTATTTCTTTCAAACTTGTACGTGTTTGGCTAAACACAAAAGTTAGTTTCTTGAGCACTATTACTTCTTTTAGGCTTAAGTCAAAATGCTCTTATGCACTTGAAAAAAGTCCAAAAAACAGATCCACCAAATTTTCTGATATTCATAAGCCATTTGCCATCTTCCCATTTTGTTTAACTTATATGGTAGGCATGAAGTCTTCAATATCCTATACACTGCCCTTCCTCGTTGTTTTTGTAGTCAACCATGAGAATCTCGAGGATGTAGTTGACTAATGACTACCATAAATCTACTATTGGTATCTTGCAGATTATTCAGCACTACCTCAAATATCATGGCGTGTCCATGCAAATGGGGAAATATGGAAACAAAAAGACAATGATGAATTGCACCCTGAATTTGTGGCAATTATTCGGCAAGACCATTTCAAGTAAGGTAACAGAACTTGGTCACAATCTTGTCAGTCGAAGCTATCTTCTGAATAATGCTTTCCAAGATTCTTGATCGTGAACTTTGGGTTGATCAATATATGGAGTAAATAGCCTGCTTATTGTGAAATTTGCCTTTTGATATTAGGTCGGGTTACATCTCCATGGCAATTAGTTTTAGTATTTCTACTGAAATTTAAGGGTGATTCATTTATTTATTTATTTCACATTTCAGGCTTGATAGTATCAGTAAGCACTAGTGTATGTTATTACTTTTTTGTTCTTGCATCAACTCTAAATATAGAACCACATTGTATTTGTTTCTATAATTATGGCACCGGAATGTTTAGAATTGGTAGTCTTCACGAAAGATGAAATGGAAAAATCCCCGTTTTGTATATTCTATTATCAAATATTATTTTTTCTTTTGTGAGTGTCTAAAGTATTATCTTTCGTGTTTGCTTCAACACTCTTCAACTAACACAATAGATTAGATGGGTACTCGAGACAGTATAAAAAGTTACGTGTTCCTAATGTGCACTTTATGTAATCTGGCTGGCTGGCTAGGTGGCTAGTTGGCATGAACACATAATTTTACGAACCCTGCTTGTTGTACCGCAGGGGCGGTACCGCCTGGGGTACCGGGGGTCCACCCATTTTTTTTTTTTTGTCTCTCATCGGTACCCCCTGCAGTGCAGCAGGGGGTACAACAATCATTTTTCTAATTTTACTCTGTTATGTATGATAAGAGAAATCAGCTACAGTTAAAATCAATGGCATCTCTGAAATGACGCAAATATTACACAAATAAATATATGATTGTGCATGCGTCTATTGGGAAAGGACCCGAACGAACGTCGACACAAAACGTCATTTGGGTCCCACTATTTCTATTTGCCCTCCCTCGTTTTGTTGCACAATCACAATCACAATCAGAAGTTACTAACATTCTCCAGCCCATAGGTTTTGAGTGAAACAAGGCTTGAAACATGCAGCATCGCCTCGATTCTATTAGGTCCTTGTGGTTGTTCTATGTAGACTTCTTCCCCGAGATTACTCTTATTGTGACAGTAGAACATAAAGAAGTCCCCCCATAACACCATAATAACACCATCTTTAAAAACTTTCAAGGGATAGACTACTTCTAATGTTGACCCTATTAGCTCTCTCATTTTACCGATGACGTATTGCCGACTCCACGATTTCTTCACTCGGTATTCTTTCATAACCCAGATGTCCATCTCTACAAACGAACTATTGTCGCATAAACATAGATGATCCTGTAAAACTCCGAGACTCAGCAGAAGATCTTGCCTACCCTGAAATGGAGATGGGAAAGGTTGAAACGCTTCATTCTCGAGATCAAAACATGAAATCAATTCGCCATTGTCGTCTAAATCTTGTATCAACCAATGAACATTCCCATTGAAAAACAACCCAACAGATCGATTCCGGCCACTATATGCGAAATTCCACGTTTCTCCATTAATGCTTCTCCACGATCCTGTTCCGAGGGTGTAAACGTGACACTCTGACCGTGGAATTATAATGCATTTTTGGGTAATAGGGTCAAGAACCTGGTCATGAAAAACCCGAACCACTTTGTATTCACCGGTTACTCTGCTTATCCCAAATCCATACGTAGTTATGCTAGGATCCTGAACGACGCCATCAAGAGCCGGGAGCCTAACATATTCCCGCGTAATGGGATTACAAATGTAAACAGTTCCGTGCTCGTAATTCGTATCCCTCAAGCACAGCAAGCCATTAACGGAGCCATCAAGAACCATATTTGCATCTGTGGATTCACTCAACCTCTTGAGATCAAATTTTACGAGTGAATCTTGATCAAGATCATGGTGATCAATCTTATCTTCAAATTCCACCAACTTGATGAAATTCTTGAACATTTCAATTTGATGGACAACGAGGCCTGGACGAGCACGAGCAATGGCTAAATGAAAGGCTAAAAATTGAGGATCGGATAGTATCTCGTGCCAGGTTTTGCACACGCATTTGCATCGGATGACGGCTCGGGCGGGGAGCCGCGCCAGAATCTCAACCAAAATTTCTGATGGTAGGTTCATTAAGAAGCCTTTTCTCTGTTTTATGTATTTGCAGTTTGTTGAATTCATCATGGCTGAGGCTGAACATGGGAGTTGGGTTACGTTGTGTTTTTATCTGATTTTTTATTTATAGGATAGGAGGATTGTTAGCTTTATAATAACGCATTAACCTTCCGTCATTCAGTGGTATTCGGACACGGCACTTTTAACGTTACTTTAAGATTCTTGTGTTCGTTGCTTGATGGAGAAGTTTTAGGAGGCGTGTAGAGAATATATGCGTGGAGTGAAAAAGGGAAGATACTTGCATGAATCAAATGCGTCATTTGGTCACTGAATTTTTAATTTCTTTAAAACTTGACACTGAAGTTGACAAATTGTTTCCTTCATGTTAATAGTGTTGCGTTTTTGTCTTTCAAGTTGTCAAACTATTGGGATTTTCAATTAAAATCTTCTAGTGTTGGCGCATGTACGTGTTGAGTTACAAATTACAATGGATCGATTTTGTTTTAATGAATTTTTTGTAAAGTTTAATGACCAGTATGGGACAAAACTAAAGTTGAGTGATCAAGTGACAGTAAGTGTAAAGTTCAGCGGCCACTAATAGAATTATAGAACTCCAACTACACTTTATGTTACTGATGAATACTAAATACTGATTGATTATTATTTTGGAGTTGTAATTTTTGACATGGATGTCTACATCACCTAAATGAATCTGTCGACTCCCCCCAACAAAAGCGTGTCGCGAATATGTTCTTTTGTGAGGTTGTAAGTCTCACGACTCTCAAAAAAAAAAAAAAAAAACTGATTAAAAAATTATAAAACGGCGGCATTAATTTATTTCACTCCAAGACAAAATCGACCAAAAAATTAACTTACACAATTTTTCATAATACTTTTTAATAATTCACATTTTTTCTCTTCAATTTTTAATACCACATCTTATCTAGAAAATACAAATAAATCAACCAAATAATTTACATTTTATTTATTTACAATTTAAATCCTACCTAACAGAAAAAATAAGCCTGTACCCAACCCAGACAAACTTTTCAACTCACAACACAGTGAAAAAAAATTTAAAAAATTATATATACACACAAATTTATTACTGTCTCGTGAAAATCATATCATATGAAATAATTCTAACAATAGAAATCAATCAAATGCAGATATCGCGGCTGATTATTATGGAATAAAATCCTATTATTATGACTTTTTTAAAATTTTATTACTTTCGGTGTTGTAGCTTTTCTTTGAATCAATATCGATATTCATCAAATTCATGATGAATATTAGTGCGTAATATAAGTATCTATTTATTTATTCTCATTTACAGCTTCTTTTGTGATTAAGCTAAAGGGTAATGCTAAACCTAAAAGATAGATAATTGTTGGACTTGAAAGCTAGCTTGTGTGACTAATCAAAAAAGATTCGCAATATTTGTGGGTCCCACACGAATGGGAAAAGTAGACGTGGCCCTCATAAAGCTGCTCAAATATCGCGCCTCAAGCTTCTTTGTCCGCATTTATTATAGCATAATACTACAATCTCAATCTCACCTAGAACGTGGATGACAATCCACTCACATTGGGGTGGATGACAATCCATTCATATTGAATGGATTGCCACCCATGTTGTGAGTGAGATTGTGAAAATAGAATTATCCATTATTATATGTCCCTTTGAATCATAATATATTCATTAATGGTGACGTTGTTGAGAGTTACACACAAATTTTCTCTCTAATTAACTGCACAAAAAAAATTTATGTCCAAGAAATAATAAATAAATCAAAAAATAAGTACGAACACAGAGATTTACGTGGTTCCACAACTTGCTTACGTCCAGGACCCTCGTCAAAGCTTTTTACTATATAATAAATTGTTACAATTATATAGATTATGCACTCACCAAACCCCCCAAGTATTGTAGGAAAAATAACCAAACTTTACCACATCTACTAATTTCTACTTCTTTATACAACCCGTAAAGAACCTAAGAAAAATCAAGATGCTAGACTACATTTTTCCTCACAATACTTTCTAATCAATGTGCAATTAATTGGCTCCTCAATACACATATTTATAGGTAAACCTAACCAAAAAACTTGTATTTCTTGTACCCCAAGATATTTCCTTGTTGAAGTAGAATAATCAAAATAATGACATAAATTCATGCGAAAAGATTATCTGCCTTTTCTTTTCACTTTTAACTTGGTCTCCAAGTTAATCACTTTAACAAGAAAATCAATTATCCAAGATATTTTTGGGTCAAAACCCAACAATCTCCACCTTGACACAAAAATTATTCCAAGCCAAAAAATTCAAATTCAATCATTGGATAAACATGCAAGCATTTAACACTTTGACGATTCCATACTCCACCATATGAGTATAACCAGCACTAAGAATTATCAACGAACTCCGAGCTTTTCATCGACTCATGTCGAAATAAACATTGTTGAAAAATTATGGTGTATTTCCCATGTTTGGCTTTCCTTGGGAGCTCATCAGTCATCGACATCAATTTCAAAACACACCTTACATTAACGCTAAACTAATGCCCGTGTGCAAACACATGTACGCGTCAGTAAGAACACATCCTCTATCATGGCAACTGGCTTCATGCCATAAGGAAGTCACATCTTATTAAAGTACATCATCACCACCCTCCACCAGGAGAGTCTCATTGTCCACCTCCGAGCAGTTAGCCAACTCTACTCCACCTTTTGGACAATTTCTTCTCATATGACTAGATTTATCACAGTTCCAACACAGTACATTCTTCTTCTTCATGGAATTACCTCTCTTTCACTTTTTCAATAACAAGCAAAGCGTTTTTAGATGAACTGTCACTTCAACACAATCAACTTAACTTTTGAAAATTCCACCGTTTCTTTCTCGTACATCAAAATCAGCATAATGTGCTCAAACGTGGATGGAAGAGACCAGATGAACCTTATCTTCATCATCAATCTTAACTCCAATAGATTCCAGTTTAGAAACAGTCCTATTGTGAACACTAAGATGGTCTAAGATTTTCATACCTGAATTCATTCTCAAAGAATGAAATCACTCCTTCAGATATAAGTTATTTGACAAGCTCTTCATCCGATACAACTCTTCTAGTTTTTCCCACAATTCCTTCACAGCAAATATCCCATAAATATTTGTAAGAACATTTTTGCCCAAACAAAGTTGTAACATGCTAGCAGCTTTCAAATCCAAATCTTCTAAATCTTCATCACTTGTGCTGGATTCAGTTTCTTTGTCAGAACTCGGGGTTGGTTTTTCGTTCAAAGCTTTCTGCAGTCCCGTCTGAATCAATTCATCCATGACTTGTACTTATCACAAGCTAAAATTGATCTTCCAGTCAAATTTCTCCACGTTGTACTTTCCAAACATATTTTCTTTTGCTCCAAAATTTTCGAATCACCTGATACTCTCTGTTAATTAGATGTCATTTTCCTGTCGACGACGCCACTGTTGGGAATTACACACAAATTCCCTCTCTAATTAACCCCATGGGAATTTTTGATGTTCAAGAAATAATAAGCAAACCAGAAAATAAGTACGAACACAGAAATTTACGTGGTTCGGCAACTTGCCTACGTCCGCGGACCCTCGCCAAAGCTTTTCACTATATAATAAATTATTAAAATTATATAGAATTTGCACTCACCAAACTCCCAAGTATTGTAAGAAAAATAATTAAGCTTTACCATATCTAACAATTTCTACTTTTTTGTACAACCCACAAAAAATTCAAGAAAAATCAAGATGCTAGACTACATTTTTCCTCACAATACTTTCTAATCAATGTGCAATTAATTGGCTATTCAATATACATATTTATAGGTAAACATAATTCAAAAACTTGTATTACTTGTGTCCTAAGATATTTCCTTGTGAAAAATTTTGATTTTTGTAGTTTTTTTTTTTTTTTTTTTTTTTTTGAGCTTTTGATGGATGAGTGGTTTAAAAATGTTTGGAAAGTCAAAAATTATGGGCTTGACTAAGAATGAATGGTTGAGATTAAGTTTGAAAAATTGTGGTAAAATTTTTGGCTTTAGCAAACAAGCTCTAAGGAAAGAAATTCATGTCAAAAGATTAGGTGGCGTTCTATTTGTATTTTATTTTGTATTTTCATTTTCGAAAATATTTTGTATTTCCTGTTTTCCTTTTTGTTTTCAAATTTGTTGAAAACGCGTTTGGTTTGTCATTTCTGAAAACTGTTTTTGAAAATGAAAAAGTTGGAAAATACGTTCTGTTTGAAATTTTGCAGAATACTACTTAAACTATTTTTAATTAATTTGCTTGCAGAATACTATTGACTCAAACTCAAATTTTCTTTCACAATACACTGAAAACATGGTTATATGCAACACATTAATGTGAGCATTAAGAGTCTATATTAACACAGCTTGGTCAGGTTCGAGATTTGAGAAAGTTTTAGTTCTATTAAAATCCAGAAAATGCAAGTTCTTTCAAAACCATCAGAGTCCATTTATCAGTGCATTTTTTGAAATATAATAACAAGAATTCTCACTTAATTTTTTTTCGTAATGTTGATATTGAATTCAATAAAATTTTATTTAAGCTTATTCCAAGTTAGGATAATTCTATTTAAAAAAAAAAAAAAAAAAAAAACTTTATTTAGGCTTAGTTCCAAGTTAGGATAATTCTAAAAAAAATAATAAATAAATAAATAAATTTTTTATATTAAGCTTAGTTCCACGTTAAGATAATTTTTTTTAAAAAAATAAAATAAAATAAAATTCTCAAAACGCATTATTTAACGTTTTGGACATTTTTTGTCGAAATACACACAAAATGTCCAAAATGAGGTTTTGGACGTTTTGGTACAATTTTTTTTTTCCAAAATGCGTTTTCGAAAATGATAAAGAGAACGCGTTTTTAGCGTTTTCGAAAATAAAAACAGAAAACGACCTTAAAACAACAAAGAGAACATGACCTTATCTTTCGTTTCTTTTCATCTTTAATTGATTCTCCAAGTTAACCACTTTAATAATAAAATCAATTATCCAAGATATTTTTGGGTCAAAACCCAACAGACGCCACTTTTCATAAAAATTAAAAATTGAGCAGCGCTTCATCGTCCCCAATGGTATTACCCTAGTGCTGAGCCGTAGTATTCAATGTTGAACTGCCACTTTAGATTGTGACTCATCTCATAGTGATGACAACAGGTCGGGTTCGAATCGAATACTCCCAACCTGTGCCTTGAACCGCGAGTTTTTTTTATTTGTCAAACCTGCTACCCGCTTCGCGAATTTCGAGACGGGTCGGATCGGGTCAACCTCATCTCCCTATTTAAATTTTTTTTCCTTATTTATTTTTTTAATTTAATTTATTCAATTTTCACCCCATTCAAGTCGGGTACCCGTCGGTCGGATTTTTTTGCCATCTCTATCATCTCATTGGATATGAAAAGCATTTCTCATAAAAATTTGCTTATGTTTGGTAATTTTTTTTTTATATATAAACAAAAATGAAGTATTTGGAGGTAAAATATGTGGTAAAAAAGTAACTTGAAGAAATGTGTTCAGTTAAAAAGTGATTTAAAGAAATATATTGCCTATAAAAAATTTTATAAACAAGTTTATCTAACCTATTTTGTCTTGATTTTTTAAAATTCATTTTATCATTAATTTTATCGTGGGCTTAAAATTTTTTCTTGATTTTTAACTATACATTCTCCAAAATAATCTCAAAATTTAGGGAAATGTTGTATATACACATTAATGTATACACTAGACACATGAACAATGTAATTATTGTTTTGCTACTATCTCATGTGACTAGTGTGTAAATTAATGTGTACACTTTAAAACATCAATATTTATTCTAAAAAGCTATCTACCGAGCAAGGACTTAGATTCATTGTGTAATTTAAGGAGTTTTTTCGTAAAAATATGAAAGAGAACCGGAAATTACGATCACATAAGAAAAATAAATAAAAAAATGGAACAAGTTGTAAAAGAAGTGACATAAGTATAGATGAAATCAAAACGATTATAGACTAAAAAAATCATGATATCTAGTAAACGTGATGCTAAAAATCAATCTAGGTGAGCACTAAGTCCAATTAAGTATAGGAATATGAGGCATATATATTATTTCGTATCACTTAATACCATATTGACTAACATTTTAACACTACTAGTATTAATTAATACTAGTAATCGCACCCGTGCGATGCACGGAATAAATAATATTTATTGAATAAGTTGTAAAAATACAATGTCCGATAAAAATAACACAATAAAAAAATAATAATAATAACTTGCATACACAAATTGTGAATAATTTGTAATTTCATTTCTAGATTTCTTACTTTAATACATAAATTGTATATTCAATATACAATCAAAATATCAAAAAAGAAAAAGAAAAGAAAAGAAAAGTTATGAATTGCATTTTTTTTTTAACAGTTAATTGTTCATTATCTAGTTTCCTTACTTTATTTATTCATATAGAATTGATTATTCAAAAATAATTTTTTTTTAATGTTCATTCACAACCACATATTATTTAAAAATTAATTTTTCACAATTGCACATACTACTCTTTAACCACACATTCTAAAAAAAGAAAATCAATTTTTAACCACTCAATTGATTGATTTGACAATTATTTTATTTTTTATACTACCTTCTTTCACTTTCAATCACACATTTAAAACAATTTCTATAGTTTACATCAAACTTACTCATATTCAATGATTTCAAATACAATGTGATATTTTATTTTTCACCAACTATTGAAAATGGCCATGTTACCCACACACACAAAAAACTATTTTTTATGCATGTTAAATAAATGTATGTGTTGACCACAAAATCCGGCTGGACTTTGGACCAACACGTCTCAGCTCCTCCCTCTTGAACACGTGGATCTCCTGCGCACTAAGACAAACAATCAGCTTGTAAAGGGGGCCGAGGTGGCTCCCGTTTGCACTCCGATGCCTAAGTCAGTGCTCATTTTAGGCAAATATATATTGGGTGCGGGAGATAAAAGTGTGTAAAAGAGAGAAAAGGGAGTGAGAGAAATATAGAGTTAAGTGTGAGAAATTGCTAACCCTTTACTTGGAGACAATTGTGCTTCATTTATAGTGAAACTTCTTGTCTCGGATTGCGACACGTGACATACTTTACACTTGTCATCACCCTAGCTTATGGATGTGACAATCTTGCTTTTCAAACCGTAATCATTGCTACATTTCGTAGGGGATGGGCGCCTGTCACGCTGGGTAAAGGCAGCGTCCCATCACTGACTCCATCTCTTTCTTCTGGTCAACGCCATAAAGCACCCCGGCTGGGTATAAAGCACATCGGACTGGGGCGTTAACCAGGTCGGCTGAAGAGGTTTGCTTGACATACCACCTCGGCATTCATCCCAAGGTGATATTTTAGGTCTTAGCTGTGGGTCAAGGTCCATTGGGTCATTATTGGGCCTTCGCTGGTGGATCGCTGCACCTTTCTTTGGGCCCGCTTTCAACAGTATGGACTATATTTTATTTTTAAATAGAATAAGTTTGATAAAACCTTATATTTTTATTTTCTATAGAATTAATTGTTAAAGTCTGTAGTATATATTTTACAAATTGATGTTATTTTAAATTTATAAAAATTAAAAAATAGATAAATGAACAAAATGAGTAAATTTATAAAATTAATTTCAAAATTACCAAAGAGTTTATCGAAACCTGAAGTTGTAGAAATTAAAATGATTCAATTGAATTTACTTAGAAAGATCGGATATCATTATTTCTTTTAATTTGATAAGAAAAAAGATTTGAAATTAATCATTTATGTCAAATTGAAGTTAGGTAAGAAATGATAAATATCATTTTATGTCTTAGATGAGATAAATTAAAAAAGATTAGATATTGAAAAAAGTAAAAAATATAAGTAAAACTTTTACCTATATTATTATTTGAGGCAATTTTAAGAATGATATATTTAGAGTTTGCTCTCATTTGTTAACTTGTATTGAACTTCTCGTTAAGATCATGAATTTGACACCTATATTGCATAGTTTTTGACGAAAAAATATTACAATAATTATCAAAAGAATAAAAATAATATACAATTTGATCTTTTTATAGATTTTTTATTTTTTACAATCAATAAGTCATTTATTACATGTCACTTATAATTAATTTTGCATTAATTGAAGTTTCCTAATTCAATTATTAAAATAATTAATAAAATTACAAAATTTCCTAAAATAGCAGAGAAAAATGGCGGGAAACTATGTGTGGATTTTTTTGACGGCTATACTATTATTATATATACTAGTATTAGCACCCGTGCGTTGCACGGGAAAAAATTATAACAATTAATTAATGAATAAGTAATTAAATATATTTAATAATTAATGAAAATGTGAGAAATATATAACGAAAATAATTAAATTTAAATATTATGGGAAAGAATATGAAGAAACAAAAAGGTATTCAATAGCAAAATTCAATGTAAATTACAAAACACTTCTTTAAAAAATATATATGCATTTTTAATAAATTAATTTATTTCTTCTTATTTCACAATGATTTTTATTGATTGTGTTAGTGTTGCTCAACGTTACAAATAATCCTTTTTTTAGTAATGTTAAAATATAATAATGATAATAAGAAATAAAAGTAAGAAACAATTTCTATATATATTACACACAGATATTTTTTTTTCCTATTCATGAATGTTACATAATATGTTCTTCAAATCAATATAAAAAATTTGGTTATCCAACTATATGATGCTTATTTTTATCTTTTCATTTTCATATCAGAAATTAGAGATCTTTTATAAATTTGAATGAGCAGAAATATTATCCTGGATAATATTATTTTATTTGGACTGAAGAAGTCGTCTCTTCATTCGATTATTTGTATGGCATTTCATATTTTCGAAATTATGTGGTTAAAAGCATAGTTTAAATAATAAAATTAAACTTATAGAAATAGTTATATGGGTAGGTGGAAAGTCCAATTATTCATCTTATTTGGATAAATGATCCATAAAAAACCATACATAAACATTAACCTCGAGAAAAAAAAATGTATAAATAAATAATAAATAATAAAAAATGGATATTAAATATTAAATAATACAAAACTTTAATAGCATAAAGGATGACCATAGCCAAAATAAATAAATAAATAAAAAATAAAAAAAACCCCATTTTATTGAAAACAACAATGTTTTTTTATTACTTGCATTAGTTTATATAAACGAAATATATATATATATATATATATATATATATATATATATATATATATATATATATATATATATATTAATTTTTTAGCCATATAGAAATTTTTAGTTAGAAATATTCTCAACACTCCTTGGACGTTAACTGCTTCATAATATAACATACAATAAATATTAATGTGCATGGACCATTTGCATTATACAAATTATTACACATTTTACGATCAAAAAAATTTTATACGATAAAAAAAATTTTACGATAACAAAAATGATTAAACATTTTTTCAATATCAATGCATTGATCCACGTGCAATTGATATTAATGATAGTTTATTAATTAATGATATTGCACCAGACAACGAAAAACCATATTTTGACCCTTTTTTTAAAAAAAAAATAAAAAAATATGACAGCAGTTTTGGCGGGAAAATAGGAGCCAACTATCCAGCTATTATATATATTAAGATTAAGATTAAGATATTAAGATTAGGATTACGATTAAGATTCTCATTTTTCTTTAAATAAATCCTGTTTTTATTTTTTTTCCATTTCAAAATAATTAAATAAATTATGAAATACTTTTATTATGTCATATTGGACAATAAAGGACGACAAAATTATTGTATCGTTATATGTGTTACCTTTGTTCTGCTAGGTTTCCAATACTGAAGGGAAGCTAATTGTGATGGGAGGATGGAACCCTGTCAAAGTGGGACCCGGTTAATTATTTATATAGAATTGATTATTTAAAAATAAATTTTTTTAATGTTCATTCACAATCACATATTATTTAAAAACTAATTTTTCACAATTGCACATAATACTTTTTAACCACACATTCTAAAAAAAGAAAATCAATTTTGAACCACTCAATTGATTGATTTGACAATTATTTTATTTTTTATACTACTTTCTTTCACTTTCAATCACACATTTAAAACTATTTCTATAGTTTATATCAATATCAATGTCAAACTTACTCCTATTCAATGATTCAAATAAAACGTGACATTTTATTTTTCACCAAGTATTAAAAATGGTCACGTTACACACACACACAAAAAGCTATTTTTTGTGCCTATTAAATAAATGTATTAACCATATTTTTACTTTTAAATAGAATAAGTTTGATAAAACCTTATATTTTTATTTTCTATAGAACTCAATGAATTAATTGTTAAAGTCTGTAGTATATATTTTACAGATTGATGTTCTTTTAAATTTATAAAATTAAAAAATAGATAAATGAACAAAATGAGTAAATTTATAAAATTAATTTCAAAATTACCAAAAAATTTGTCGAAATCTAAAGTTGTAGAAATTAAAATATTTTAATTGAATTTACTTAGAAAGATTGGATATCTATTATTTTTTTTTAATTTGATAAGAAAAAATATATGAAATTAATCATTTATGTAAAATTGAAGTTATGTAAGAAAAGATAGATATCATTTTATGATTTTAAATGAGATAAATTAAAAAGATTGGATATTGGAAAAAGTAAAAAGTATAAATTAAGCTTTTACCTTTATTATTTGAGACAATTTTACGAATGATATATTTAGAGTTTGTTTTCATTTGTTAGCTTGTATTAAACTTCTCGTTAAGATCTTGAATTTGACACCCATATTGCATATTTTTTTACTTCAAAATATTACAATAATTATCAAAAGAATAAAAATAATATACAATTTGATCTATTTATATATTTTTTATTTTTTACAAATCAATAAGTCATTTATTATATGTCACCTATAATTAATTTTGCATTAATTGAAGTTTCATAATTCAATTATTAAAATAATTAATAAAATTATAAAGTTTCCTAAAATAGCAGGTAAAAATGGCGGGAAACTATGTGCGAATTTATGTGACGGCTATGTTGTTATTATATATATTAAGATTAAGATTAAATAATATTACTCAAATGGATAAACATGTTAATAAATACTCTGAAATGAAATTTACATGTAGAAATAGTGTCTTCATGTTCCATCCTAAATCTTTTTACTTAAAATCTTTGGGCCCAAAAAATTGAACTTCATATTATACAAAAGCGACTCAAACATTGAATTTTGGTAAAGCTAGAATTGTAATTTAAATGTCTAATTTCATTGAATATCTCGAATTGGTGTCAAAATTTCTAAATTTTTAAAAACTCTAGTTGCACGAATATATTGAACCCGACACTTTGCTTTATATAAGCATTTAAAGTTTGAAATTTGGAGAATATTGAAAGGTCTCAAATTAATAAAAACTTTAGATAAGATTGAGCAAATTTCTATTTTAAAAAGCGTATATATATTAATTTATTGGTTAAACCTCGAGTTTGAAAATGTTTAATGCAAACATAAGTAATAGTATGTCCAATCTAGAGATCAACATAAAAAAGAGTACAATTAGGAGTGGTTGATTAAAAAAATTAAACAAATTTAAGTTATGCAAATGAGCAAACTTGAGGTTTTTAAACAAACTCAAGATTTGCACAACAAGCTTTATAATTGCATAACAACTTCATTTTTGTTCAACATACTCAATTTTTAGGGTAATTGGTGCAAAACGTCCCTATCTTTGAAATGTATTGTGCAAAACATCTTAACGTTGTGATTTTTTACGCTGAACTTCCCAACCTTTACATTTTCTTGTTGGAGACGTCCTTTCCTTTATATTTAACCATATTTCACCGTTAAATTGAAATTGAACAATAAACACGAGGGATATTTTTGTCCAATTCCATTTTTAAAGAAAGAAAGAAAGGGTAATTGGTACAAAACATCCCTACATTTGACACTCATTGTGGAAAAACATCCCAACGTTCATTTTTTTGGCGAATAACGTCACTTTCTTTAGATTTTCTTGCAGATTAGTCCCCAAATTTTACTTTTCTTTCAATTTAGTCATTCCGTATTTGATTTAAAGGTCATTGTCTTTAAACATGTATAACTTCTGATCTACAACTCCGAATTGCACTCAATTTTTTGCCTTGAACTCCAAATTCAACCATCTTTCTTATGATATATCATGGGCTCATTTATTAAACATTTCATTTTGATTTTTCTATTGTAGATACTTATTTTGTTAGAGCATCATTGATTAATGTAAGTTGATTTTTGTAAATTTTATTGAAACAATGAAATTTTAATTTTAGTATGTGTTCGACGGACAGCGGAATTTATAAATTGAGTTTATTTGACTTTTTTATTTTTTTTAAGGTAAAATGTTTGTTTAAAAATTGTTATGTTTAGCCCATATTTGAGCCATATTATAATTGTGTCTTGTTGGAGAAAGAAATTGTGTTTTGTTCAAAAAGTGATTTTAGATTATAATATGGCTCAAATATGAGCTAAACATACCAATTTTTAACCTAACATTTTACCTTAAAAAAAAGTCAAATAAATTTGGTTCTTTTATCATCCAATTTGCTTGTTTTTGCTTCAATTCCATTATTTTCTCAACTTTGGGATTATTTCTGAAATATATATAAATAATACAAAATAAATAGCAAATATTATTGAATAAACAATAAAAATCCTACGTTTAGGATAGAAATAAGTGTATAAAATACACTTATCACCCATTATTTCAAATAGTGTGGATTGTAATAGTAAATTTTTGGAGTTATAATTTGAAAAAATGAGACTCATTATTTCAAATAGTGTGGTTTGTAATAGTAAATTTTAGAAGAATATGTAGTTAAATAACAATGAATTTTTTTGCATTTAAAGTGATGTTTTGAATAATGACTACCAAACACGGGTTTTAAAGGATATCAAATATATGCGAAACAACACATTTAAATGAATTTAATTTAAATAAATAATTCTATTTTATTTTATTTTATAAAATAAAAATGATTCTCATTTAATATGAAAATATTAAGATTTTTGTTCTATATTTTGTATTATTTTTAACTTTATGCGTACATTATTTTATTTATAGAATATGTGGTTGAAAAAAAAGTTTTAAAAAAAAATGATATTTTGAATAATGAGTATCATTAAACATTATTGTTATTGTTATTTGTATATTTTGATTATGATTTATGATTACGAGATGCAAATATCGATCATTTATTATTGAAATATGTAAATTAATTTTTACTGTTCAGAGAAACTATTATAATTTTAATTATTTATATATATTATATCTACAATTTTAATAGTTATTTTAATGTAATAATATTTTTTAATTTTCATATCGTGCATCGCACTAGTGATAAAATTAGTAACTAATAAAGAGTATTAGGCAATCAAGCGGCGCATAAATAGACCCCTCAATTTTGTTTTTACCCTTTTTTTTCAAATAAAAAGAGGAAAAGAATTCAGTCGTGTCGGCGTCTCCCTTTTAGCCAGGCTGCACCATCTAGAACCAATTAAGCATCATGTCTGGCCAAGATTAAACTAACTTTTAACCGCTGTTTCACCATTCGTTTATATCACTCAATTATGTAATTATAATTTATAAATAAAATTTTCAATCATAAATCAAGAATGTGATATTTTTAAGTAAAAATATGTGATTGAAAAATAATTTATAATTTTAACTACACACATTATCTCACTACTTTTAATTATACGTACTTCCAAACAACGTAAAATCAAATTATAAACCGTATCAAACATAAATAACAATAAGATAATACAATATTTCTATCATTCATTTCATTTCATTTTTTGAGAACTCTAATTTATTTATTTTAACGGTAGGCGAATTACAACATTACAATGCATCCGATTAGTAAACTTTTTCTAAACAAATTCATAAACAACACATCTCTAAATCATTTTTCGATACTCGAAACATTTTTTGTTTATAATTTTTTTTTTTATCAAACAAAACAGATGCTATACAATTAATTATTTATTCACATTTTTGTATGATTTTGGTCATTTTTCTCCTTAATCTCTAAATGCGCCCAAATTCGAATTTAACCTAAAACAATCAATATAAAGTACGAATATCCTTCAATTTGTCAAAAAATAAATAAAAAAGAAGTACGAACATCCTTCAAAGTACTCTCAAATGCTTACATTTGATGGACAAGATAAGTATGAAAACTGTTCTTATCAAACATTTTCTATTTAATATTTTTTTAGCATGCACATACTATATATAGTACTTGTTTGGAGGATATTAAAATTATTTTTAGTAGATATATAAAAGTTGATGAATGTGCAGACCTTTATTTGGTTACTAAATTTTGTTTATATTAAGTGAGTTTATGTTTTTTAAGGTAAAATGTACGACTTTTGAAAAATGAGCGTAATTAAAAAGTGACTGGAGAAAATGTGAATAAAAATTTTATTTATAAATAAGTTTAGTTAACCAAATACTCAATAAAAAAATGTGAATCCTGTAAAATATTTGGTAAAAATTAATTGTTAATTTTGAGTTGGATAAAAATTTAAGTCCATTAATATTTTGGCATCTCAAATTTATTTGTTGTGTGTGAAATTCGGGTATGTTTTCTATTATTTCCAGCTTGTGTTGCAGTGATTTACTACCTAACCACATGGAAATGTAAATCTTTAGAGGAACTATACCAATAAGTCAAGTTTATTCAGACGTTTCGCTTTCAAAACCATAGTACTTAGAATTATTGAACCTAACCACATGGAAATGTAAAACCTTCTCTGGAAACTAAACAATGCAACATATAAAGTCAAATGTTCTGCTTCAGTTTTAGAAATTAGAATCCACACAAGATTCCAAATCAATCAACCAACCAACAATTATGGTCCAAATTTTGGAATAATAAGGTACCTTTAAAGCAATTAATTAATTGTTTCTTGGAAAATAGAATGAATTTCGGCCTAAGATAAAAATGATGAATAGATGTTTATCTAACTTGAGGAAGATTACTAGTAATTAGTAAAGGCCACGTGATGCGAGAACGAACCTAAAATACTAGTACATAGAATTTGAACATTACCGTGCATTATCATATTAACTATAGTCTAATAAAATTAAAATCTTACACAATCATTATTGTTTATAAATTAATTTATAAACAATATAGTTTCTTAAACCATTTTTTTTATGTCACACATTTTTTCTCTTCACTTTTTAATCGCGCAATTTATCTAAATAAATCAATTTATATATAATTATAAAGTGTTATGTTATGTCGACCATGTGATATAATAATAATTAATAACTAATAAAGAGTGTTTGGCAATCAAGCGGGAAGGCGCATAAATGGGCCCCTCAATTTTGTTTTTCCCCTTTTCAAATAAAAAGAGGAAAAGAATTCAGTCGTGTCGGCATCTCCCTTTTAGCCAGGCTGCACCATCTAGAACCAATTAGGAATCAACTTGTCTGGCCAAGATTAAACTAACTTTTAACCGCTGTTTCACCATTCGTTTATATCACTCAATTATGTAATTATTATAATTTATAAATAAACATTTCAATTATAAATCAGGAATGTAATATTTTTAAGTAAAAATGTGTGATTAAAAAATAATTTATAATTTTAACTACACACATTATCTCACTACTTTACTTCCAAGCAACGGAAAATCAAATTATAAACCTTATCAAACATAAATAACAATAAGATAATACAATATTTCTTTCATTCATTTCATTTCATTTTTTGAGAACTCTAATTTATTTATTTTAACGGTAGCCGAATTACAACATTACAATGCATCCGATACTCGAAACATTTTTTGTTTATAATTTTTTTTTATCAAACAAAACAGATGCTATACAATTAATTATTTATTCTAGTTCTAGTAATAAAAACTGTAAAGAAGAAACACGCTATTTTTTCACCCAAGGAGTATTACAATAATTAATTAATTTGTACATATCCAAAATTAAAATAAAAAATATATATAATCGTACACGTCTAACTGTAACACACACACACACACACGCATTTCATGATGAATAGGGACAATATTTTTTGCACAACAAATACAATAATCAAATTCAAAAGTTACTAACTTTTTCCAATCCAATTTTTTTTAACGAAAGGAAGCTGGGAACATGAAGCATTGCCTCGATCCTGTTAGGCCCTCGTGATTGTTCCATATCCACTTCTTTCCCGAAATTACTCTTATCGCAACAGTACATCATAAAGAAATCGCCCCATAACACCATGATAACGCCATCCTTAAAAACCTTCAACGGATAAACTACTTCTAACGTGGGCCCAATTAGCTGTCTCATTTTACCCATCACAAATTCTCGACTCCACGATTTCCCCACTCCGTATTCTTTCATAACCCATATCTTCATCTCCAGGAACGAACTATTATCGCATAAACACAGCCGATCCTTTAAAACTCCAAGGCTCACCAGAAGTCCTTGCCGCCCCGCAAACGGCGCCGGGAACGCTCCAAACTCTTCCTTCTCAACATCGAAGCACGAAATTAATTCCTCACTATCTTCGTTTAAATCTTGAATCATCCAATGAATATTCCCGTTCAAAAATAACCCAACTGAACGGCATCGACCACCATATGCAAAATTCAACTTATTTTCGTTAATGCTTCTCCACGATCCAGTTCCCAGAGTGTAAACCTGGCTTTCGGACTGCGGAACTCTTACGCATGCTAGGCTAATCGGGTCAAGAACCTGCTCGTGACAAACTCGAACCACCTTGTATTCACCGCCTACTCTGCTCACCCCGAATCCGTACGTGACTATGCTATCATACTCATCAGCGATTCCCTCGGGAGCTGGAAGCTTAACATATTCCCGCGTAATGGGATTACAAATGTAAACAGTTTCTTCTTCGTCCCTCAAGCACAGCAAGCCATTGACAGAGCCATCGAGAACCATATTTGCATCTGGGGATTCACTCACCCTCTTGAGATCAAATTTCACCAGTGAATCTCGATCGAGATCGTGGTGATAAATTTTGTCTTCAAATCCCACTAACTTCACGTAACTCTTGAACATTTCAATTTGATGGACAACAAGGCCGGGACGAGCACGAGCATTGGCAAAATGCAAGGACACAAATTGCGGGTCGGATAATATCTGGAGCCAGGTTTTGCACACGGATTTGCATCGGATTACGGCTGGGGCAGGGAGCCTAGATAGAATCTCAATCAAAATTTCTGGTGGCAGGTTCATTAAGAACCTTTTTAAGTATGTGCACTCTCTTGAATTCAATTTCATCATGTCTTCGACTCAAGGTGGAGTGGCAGGGGTGGAGGGAATAATAACATATATACTATGTCTTTAACAGTTTCTGTTGAGTTTGGATGAGTATGTAATACGTTATGTAGAGTAGAGTAACGAGTAACGAAAGTTGTTGCTTTATAGCAAATCCTTTAACCGCCAAGGAAAATTTGAAGACGGCAACTTTAAACAGGTGTCACATGTACTTTCTTGTTCGTGAAGACCGATGCGTATACGTGTCAACATCGAAACGTGGACAGTGAACAAGGCTAACGCGTTTATATATGTGTGTGTGTAGGGTTAAGGCAAAGTTTTAAAAAGGTTTCACTGTCATGAACGGTGAACCCAAGGGGTTACACTATATATGGAGCTGTAAGTTAGATTGAAAAATCTCATTTCGTTCAATTTCGTTTCGAGTATTTTTCAAAAAAAATTCGATTCCAACGGATCTGAAATTCGAAACTTTCGAATCTCGAAATTTTCTGATAAAATAGGATTAGAATTGAAACGAGTTTCAAAATTCCAAAAATCTCAAAATTTTTATTCAAAAACTTCCGAAGTATTCTTATCCGAAAATTCTGAAATATTTTATATTTACATTACAATTAATAATATAAAATCTAAAAAAATAATTTATTGAACAATTAATAATATTAAAATATTATTAACATGAGATTTATCGTATAAATGACGGTAACACTTTTACTTAATAAAAAAAGAGAGGGAATAGCACTTCACACTAGTACAAAAAAGTATAAAAAAGGGGAATACACGTCGATTTTTCAAAAAATCGACGTGTAAAAAAGGACGGTGGCATTTTCGTAATTTTTTTTTGGAATACGCATCGGTTTGTCCTAAGAACCGACGCGTAAAGTCGGACCGTCTAGACCGACTTTGCGCGTCGGTTCAGTCGGTTCAAGGAGAACCGACGCGAGAAACCAAGGTTTGGAACTACTTGTGCAACCATCTTAATTAATATCTCCTTACATTCCTTGAAGAGGAATTGCTCTTTCCAATCTCGTGTTCTTTTCATACTCGGTCCTTTATGAATGCGAAAATCTCACTTTTTTACCTTCCAATGAGTGCCAGCAGTCTCGGATATCTCTCGTGCCCATGTAAAGCTTGAATTCTCAAAGATGTTCGAATAGATTGTTGTCTATCGGTGTCCACATTTCGACTAAAAAAAGAGAGAAGATTTGTTAAAAGTTTATTGACTACCCCGACTCTAGTTCATACTATTGTAGTAGCTCCTTTATTTCTTCACATTCTCGAGTCTTTGCCCGAAAGAATAGAATGCTGTCATTCGAGAAGAAAAGGTGAGTGAGAGTAGGAGCACTCCTCGCAATTTTACAACCATGAATAAGCCCCGAGCCTTCTTTGGATTAGATAAGAGATGACAAACTTTCTAAGTAAATAATGAACAAATACAGCGACATGGGCACCCTTGGCACAAACCACGCCCAGGGATTATGGGACCAATATGTATCAATCCATGTATTAGATTATATCGAGCAGTTGAGATACACAAGGAGATAAGTCCAATCCACTTTGGTGGAAAATACATACCCGTCACCTTATTTTTAAGCATTGATTCTTTAAGATAAAGAAAATTTTATATTTAGAATTCTTTTGAAAATGTTTTACTAGTGTCTTATATACAGGGTTTCCAAATTAAGTAATGTTATTCATCATTACTAACATTAACCATCAATCTATAGTCAACACGTCATAGATCTAATCAAATGGTTCTCATAACAATCAACATATTTAATTAGACCTATCATTTTAATGTAATTTACATGTCATATAGATCAGTGTTAAATAATACTGATGATGATAAAAATTCGTACCTCACATATTCCGAACTTGAGTAGCGAACAAGTATGATCTAGATTTTAGTATACTTGAAACAAAGGCGGTGAAGTGTGACCTTGTCGCCCCTCCGATGCTTAAATCAGTGAAGAGAGAGAAAATATTGATGTAAGAGGTTATGAACTGTAATAATAATTGTGTACCTCAATAATGGTTGAAGAACATGTATTTATAGGGGTAAGTAGTTCATTCCAAGTAGGATTAGGTTGCTTGGATGACTGGAGATTTAAGAGTTCCACTAGACGTAGGAGTTTTGATGGCAAAATTAGGATAATGTTGTATGATCTCATGTGACCATGTTGAAGTAAGACTTTTGAGAATCAAGAGTCATGCTTGCTTTGGGATGTTAATTATTGTTTGAATAGAATAACTCGAATCTATGTTGGACGAATGAGCCAGAGTTTGAGGATCCCCGAGCATCGAAGTTTTATGAGTGCGTACTAAGGTGGTGTTCAGGGTTATATTCTCCTTGAGGGTGTTCATGTCCTTGGGGTTCTTAATTTGGTGCATGGTACAATGTTCAGGTGCTTGACCTTGAGGTTCATATGTTGCTCGGGGGTATCAATATACGACGTGGCTAAATATTTGAGTGTTCGGGGGATGAGGACAAAGGATATACTAGGGGTATAAATGATTGTCAGGGTTGAGAACATCCTCGGGGTAAGTTCTACCTACTATTGGATTTGAACCAATGACTCCCGCCGTATGAAAGCAATTGAGATCCTCCTCAGGTTCATGGTGGTCGAGGTTGAGGTCTTCCTCGGGAATATGAAATATAATATGGGGTGATATTCATGTGGTCGAGGTTGAGGTCTTCCTCGGGTTCACAGTGGTTCTCGGAGTTACACATTTGATTAGGAGATTATGTTTATCATGAGCTCAAGCTTGAGACTTTTATGAAGGTTTGGGTATGAATAAAATTTCTACTCATCAAATACTAAATAAAATTTGTACTCATCAAATACCGTTCATCCAAATTTGGTAAGTTAAACACTTTTATTTAAAAAATCAAAGTATCAATTCTTTTGATATTTTTAAAATTTGACTCTCTAAAATAGTTTACATTTTTGTTTTTAGAGTAAGAGTTAAATATTCCAATTGTTGTTATTATTTTATTTTATTTTTTTTCAAGAATTTTTATCAATTATCGTTGAACATACTTCTACGAGTTACCTTTTCAATTGAAAAGTCCATTGGCAATTGAGGAAGATTATAAACTTCAACGGTCATTGAAAATGATTTAAGATAATTCTATAGCAATTGAAAAACAATTGAGAAACTTTTATAGCAAGTGGGATATTTATTTATTAACCCTTCGAAACTATATATCGCCTATTGAATTGAAATAGAGAGATTGATCCATTTTATCCTAATTCTCGAACTCTGCTTCAATTTATAGTAGTATATGGTGACTGAAATCTGGGAGAGGATCAAATGAATGAAAACTCTAGATAAATATCATAAAATGAAAATTGTACACTTTTTAAAACTCCCCGTGACCTATTTTTAGTTATGTGTGTTACGTTCGAGTCATTATTACTAGACTAGATACTTTTTAAATACGTTAATATGAATAAACGCATGAATAGTAACATAAAAAAATGTACAAGTTCGACAAATATATATATGCCTTGTTTGATATCCATTTTTCCCAACTCATTTTCGATAAATAGTTTATATACGTAAACTAATTTTTTCTTATTTTTTAACCAAGCAATTTCCTAAAGTTACTATTATAAAATTCATTATCTACAAATAATGAGTCTTAAACATGGAGTACATATAAACATGTATACAAAGAGAGGTGGTGGGGTATTAAAATAGTTACGTTAGACTATCTACAATGAATGTGTTAACTTTTATTAGTTAAACACTATCACGTAAACAATATAATAGATGTTAAGTGTTAAATCTTCATGTTAATTTTAATTATTATTTGAGTGTCACATTGAACGTGTTAAATTTACTCATTAATAACTAAATTAAGCGATCAATAACTATTTAATGTTTCTCTCCCCTCTTTAATTATTATATAAGTGTCATATGTTAAAATGTTTGTTAACTTTAAGAAATAAGTTAAGTTAGAAATACATCAAAAAAGATTCTTTTAGTAAACATGCTAACATATCAAATGTGGATATAAAAGTGACTATTAGTTAACATATGATACTAACAAATACTTTAACACATCTATTGTTGATGATCTGAGATTGCAAAAATACCCGACCCCTCCCGAACCCGATAGGTATCCGCGCCTACTAGTCGAGGGTAGGTTTCGGTCTAGTTTTAGCGACCCAAGCGGCCTACCCGTCCCGATATACTATTTAAAATAATAATTAAAGAAAAAAAGGACAAAAAGATAAATAAAAAAAAAATCAAATGAGATGATAAACAAGGAGGCAGAGCGGACCAGCCCCGCAATTCGCAAGGTAGTTTTGGGTTAAAAACATTTCTCGAGGGCGTGGCCACGGGTCGGGGGACTCGACCCAAATCTGCACCGTTGCTATCAGTAAGTGACGTGCACTATAGGGAGGGAGAGGCTATTGCTGGTCGGTTACAAATTGCTTAAGAGATAATCCAATTCAATCCCTTGGTTAATATGTTCAAATGTCATTGTCTAATGACAATAGGTTTTTTTATTATAATCTAATGGTGCAATATTAAAATTGCTGTACCATCAATAGAGTGGACTACTGACGTAACATTAATGAAATTCGATTCAAATTTTCAATCTTTGAAATTAGATTCCGATTATTTCAATCCAATAGTTATTCTTTTACTTTAGCCTTTAGGTTCCAATTTTACGCGATCAATTTGATATGGGACACTTTAGCCAACAGTAGTAATTTGATTTATAATTTACACAATTTTTCAAATCATTATTTAACCACACCACACCACACCACACTTTCTCTTTTAATTTTTAACTACACATTCTACGTAAAAAAATAAAAATAAATTAAACTATAAATCAAGGTTAGAAGCCGAAAAGAGAAAATTTTAATTCTTTTAATATTAGGAACAATTGCACTTCATACAATTTTTGTATCGTTCAATGAAATTCTACTTACATTAAAATTTTAACTGATTTTTATTTCCTTTCATTTTTTTGTTCTTTTCAAACTCTTCCCACCCAACACTACGTTACCACCGTCATCTCATATCCCTTTTCTTTAGACGAGGCTCCAAAGACTTACTCAAGATGAGTGTGTAGTTGAAAGACATTACTATTAAGGTTTCATCAATTATATAACTATTTGATGAAATGTCTAATTAAATATGATGAAAATATTATAAAAAATTGAAGTATCAAGATGTGAAACTAAACTTACATTCTTATGTATCATAAAAATTTGAAAAATACCAAGTTGTGATACTAAAATTTGGAAAATATCGTAAGTATCATGTTGTGATATTTTAAAAATATCATATTATAATACTTGATTTGAAGATCATAAATTTCAATAACAATTTTTTTTTTTACGTATTAATATTTTTTCTCGAATCACGAGGTAAATGTAGGGTTAAAAATTAGAGAGAGAGAAGATGTGTGGTTAAAAAGTTGTATTGAAAATTGTACCGATTATAAACCAAAAAACTAAAGTTGCAGAACATTGACTTAATCACACATATTTTCTCTCTCTTATCTTTAACCACTCATCTCATCTCACCTCACCTCACCTCGAAAAAAAAACTAGTGTATAACCGGTAGAATCTACATCTACATCAATAGAAATTGTGGCCCAAGTTTTGAACTAGCTAGCGTTCATTTTCATTCAAAGCATCTTTCTTCCAACATATCTAGAAAACTCTTTATCCACGCATCATGTCATTGTCTGCTTCTTAAACATGGAAAAACTTGCGGCATAAGGTTGAATTATCGTACTAATTAAGATTTTATTTTTATTTTTTTTAAAAAAAAAAAAACTCTATTGGCCAATTGAATTAAATGGGAAAAGACAAGAAAAAATACAAAATTTAATTTACACATTTTTTCATATCACTTTTTAACCATTCACATTTTCTCTCTTCAATTTTTAATCTCATATCTTATTTAAAAAACACAAATAAATCAATAAAATAATTTAAATTCCTTCAAAGGGGTTGACGAACATAGGCTAAGTTATTGTTAGATGAATGAGATGTTTATCTAACTTTCTTTTTACGGTTGGATCCAATCTCATGGTATGAGAATCATTCAATTTTTCTATTGAAATGGTATTAACATTAATATAAAAAAATTGTTATAATTTTTATCATACATTGCAATATCATTTATTCATTGGTTTTCCATTCAATTGTGTCATCTATTCTTCATAGGAGTGGACGTCGGGTACTTCGATTCGGATATCTCAAAAATCAGAAACGAATCATACTTTTTTTATTCTTGTAAAATGGAACCATTCGGTTCCATTGAAACTTAAGAACCAAATCAGAACAAAATCATTCGATTTTGGTTCTACAATAATAAATATTTTTCGATAGCCTTATCGATGAGCATCGACATCGAGAAGTGAGCCAATAATATGAAATAAACTTCTACCGAATATATCAAGATCAAGGATTTAGAAAATCCTTTCACTACGAAGAAAGTATAGAATTCTTCATGAAACAGAAGATATTCATAAACAAAAATAGGAAAAAAATAGTCTAGAAGATTTTTCGAGCATGGCAATATAGTAAACTTGTGGAATGAATCATAAATTTTAAATGCATTATTATTAATTGTTTTGTATTTGTATTTAAATATTTAATTAACTCCATCGTGATCATTTACAACTTCGCTTATTAATAAGTTAGTCTCATTTGATTTTCATTTACTAAGAATTTTAGTCCAAGTGCTAAGTTAAATGTTACAATGAGGTAGAGTTGTAAAGACGTAACAAATTTCATAAAAAGAAATTAATCCTTTTTACTTTATCCAAAAAAATTATAAATTTTTTCTATTTTTAGTTTTATGACAACCAATTAAGACCATAAAAAAAATACGGATCAAAGATCAGTTCTAACTTCGATTTTTCGGTTCTAAAAGCGGAACTGAGAACCGAACCGAACCGAAAACTAATCGGTTCTCGGTTCCAAAATCGATTTCCTATTTTATTTTTTAAAAACCATACGGTTCCGATTTTTTTGGTTCGGTTCCAGTTCGATCATATCGATTCCGATTTTTTTGCCCACCCTTAATTATTCATAATATTTATAGTAAAAAATAGATCTACGTTTGCATTCCGTCTAATAAATTAAATAAATTGATTTATAATTCAGTTTATAAAATATACAATTTTTCAAATTATTTTTTAATATCACATTTTCAATCACTATTTTTTATTACAAAAAATATAAAATAAACAAATTTATAAATGAGTGTTATCAATCGGAAGTGTCAGAAGGAAGTAATGCGGAAGTGTCATATATTTTACGCGTTAAAAAAGATTGTAACTGTAACATTCAATCTGGGAATTAGAAGTTTAATGTGTTTGATTTGTTTAATTTTTTAGGTGAAAAAAGTAGGAAATTTTCCAACTTTTGTTGTTTGATTGACATTATTTTTCATGGAAAATAAAGTAATTTTTTTCTATTTTAATCAATTTTTTTTTTACTTTTTAAATATATTTGTACTTGATGATGATAATGTTATTTTTTAGAAAGAAAATTAGTCAATTAACTACAACAAAATTGATTAAACGTGTCGAAAATAATTTTCCATCTATCATGGAGAACCAAAATCCACCAAAATCCAAAGAAAATATTTTCCACAAAAACAAGGAAAAGGGGCGCGTGGGTGGGGTACGCGGAAAATATTTTCCGTGAAAAATTTTCGCAATCAAACGGAGTAAAGTAGAAAAACTGGAAATTTTTTTTCCTTTTCCACGAAAAATTTAGCCTATCAAATAGACCCTAATATAAGTTTCAATGACTCAACAATCTAGAATTTTACTCTTCAAATGTATTTTATAGTGATTGCATTTAATAAATTACTAATTTTACACTTTCTTCTATAATATAATCATTACAATTTATAAATCAATTTATAAACAATATAATTTTTCAAATTATTATTTAACCATCCAAATTTTCTCTATCTACTTTTCAACTATATATCTTTCCTCGAAAACAACAAAAAAATAATTTAAAAATTACTACAATGTTAATGGCAAACTTTTTAAATCGTTCAAATCAAATTACATTTGAATATTTTAGATGGGTATTTTAATACAATCGTTATAATTTATAAACAATATCAAACAATTTTTTTATCACACATATTTTTTTTTCTCCTTTCAACCACACATTTTACCTCTAAAATATAAATAAACTAATTTATAATTGCTATCTATATTATATATTAAAGCAGAACAGCCGTCAAAATTTTTCCCGCCCATTTTCAGTTTCTATTTTTGGAATTTTTTTTTTTTTTTTCAATTGAATTTCCAGAATTGGAAAATGAGTTGTTGACAATTAATGAGAAATTTAATGTGGGAAAGTGTGTAATGCATTGTAAATAGGCACTTGACTACATGTATTGAATGCTAATAATTTGTCTAATCTCTCTCTCTCTCTCTCTCTCTCTCTCTCTCTCTCTCTCTCTCTCTATATATATATATATTTCCTGCAATTTTTAAGGATCCTACAAGAAATAATTGTTGACATAACATTTATTTATATTCCAATTCATTCACTTCACTCATTAATCCATCCAAATTTGTAATTGTTTTAACACCGATGAATCATTTCATTGTACGTGTTTTTCATATTTTGAAAATCAAGCTAATTATATTTAGGTAACAATATTCATACAACACATTTTTTTAAATTTACACCATAGTTTAATTGAAAGATAGATCTTCGGTGTTTGTTTAGTTTTGCTTTTATATCCTTAACTTTTTTTAATCGCATTGTTATTTATAACATTCAATTAATTAATAAATTTTATTTCTAATCACAAATTCTATTCAAATATTCTGCTAATTTGCATTGAAAGGATGTGTAATATTTTTTTTAACTTTTGTATTAATTATTTATTTTGATTATTTAAAAATATGAGAGATAAATAAGTGTTTTTCGCCAACAAAACAAATATATTGAATGAAAATCGTCTCAAAAGACAAGATGTGAAAATTAATAAAGAGTTGATGATAAAAAAATTACAAAATTTTTTAATATAACTATTATAATTTGAAGTAGTTTTATTGTTTGTTCTTTTTTGTTTAGTTAAAAATATTAGTGACAAGTAAGTTTGTTTGCATTAATATTCATCATTAATTGCTTTATCAAAAATAAATTTTATAAAGAAATTAATACATTTGGAAAACTACACATTAACTTTGAAAAACAAAAATAGCTTTACTTTTTTGTGCATTATTTGTGCATTAATTAGATTAATATTTTATTAAACTTTAATATTTGTTCTTTTTTGTTTAGTTAAAAATATTAGTGACAAATAAGTTTGTTTACACTTCTTAATAGATTTTTTTTCCAGAAAACGGTAATTTTTTTTTTTTTTTAAGAAAACGGTGACTATTCATTTTTTTTAATTATTTGAATTAAACTTGCTAAATCAACGTAAGAGGTACTTATGATAATTAATAATTTATTGAAACTAAAACTAATTATTATGTCATCACATTAATAAAATTTGAATGGTATTATGGAAATCATTTTACGTAGTGAAATTAATTACTATGTTATGGATGACGTGTTGACTGTATTTGGCCCCTGTTGGAGACCCATTATTTGGAATAATGTTGTTTGAAATAGTAAATTTTTTGGAGATGTGTAGTTAAAAATTGGAGAATATTTTTGAACTTATGTGTAGATTATTTTATTGGTATAATGTGTGGTTGAAAATGAGTTTTTAAAAAATGAGATTTAAAAATAATAAGTACCAAATAGGGGCTTGATGATGCGTTTAGTGCAATGGGAAATGAAATTGAAATTATTAAGGATGTTCATTTTAATACTTAACAACGCTACTCCAAACAATGTGTAAATATCTGTTATTTTCGATAAAAAAATAATATCAAATTTTTTTTTAACAACAACTTCAATTTTTTTTTTGTGAAAAAATGTGGAAAACTTAATAATCATTTACTACTTAAATATATAAATTGATTTTTATTACTCAAAGAAGTTATTATAATTTGAAGTAGTTTTATTGTTTGTAAAATTTTATTAATTATTTTAATATATTATTTTTTATGCATTTTGTGTACGGGAGAAATCTTATCTTAATCTTATTATTATTATTATTATTATTATTATTATTATTATTATTATTATTATTATTATTATTATTATTATTATTATTATTATAACAAGATAGTTGGCCCATGTTTTCCCACCTAAACTGCTCTCCATTTTTTTTTCTGCCTTCCTTACGGTCAAATTGTGGCAGTTATTTGTCTGACTTATGATGATGAGGATCAGTGCATTGGTACTGACAAATTGTTTAATCTTTTTTTTTTATCTAACTTTGTTTAATCAATTCTATAATGCATTGATTCATTAATTGGATCATTTTCATATGGATTTCAAGGACAAATTATGTAACATTCAAGAATGGAAAAAAAAAAAAAAAAAACCATTTCCGTTTGAGAAATAGAAATTTTATTTATTTTAATTTTTTTATCATTATTATATTTTGACATTACTAAAAATATCTACAAAAATATTATTTGTAACGTTGAACAACATTAACGCAAGAAATAAAAAAACATTGTTATTTTCAAAAAATAAATTTAATTCACGTGTAATTCTTTTTCATGTATTGATTGATGTTCTGCACAATTAAATTGGAAATTTTTAATATCCTAAATTTTAAGGATCCTAAATTTTGAAAGAAGTGTTTTGTAATTTACATTGAATTTTGCTATTGAAACTTTTATGTTTATTCATATTCTTTCTCATAAAATATGAATTTAATTGTTTTCGTTGTATATTTCTCACATTTTCATTAATTAATAATTATAATTTTTTTTCCCGTGCAACGCACGAGTGCGAATACTAGTAGTATTACAGAACATAGTTTGAGTTAGCTTCAGAATTTTTTTGATAAAAATGAGGAAAACAATAAATAATATTAATTGCATCATCGATTACGTAAGTTATATGCTAAAAATGAGGAAAACATTAAATAATATTAATTGCGTCATCGATTATGTCAGTTACGTGCCGTGATTGTCGGGACGGGTATGGTTCGAATTAAAGTTGTATTCAAAATTTTGTGCTCTACAATGCATATATCCAAATGTTAATTATAGTATGGGCTGCAGACAAAAGTGTCTATTCCAGTGCAGTTTGAATGGTCTGGGAGATGAGGTTTCTCGAGTCACTCAAGCCTGCTCTAGAGAGAGTATGCTCTAGACAGAATTTGTATTAGGGTGTGTTGTTTTAAATTTAATATGGAATGTTTTGTGTTAAATTAAGGAATTGAAATTATTTGTTAATTTATTTCTGTTTTTTAGGTAAGATAAAGAGTTAAAAATTGGAGAGAGAAAATATGGATGGTTAAAAAGTTGTATGAGAAATTGTGTAATTTAAATTTTTATAATGATGACAAATTAATAGGAAGCCGAACTTAATTAATGGCGAAAATGTAATAATGCCTACCGTTGTAATAATTTTGTATGGATATATGATCGAGCTGTCACATGTTAGATGAGCACAACTTATTATAAGATAATAGCTCTGTAATTAATGATCTTAAAACTAAGAAAAATTGAATGTATTAACTCCTATATCATACGTATTGTGCTTGGTCTAACTAGTTCGACACCTCTAGTAGATGGATCCTTCATTTCTACATTTATATTAATTTTTTTAATCATTTTATTTTATAATTGTGCTTGGCCACAGTGGAATCGGGAATTCGAATGGGCATAGATTGATGCATGTGAGCAGCAGCCGACAGCCTTGCAAAACCGTCATTGGACCCACAGGAACTCGTCGAGTACTTAGCTCCGCCCCTGCCGTCACTGCCTTGGTGCTTAAATTGTAAGGACACTAAAGCATGGGTAAAGATGTAAAACACATTTATATACTCGTGATGTTCGAGTGGAATGAGTAATTACTTATTTCTAAATTCTTATATGTTATTTTTAACGTAGAGAATACTTGTTTGGCTATAATTACATAATTAAGTTCTACAATTTTCACATAATCTCCCATCTCTCATACTACGCAATTTTTCAGTAAGAGGGAACATGGTACGATTTAGACGGTTTTTGACATATTTTCAAATCAAACATTTCAAACGGTTTAACATTTTTTCAAATGAAACCAAATTAAATTAATTTTTGCAGTTTGGTTCGATTTTGATCCATAGTTTACCTATCGAGTATCGACATAATATAATATATTTTAGATGTCAAATTAATTCGTATTTTTTAATATATATAAAGGTAAATTAGAAGTTAGTATAAGCTAAGCCCTTGTTTGATCCTCATTCTTTTTCATAAAAAATACAACTTTCTTCTATAGTAATCAATTTCAACCATTCAAAAAAGTTAAGCTCATAATTTTTTACTTTTCGAACCACTTTTTAACCATTAGATTTTCAAAACTCAATTTTTTATCAAAAACTATCTACATCAAACAAGAGCTAAAATATGTTAACATTCTTTGATTCGTTCTTTACCCGTTACTCTTACACTAGATTGATAATAAAAGCTTTATGATGAATTAATAACTTCACTGAAATGTGGGAACATGATTTTCAGACTGTTTATTGTCGTTATGTATTATCCATGATTTGAAGATATGATAGCTCTAGTCAAGGATTTAAGTTCTTCTTCATTTTCAGCAGTTCATTGCAATTACGACTCATTGTTGCATTATCTTGGTCAATTTTCTTGTACATACATGGCCCAAACTATAAGGTAGGAAACTTTTACACAATTTTTTCTAGGATCATCATAATGCAATGAAAATGAGAAAATATATAAACGAGAATGTTATTTTCATATTTAAATTTGACTTTTTTGAGCGAAAAAATGATAAATTTAAATTAATAAAATTAATTTTTAATTAAAAAATAAAAGTGTTTTGATTCCCTTTTTTTCAAAAACTAAACCAAACCATTTTTAGACGATTTGGTTTGGTTTGAGAGAAAAAAAAAATCACGGATTCATGCGATCTCAAACCAACTAATTAAGTTCGTTTTATGATTTCACGATTTTTTTTTGCACCCAGTAAAATTTCACATATATTAAAAAAAAAATGACAAATTGAATTGGATTGATTGGATTGGATTGAATTGTGAGTAAATTACTATCCAGTATAAACATCCCAAATGGGTGAAGAACTGACATTAAACAATTTCCAGTATTAAATATTGCATAGATTTAGGTATCCAAAAAATAGTCTGCACGACTGCACTGGCAGCACTTCAGAATTTCTATCTTCTTAAAGTCCGTGGACTGTGAAGTTTAATTTGTATCTTATGAGAATAAATTTTATTCACAATCAAACCTTCTTAAAAGTCTCAAGTTCGAATTATTTGACAAAATATAGTGTTTTAATTAAATGTGTAATCTCGAGGATCACCATGAACTCGAAGAGGCCAATCACAATCATATAAATATCGTCCTATATTATATTTTCTATCATCGAGGAAGACCTCAACCTCGATCACCATAAATCCGTGAATGACCTCGAGCCCGAATACATGAATATTATCCCAAATTACATCTTGATACCCCCGAGGAGGACTTTAACCCCGACAATCATTTATACCCCGAGCATATCCTTTGTCCTCATTCCCGAACACTTGAATATTTAGCAACGTCATATCTTGGTACCCCCGAACAACATATGAACATCGAGACCGAGCACTTAAACATTACACCATATACCATATTGAAAACCCCAAGGAGAATATAACCCCCGATCGCACTTAAAATGTCCGTGGCGAAAATATTGCCCCGACTACTCATAATACCCCCGAGAATAGAATACCCCGAGTACATATATCCCACCAAAAAGGTGCATGATGTGCTCAAGGTACATGAAGCTCGGGTCACGTTTCTCATTGATCGGGCATGACTTGATCTGATACGTGGAGTCTACAACCTCCTAATTTCAATAGAACTCATCTTCCAACAGAATCCTATTTGAATTTTACAACCTCATCCCTAAAAAAATAGGAGGATGATTCCTAACAGGACTCATGCAATGCAGGTATTTCAATCCTATCATAATTCATCCATATATCTCTATAAATACATGACACTCAATCATAATTCAGGTACACAATTATCTCTACAATTTATAGTATCTTACATAAATTTTCTCATTCCTCCTTACTGACTTATGCATCGGAGGAGCGACGAGGACACACCTCCTCGCCTTTATTACAAGTATTCGGAGATCCAGTTCGTGCTATTTATTGCTCAAGCTCGAAATATTTCATGTGCGATTTTTAGCATCATCAGTATCGAAAATCAATTCTAACATTATTTGATTTTTTACACGAATGTTGTTAACGATTATTTAGTCTCCCTGGTTTTATATTCTACAATTTCAAAAATGATATACTAGAGTCCTCAATGCGTCTAAAACACATACTGTTGCAAGTCAATATAAAAGACGTAGGACTTATGTTGATGCTTCGAGACTTTAATTTTATTATTTATCGACTGTTTGATATAAAGAAAGTGATTTAAATATGTATTTTTTTATAAACTTATTTATAAAAATAAGAGGGGATAATTGTACCTGAAGCTCTAAACATTTGGAGGTTTTACCATAAACATTTATTTACTGCAACCGTCACCCCTAACCTTTACAACCATTGCAGTTGAGACCCAAATGGATAAAAAGTGTTAAAAATTCTGATAAGTTGACCCACAAAATGATTGACACGTTTTGACAATTTTTAAAGGGTAGAATGGTAAGTCTATATTTAAATCATATTATACAAATAAACAAAAAATAATATAAAATATATTCCTCTTTTTCTTCATCCACTCCCACCCCAAATAATCTGCACATCAGAGAAAGTTCACTTGATCAGTAAAAACATACATTTTTATGCCGATCGTAGAGCTAAGAAATAGCAATATCACAGACGAATGAAAGAATCAAAGAAGAAATATAAATTCCATCTGATTAAGACATTTGGAATCAGATCAATATCTATAACTCACTTTCCTAAAATTGAATAGGACTTTTAATGCTTTGATCTAACCAATTAAGTCATCATCTTCGTCATCGAGAAGCAGCTGGTACATTGCATTATGGAAAATGATACTTGGACAACATATTTGAACAATCCAAATAACATAATCCTTGCATTATCTAGTTCCTCTTCATGCCTGCAACGATGAAAACTTTCATTGTAACAATTGTGTTGTCTTTTTAACATCTAGCAACAAAAAAAAGCTAAACCCATAAATAAAAGTATTCCGATCAAAAAAAAAACATAAATAAAAGTACTCGAAATTTGTGCATCTACATAAATCAGAAGCATAGTCGAGATCTAGGTTGGAAAAAAAGGAAAATACTACTTGTACAATACATATTACTGTGTGACAGCCACATTCTTCTTCGTGTCATACGCAGGAGAAGGAATACGCTTTGCAAAGCTACTTTCTCACGCAAGGCCTGCTTGCCTTGCAAGAGAATCTTATGGTGTAAGCCGCGATTTTGCTGCTGACACCTTTAAGTTATTTTATTTTAATTTTGTTTTTTTTTCTTGTCTATGAATTTGCATTTCTTTTTATACTTTATCAGTTCATTCTCTTATAAATTTGCAGCTTCATTTTATATTTCATCAATTCATTCTCTTGCGAATTATACACTCCACAATTAATTTCTGAGGCTTGTTTATATATTTCTGTTGAATTTATAAATTGTACTTAAATCATTTTGAAATGAAATTCTTATTCTTCAAGTATTTAAAAGTGAAATACTATTTGAAGCTCAGTTTTGAAATATATATAGGTAGATTTTTATGTAAATAAATGGATTTTGTATTTTAAAGTTTTGCTTGATGCTTAAATATTATTCTTATGAAGTGTTGAAATTGTTTTTGATTCGATTGTTATTAAAATATTAAAGTCGAAATAAAGATGATTATCCCAAAAAAAAAAAAAAATGCAAAACTTAGACAGAATTTTGGGGTCGATGTAACTTGCTGGCTTATTTTGTATAAAATAAAATGAAAAGTATCAATCACTCCATTGAGTGACGTGCTCTATTAGCCTCCTCATGTACAATTCTTCAAAGTTTAGCCTTTCTTTGATAATATTATTTGGCTTATAAATTGATTCATTTATGATTTTGATGTGAAAAGTAGTTTTTGAAAATTGAAGAGAGAAAAAGTGTGTGGTTAAAAAATAATTTAAGAAATTATGTAACTTATTTATAAACTAGTTTATTTTGGTTACCGTTGTTAGGTAAACTTAACCTATGTTCTTTGATGCAATCGTTATAATTTATCATTTATTTGATAAAAATTATTTATAAATCTGGTTTATAAACGGCCACATGATGCCATCTCGCTGGTTCATATTTTCGAAAATTCAATAATTTCAACTAGTGAAAAGAAGCCTATCATTTTTATTTTTGTTTTTATTTTAAAAATGGATCAATGAAATTTTGACACGTCGTTATTTATAAATGAATTAACGAGTGACTTATTAATCAATTTATAAATTGTTTTTCTTCATAATTCAACGAACCATTTTTTAATCACATTTGTTTTTTTCCTTTAAAACCACTTATCAACTACACAATTTTCTTAAGAAATCACAAAAAAAATTGTTTATAAACAAAACAAAACCGCCTAACAAAGTCTTTAATCCACTGCCACCTACAATTCCCATATACTTGATTGAATAATGCTAGAAGCACCTCGAGGCTTACCCCCGAGGTGACCCCCTCCTCACATGGAGGGGGTGGAGCCCAGTTCTTCTACCATGGTCCTACTTGATTTGTTTATTTGATAATTTTTTATCGAACTATGTCCAGCAATGTACACACTCGAGAATGAGAAACCATAGTCTATACTACCCAATAGTATTAATAATTCAAACAAGTAGTTTATATATATCACTGGCAGTGCTTTTTAAAATCAAAATTACAAATACTATCCATTACGGTGGAATACTACGTACTAAACACACACTAGTAGAGTATCTTAACTCAAGAGTCAGAACATGAAATTCAAACTTGAGACAATTGTTTAAGATTCATAGGATATACTTCAGCTTTAAATTTAGAAGCATAAGCCTTGTTTGCAATTACAAGATTTACAGCTTCTGTCGGATGTAATCCATCAAAATATACATGGTTGCTTCTGTTGGTGCAAATGGATCCTCCTCTCTTGCACAGAATTCCAGTTCCACCTTCGCTACTCACTTCGCAACAAGAGGTTATTGTACTGTAAAAACCTGTATTGGGAAACGGTCTGTGACTAATAAATTTGAAGGGTGATAAGATTGATTAATTGCATTAAATGAACTAGCACCACACAATCCCACCCCCACACCCAGAAATAAAAAAATGGATATGTTCCAACCTTTTTTTGTTTTACCATGGTCTATTTTGGTTGAAGATTATAGTCAATCACTGACGTGAGTGGTGAAGCAGAATTCATATACTCAATTTCAAATTTATTGAAAATAATGCTTAGATTGTTTGTTTGTTATTTGGTGAGTGGGGTTTACAAGGAAATTGTTTCGACAGAGAGCATATATTAGGTAAAGTTTAACGCCATATATATTGCAGTGTTCTATATATAAAGCGTGGAGGCACAGTTTCAAGATTTATGAACTTTTAAACGAGCCTTAGTGAGACCTAGGAATGAAAAAAAGTTCTTGTTTTTAATATTATTTATGTTATTTTTAATAATTCTAAAAATCATTAATAATTAAAATAACACATACCAAAATATCAAAAATTATGAAATACTACATTTACTTAATAATGACTATAAAATATTATCAGTTGCACTGTATTCTTTTACGCAATGATCACAATTTATAAACAACACATTTTCTCAAATAACTTTTTAACCGCACATATTTTCTTTCTCCAATTTTCAATCACACATCTTACTTAGAAAATATCAAAAAAATAAAATAAAATTGACAATTTGGTGCCGCCTAACAGTCCCTTATTTCTAACTTTTATGAATATAAAGATATTATTTATTTCATAGCTTGTGCTTATAAGTAAACCTTTTAACTTAGCCCTTGGTTGAGCATGATTCTCTAAACACTCATTTTTAAATATAAATTCTTTCAATGCAATATTTTTCTACAAAAATCCAAAATCTCGAAAAAATCACTATTACACAATCTATTTGATCTCTCTAATATAGGTTTGTTTTTCTTATTTAATTTTGTTGAATTCTTATTGCAATAAAAACTTTTTACAAAGGGTGATTATATATGCAAAGATTATTTGTTATATTCGAACTTATAATCCTTAGTTGTCATAAAAATATAAAACTATTAGTACTACATATAATTTTTTGTTGTGCTTAAGGTAGCTTAAAAGTTACATACTTCCATTAAGAAGTAGCTTTTAAAATACTTTAAGCACAGCCAAACAAACTAACTTAATCCTAGGTACCGTACCTTAATCTCAATTCATAAGAGTAAAACGTAATAAGATGCAACGGACGTACCTTTAGAGACTGGATCTCTTATGATATCCCTAATAACTTTGTATGAATTGACAAAGACCAGAACTGAATCGGGCATTTGTGTTCTTATAGCAACAACCAACGTCTTCAAGCGCATATTGAAAAGATTTACGGCTTGATTTAAACTTTGTACACATCCATCGCTAGTCGGGAACCTAGCTCTAGCCATTGGACTGCAGCCATTGGGATTGATTGCCATGAGAGCAAACTTTCGAGCACCCAAATCATACAACCTCTACATTAATATTGACATTGAATACAACATTAAATTTCGCTAAACTTACACTTAAATGGCTAGGAAATTCAGAAAGCAAACCAAGTAGGATCCGATCGTGTGTAAAATGCGAAACTTACACTTCGTCATTTTCACGATAAACAAAATTCTCCCTCACCTTTTTTTATGTATTTTTCCAAAAAACCAAAAATTTGGTTGCTTCTTTTTTTTTTTTTAATTATAAATTGTATTTTTTGTTTCTTAAGGTTATGTTAAAAGGTGATTTCGAAAAATGTATGGTTAAAAGATTGTTTGTACAATTGCGTCGTTTATAAATTGGTACTAATTGTGTTACAAGAGACTAAGCCCTTGTTTGAGCCCCATTATTTCTCATTATTTTTACAAATTTTTTCTACAGTAATTAATCTTAACCGTTCAAAAAAGTCAAGCCCATAATTTTTTACTTTTCAAACTCCGTTTGGTAACATGGCCTCCATTTGGTAAGCTTGTTCAAACAACACATTTTCTTAAATCACTTTTAACTGCACACATATCACTACAACTTTTTTACTTCAAAAATATCACATTCTTTGTTTATAAACAAAAAATGTTTACCGAATAGAGGCAATAATTTTCTTAAATCATTTTTTAACCACAAACATTTTTTAAAATCACTTTTCAGCAATATATTTTACCTCGAAAATATCACATTCTTTACGAACTGTTTGGTTTATAAAGTAGTTTATTCATGTTTTTTAGAGTAATAATTAAAAATTGGAGAGGAAAAATGTGTTTGATTAAAAAGTGATTAGAGAAAATGTATAAACCATTTTCAAGGTTTACCGAACACATGCTATTTATAAACGTGTTTATAAAGAACAATTCTCAAAATTACTTTTTAATCATATGTATTTCTCCAAAGGATTTTGTTATACACCCCGCGGGGTTCACTGCATGTGGACACCCCTCCTCCCCCCCCCCTGTATGCGCAGAGGGCGGTACACCCCGCGGGGGGTGTTTATCATTCCCGTTCTCCAAAATACATTTCTTTATTTATAAAGAGTCTTTTTTTTTTTTTTTTTTTTTTAATTATCCAAAAGACAAAGGGATGCAAAAGCACCTTGAGTTGGTGAGTGAATGTAGTTGTCAAATTTGCAGTGAATTCTTCAAGACTGACATTGCTGTTAACCAAACCCATAAAATAATTGAGTGAGTAGTCATTTCCACCACTTCCCACCACAAACAAGAATTTAGACAGTGACTCTCCGCTTTTACTCCTCAGCTGCACCTCCAAATCTGGCAATGTCACAGCCTCAAAATTTCTGATCTGTGCATTCAAACTCATCAGATTGCCCTGCAATGCATTAATTGTACTATAAGTTGCAGAAATATATAATTATTTCTCTTTGCCAGGCCAGGCGATAGGAATGGCAAAACGGCTCGTCGGCTCGGGCCGCTCGGGCTCGGCTCGAAAAAAGCTCGGGTTAAGCTCGGCTCGCAGCTCGAGATTTCGAGCCAAAGCTCGAGCCGAGCTTTTTTTTGAGAGATGGACTTTGGCTCGGCTCGGCTCGAGCCAAAAAAAGCCCGCTAAAAAGCTCGATGGGAGCTTGAACAATGAATTTCGACCACGAGTTCGGTTCAACTTGCTATATATACACATTTTCAATAAAAATTTTATGAATTTTTGCTATAAAAATAAGAAAAAAAGTAAAAGCTCGGGACTTGGCTCGGCTCGCCTCGAAAAAAGCTCGAGTCGAGCCTTATTTTTGGGGACGAGCTTTAGCTCGGCTCAGCTCGGGCCAAAAAAAGCTCGAGCCAAGTTCGAGCCTTGATCTTCGGCTCGCGAGCCAGCTCGGCTCGACTCGTTGACATCCCTACCAGGCGACAGCGTTGAATTTAAGAATGTTGAAAATATTGCATCGTTGTTTGGCATCTAGTTGACAAAAAAAAAAAACTTCTATAAAAAAAAAAGGTCGTGTTTTCAAGATAAAATTTATATTTAAATTAAAAAAATATGTGTGGATAAAAAGAGGTTCAGTAAATATTTTTTTTAAACATGTGTTTGAACTTAGGTTGTGTTTGATTCGCAAAGGTGAAAAAGAAATTTTTTTTTTCATGTAAGTTGAAAAATAATAAATCACTACCCCAATGAGAAATCATTTTTCATGCAATTGACTAAAAAAGTGTTTAAAGTGATTGTAACATGAAAAACGAATTTCATTTTCAACTTGCAATCAAACAATAAGGGTCCGTTTGATTACACAAAATTTTCCACGGAAAATGGAATATGTTTTCCAATTTCCACTTTTGGTTTGTTTGTTTGACAAAGATTTCCATGTAAAACTTTTTCCGCGGACCCCACTTTTTCTTCCATTTTCCTTGATTTGGTAGAAAAGATTTTCTTTGGGTTTTGGTGGAAAAATGTTTTCCATGATAGATGGAAAATGATTTTGGACACGTTTAATCAATTTTGTTATTGTTAATTGACTTATTTTCTTTTCCAAAAAATAACATTATCATCACCAAGTACAAATATATTTAAAAAGTAAAAAAAATTTTTTTTGATTAAAATAGCAAAAAATTACTTTATTTTCCATGGAAAATAATGTCAATCAAACAACAAAAGTTGGAAAATTCCCTACTTTTTCTACCTAGAAAATTAAACCAATCAACACATTAAACTTCTAATTCCCAGTAATTCAATTACCTAGAATTCAATTCCCTGAAATTCATTTTCTTTCCACTCAAATTCCACCATCGCTATCAAACGGACCCTAAAAATAGGAAAATATATTCTCGAATGTGACATTTTTCATGAAAAATGATATTATCAAGCACACACTTAGGTTTTGTTCTCCAGCTTGATCGACTTGTTGTATAGAAATTTGAAGCTAAGCATGTTTAATTGAGAGTCTACACAAGAACTTATATAAACTGTTTAAAATTGAGACAAATTTCCTTTTATTTAACCGCATATCATTCAAAGAAAAATACTAAGAAAAAAAAATATAAAATAAAGAGAAGAATTTATAGGCTGTCAAAACTTTTCTTGCATAAAAAATTGTTGCATTTTTATAGAATTTCACTCATCCTCCCTCGAGTATTACAAAAAATTACTACACATCAAGTTCTACCCTCAAAGAAACCCATAAAGAGAACTAGAAAGTTGTTACGGCATTTTTTGATTACATGTGGTAGATCGTGTAACACGAATTGTTCCTCTTTAAAGGAAATTTTTTTTTCAGAGCGTCCCCATAATTTGAATCCTTGACCTTATGATATGAGAATTAGGTGTAGTACCCTCACAATCCTCATATCATGAGGTCAATGGTTTAAATCACTGGAGACGTGCCCAACTAGCTGGGACCAAAATCATCTTCAAAGGAGAACAATTGGTGTGTTACGAGATCCACCACATGTGACCCAAAAACAATGTAACAGGTGCAATGCTAAATATTTTTCTTTCAAATCACGTATTTGAAAGAGAATAATTTCTATTAGTTTATAGAGATAGATTGTTAACGTATTGACCTAAGGGCGCTTTTGATACCATTTATTTTCCATTGAATAGAATTCTTTCAACCCAAATTCCTTGTTTTGCATGTATGATATATAGTCTAAAATTTCTTAGCAATTGAATTCCACAAATTCCATGCACGTGACCCAATTTCCATCAAAACAAGGAAAGTGACTTTTAGCCTAGAGAGGAGAATTTATTTTCTAAACATGACTAGACGAAGAATTGATCAATTTGATATATAATTGAAAATGAGTTTGAAAAAAATAAATTAAAGAATCCATATATACCAAATATGATAATTTGAAAGATTTTTTAAATTAGGATTGTTCAATTATATATAATTAACTCGAAGTAAGGTTGGAGACAATTTTCCTATAATTGATATTGTTCGAAAATGCATATTTTGTGAGTCAACTTGCAAATGACCATGCTACTTGCTGCGTGCGTGACAAAGCTCGCTTACAAGTAAATTGACTTGTGAGAAATTTCAAGGCAGAAATTTAACATTACGGAATTTCAAATATCTGCATGAACAAAGCAAAAAAAAAAAAAAAAAAGACGAAGATATTTTCTTACGGCAATTGCACCCGTATTATCCAGTATTCCGGAGCCACCAGAGGCAAAATTCACACCATAAACAATTTTTTTACCCTTAGTTGATGGATCAGTGAATGGTGGAATATAAGTTGGAATCCCCAAATGCTCCCCAAGAATGTCAATAACATTTTTACCATTGGTGAATCTTCCAGAAGGGCCAAATGGGAAATCTATTCCGTAGGGTAGATAATCAACCTTGGCTATGGTGTTTTTGATGAAATTGTTGTTGCCATTGTCAACTAAAGAACTTCCAAAAACAAACATTCCTTTGATTTTATTATTAGGTTCATGTTTTTCTCTATCTAAAGTGGAAGAATTACATGAGAGGAGGAAAAGGAGGAGAGAGAGACAAAAGAATGGAAGATTTTGGGGTCTTGTTTTAGACATTGGGCTTAGAGAGTTGTTGGGAGTTTTCTTGAAGAATTGGAGCTGATGCATTCCTTTTATAGAAAGTGAGATGTGTATTTGGGGAATTTCTCATGTTCAATGTGGGTTTATGTTTGAAATTTTCAAACAACTCCATTTGGAAGAACTATAAATGATTTTATTTATAGATTGATAAAGATGAAAGATATATTTGTGAATACTATTTTTAGATTTATTGAATTGTAATTAAAATGTAAGATTAAAAAATCATTATAAATTAGCCAAACGAAAGAACTCCGTTTGGTAATTTTTTTTTTTATATAAATAAAAAATGTGATATTTTCAAGTTAAAATATGTGATTGAAAATTGATTCAAGAAAATTAACGTGCTTAGTTAAAAAATAATTTGAGAAAATGTACTATTTAAAAACTTGTTTTACAAACAAATTTACCAAACAAAAGCTTATAAACAAGAAATTTGAAAAAAAAAAAAAGGTGAAGGTTAAAATGTAGTTCGAAAAAATATATTTTTATTAACAAGTTTACCTAAAGAGGAACATAAATACATGAGTTGGCCTGTGTTCGGCAAATCAGTTATAACAAATATTTATAGTTTTTCAACCTTCAAAAGTGAGAGATTTTAAGGATGCGTTTTCCTTAGGGTTAAATACACCGGTGGCTACTGAACTTTATTAGTAGTGTCAATTTAGCCATCGAGTGTTATTATGTGTCACTTTGACCAACGAGTTTGATTTTTCATTATACCAATGATCACTTTGTTTTGTAATTTATAACATGTTGAGTGGCCAAAGTGACACAAAATCAAATTCGGTGACTAAAGTGACACTACTAATAAAGTTCGGTGGCCATCGGTGTATTTAACCCATTTTCCTTATGTTTAAGTTTTCTGCTTTCATTTTCGAAAATATTTTATGTTTTCTATTTTCAATAAATTTTTCAAAGTTGCTGAAAACGAGTTTGTTTTGTTATTTGTGAAAATTGTTTTCGAAAATGAAAAGCTGAAAAACACGTTCTATTTGATATTTTACAGAATTTTTTTTGAGTACTTGTAATTATATTTCGAGGGTTTTTGAATGCGGAAAATTGTTCTTATTAAGCTAACTTCGAGTTTTGTGAAAATAAATTTTAGCTATAAATAATATTAGAAATGGTAATAGAAAAGATAATTTATAAATAATACTAGAACTAAATTTTAGCTAAAAATAATACTAGAAATGATAATTTTTAAATAATATTAAAAATATTTTTTTTTGAATTACTAGAAATAAATTTTAGCTATAAATAATATTAGAAATGATAATATATAAAAGGGAAAAAAAGTGTTGTAGACTAAATTGAAAAAAAAAAAAAAAAAAAGGGAAAACGGGTGTTTTTCGTGTTTTCGAATTTGTAAAGAAAACGCGTAATACGTCAAAATTGCGTTTTCTGTTTTCTTTACAAAATTTGTTTTCTATTTTCATTTTCGAAAATAGTGCAACATAACACGTTTTCTTTCTACATTTTCGAAAACAGAAAACGACTGAAAAATAGAAAAGAGAACGCAGCCTAAAAATCTCATTTGAACTCAGCTCAAACTTGCAAATATTTTTATTACTTATAAGATGAAGTGGCCAATTTTAACTTGATCTTAATAGTTTTTCAAGTATAAAAATGTAGATTTTTATTCGGGGTAATTGGTGCAAAACATCCTTACTTTTGGACACTCTTGTACAATTCATCCACACCTTTAATTTTTTTGCAATTTCACCATCATCTTTACATTTCTTTGCTGAAGACGTCCTTATCGTCCAAAATCAGTTAATTGACCAATTAATCATCTTTTGACAATTTTAATGAAGGGCAAAAAAGTCTTTTTTACATTATTTAACTTAAAATTATGTAACATAAAATGAAAAACAAAAGAAAAAAAATTATAACTATTCATCTTCCCCTCCATCTTCTCCTTACTCCCACACAACCACCACCTAAATCCAACCCATTGCGATAATTTCAAAGACTAGCTAATAAGCTTCGACAGTACTACCACCACAACCATAAATGGCAGCAGTAGACGATGGAGGAGAAACAGCGATGCGGACGAAGGCTAGTACGCTTGTGGTTTGAAGAAGGACCACTAGTCGAGTTGTTCACAATGTTGCCAACAATTGTTGAGCTCTAGCTTGCTGTCGTCTTCTTCTTTGTGCTCTTTTCTGAGATTTGATTCGTTTCAAGTTCAGGATTATGATAAAAAAAAAAAAAAAAAAAAATTGTAACTATTCATCTTCCCTTTCACTCCCACGCAACCACCACCACCCAACCTAACCCATCAAACCAAAAATGAGGGGGAACAGCTTCAATTGCAATTACTAAATCTCTTAAATTAATACCAGTTACCAAATGTTTTATAATTATCGCTTTTGTGTGCAATAGTTTGGTATTGAAAAATAGTTTCAGTTGCATTCTCGTTCATCATCTTCTCAATTTGAAACACACAAAATTCCCTCATAATCATGGCCTCCACTATGTATTTTGAATTGAAAGAGAGTTGGTATGTGGGATTATACACAATTATTGAAATTTGTTCAGCCAAAACATTTTTTTGTGCTAAACATTGAACAAAATTATCATAAAGAGAATCCGATTGTGCAAAAGAAAATTATAAATTGAAGGAAGAAAGGTATTGTGAAAAGACTTTTTTACCATTCTTAAAATGGTCAAAAGATGATTAATTGATCAACTAACGGATTTTTGGACGGTAAGGATGTTTTCAGCAAAGAAATGTAAATGTGATGGTGAAATTGCTAAAAATTCAAAGGTATGGACGAATTGTATAAAAATGTCCAAAGATAAGGACGTTTTGCGTCAATTATCCTTTTGTTCACAAAATAAGTTTTCCGAGTTTTGAACAACTAAGCATGAATAAAGTTCGAGGAAATCAAGCCAATTTTAACTACATAATTTGAGTTGGGAACGTGGGTACTCTAGGCTCCTCTTATTGTACAAGTGGCCTCCGATCGATATCCCTAGAAATGCTCTACTTTGTCACATTAATGGTATAATAATAATAACTAATAAGAATTACGCATTAATTGCACATGTGTGTGTATACTGTTGAATATCTTTTCAGAATCATTTTGCCATAAAGTTCATTAATTGATGGATCCTTCACAAAATAGATCCAATAATGTTTGAACTTAGACGTAGGTTATATAAATATGGACATAACAAGTAACAATTTTTATTTTTTTTTAGCATGATTCCACATTATTTAATCTAATATAACAAACACGTCCCTATCTCCCTGGGTTCATCGATCCATTTTTAACAAGGTTTCTTACCAAGTAAGATGCATTATCATGGATAGCTCCTACATACTATTAAGGACAGAAACAACCATTTTAAACATTGGATAAACAAACTTTATGTTATGAAATTAAGAGGGGAAAAAAAAAAAGAATTAGAGGAGAATATACGAAATAACACAATACAATATGTTATGCATTAATAATGATATATGAATTTGAGATTGCATCCATAATCCACCACGTGATAATTTATTTAGGGTGTGCTTGATAGACTTTATTTTCTGTAGAAAATGAAAATTTTTGATCTTTTGATTTGTTTGATAGAATTTCTTTTCTAGGGAAATTGTTTTCCTTTCAAGGGTCACATAACCGGCTTTTCTCCATTTTCATTGAATTGGCTTTCCCACCAATTTGGTGGGAATTGATTTTACACCTTCATTAAATCTTTTTTTTTTTCTTTTCAAATTTTAACAATTGTATTTTGAAGTATAAATTTGTGAAAAAATTGATTAAATGAGCTCAATTTTGTCAAATATTTCATTGAAAAATAATGTCAATAAAACAACAAAACTTGTAAAATGTAGACATTTTTTACTTAAAAATTAATTCAATCAACCACATTAAACTCTCAATTCCCAGTAAAAGAAGTTCACAAAAATTCAATTTCCTAAGTTTCGTTTTCTTTCTACATATATTCCGCCATCATAATCAAACGAACCCTTGTTTATATAAATCATTGTGAAATTCATTATGTTTGAATTTTGAATTTTTGATTGGTTACATCTTTTTATTTGACGTACATTGGTATTCGTCAATGCATTTCTTTCGTATTTTAATTGTAATTCATACAAGATACATTTACAGCATATAAAAAAGAATGATGGAGGAGAAACTTTGGACCTAATTTACCTTTACATATTTAAATATATATATCCATTATATCATTACCCCTTACTTAATAACATTAAATAATCATTATATTAATTTATTATCAATGATTTTCTATTTATAATATAATTTTATATTATTATGTTTCTCGTTTATTTAGTATTAAGAAAAGAAGAAATAATTATTTCATTGTTCAATAATATTGTTATGATTGAAATATATTAATGCAATACTTGATTTTTCTACCACATAAGTCAACCTTAACAAAATCGTTCAATGATGATATTAAGAAGTTTGAACTCATTCAACGGTCTTTCCAATGAAACAATAATTATTTGTCATGATTTCAAGAAATTCATTATCCATATAGAAATAATCGTTGAAAATGTGTTGAAAAAAGGGCATCCCATTAACTCCAACAAGTGATGAAGAATATTCATTCCAATTCAAGTGGAACAAATTTAAACACGTCTATACTTTGCAATGACTATTAGCAAGACTCAATAACGAATACATATTGTTGGAAACACGGTTTTTTTTTTTTCTAAAGACGTCTATACTTTACAATGATTATTATCAATTATGGAGTCTTCAGTGGTGGCAACACAGTTTTTTTTTTTTTTTTTGGTAAAATATATGGTTGAAAATTGAAGAGAGAAAATATATATAGTTAAAAAGAAACTTGAAAAATTGTGTAAAAAAAATAGTTTATAAACCCAAAAAAAAAAAAAAAAAAAAAAAAATGATACCGAACATGCTAAAATAAAGTTGGCGATAAAAGTTCAAAAGAATATAGACACATCCGGTTGATAATTTATAAATAATATACTTTTTAAATCATTTCTTCTACGCATTTTTTTAAATTATATTTCAAATATTTTTATAACATTTTTTTAGTTTTTATTTTTTTACTCATACCAAAGAGAAGTGTTTCAATGGCAAACTGAGTGGTGTGACCACAAATTTTTTATAAATTGTTTATAAATCAATTTTTTTTTTGGGGTCTACCGAACATGGTGGAATACCTTAGAAATGGCCTAATGAAATTGGCATTTTGTGAAAATAACCAAAATTCTTATCAATTCATTAAAATAGCCTTAAATATTAGGAACTACCAAGTTTACCCTTAAATACCATATTACAACTAAGCCTATTAATTTACAAAAGTTACAACTTAGTCCTTAAAACTTTACATTAATTTTGTTTATATAATTTTATTTGATTTTTGTTCGCTCATAGTAGCACCCCCTCAATTGGTATCAGAGCCATATGGCAGATCTAAAAGATAAATATTATATAACACAAATTAAAAATAAATATATAATATATACATCAAGATTTATGATGCATACATTAATACTACCTGATAATTATAAAATAGAAATCTTGAGAACCTTAAGGGACTTAAACAAAGATATAAGAAAATACATTTATGATCTAATAAATTTCGATATAATAAAAGAAGATTTTATCATAAACGAAATATTAGATTTAATTCACAAAGATATACTAGAAGAATTATACAAAGATTATAGGAATGGGTTATCATAGAGGAAAACCCTTATTAATCAAATATCTAGATATGAAAACAAATGAAAAATTAGATTCCATAATAGAACAAAGAGGAAATCTATTAGACCAAATGATAGAAGAAAGAAATATAAAAAGAAAATGATTTCTAAAACTAAAATCATTAGAAAGTAAAAGAAAATACTTTAATAGAATTCTAAAACAATTACCTAATATATTTATGATTATAAATAACAAAGAAAAAATCAATATGAAAAAATATGATATAACTGGAGAAATAAAATATTACAATAAAAGTTATAGAGCACAACAAAGAAAAATTATGTTAAGATCAATTGAAGAATTTTGTAAATATAATATAATGATATGTAAAGAAGTAACATATGATACGGAATTAAGATTAGAAGTTGAGAATATCAAAGGAAAAATTTAATGACAGAATTTCCAGAAATAAAATTTGAAAAACAAATAATAGAAAATATTAATCTACCAGTAGGATCTTACCAAATAAAAGGAGCTAATACAACTATGTTTCAACCATTAAGCTCATGGGAAGAATCCGATGGATTTCTTAATATGCAACTAAATTGGATAAATGCATTTTTATGGCAAACATATAAAAACATAAATTTACAAGATAAATTAGCCATTAAAGAATTACAACAATTAAATATACATGATATGAATATCAAAGAAAAATTACAAAACATTCAAAATAAACTAACAATACAATTCTAAGAATTAAAAGAAATGATAGGAGAAGTTAAAAATATAGATGAAGAAATCTTAAAAGAATTCCAAAGAAAATCAGGAGAATTAATTAATCAAGACAAGATTGGAATAATTATAGAAAAAATAGATAAATTAAATGAGAATATAAGAAAGAATGAAAACGAAAAAATTATATTAATAGAAGAAAAAATAAAAAATATAGAAATAAAAATAGATGATATGTATGACAAACTATTTAAGGTACAAAAAACTCAAAAACCAAGAGTATTAAATGACAATAAGTGAATATATTGAAGATCTAAAAATATTAATAAAATCATTGATAGGTGATGTTCAAGAAGTAAAAAATGAATTAAAAGAAGTAAGAAATGATATAAATATACTAAAACTAGAAATTAGAGAATTCAAAGAAAATAATAAAACCAAAGATAAGAAAATAGATAAAAAATTCATAGAAAAAGAAATACTTAGAATAGGAAAAAAGCATTTCGAACAAGAAAAAATTATAATAGAAGTAGGAAGTATGGATGATGAATTCAGGAGAAACATATTACCAAAAATATTAGAGGAAGAATTAGAATTACAAAAATCTATAGAAAAAACTTTAGGAAAATTAAAAGCTGAAGAAAAAATTGAAGAAGACCGAGACAAAAATGAATGAAGAATTAGATTTGCTTATAGAAAATTTTGATGAATACCAAGTTTTAATGAATACTGGAGGAACACCTAACCCTGCTCCTATAGGAACTTCTAAACAAGAATTACCAGATCCAGATGAAAGTTATGCACGCTTATTTAGTAAACCACACCGGCAATATTATGATAGAATTAGAGATAGACAACCACCTAGGGGAAATAAATATAAAGATAGGTTTGAACCAAATAATAATTATGATAAACCTATTAATCATGGAGGAACAAAATTAGATTTGGATGGTAAAATAGATACTAAAAACTTGGGCAGATTCAATGATACTATTCTTTTTATACAATAAAGATGATACATGGGAAAATACTGATAGAATGATAAATTTTTTAGTAGCATCTTTTGAAGGACATGTTAGAAATTGGTGGGAAGGAATAAGTAGTGATGCGAAAGCATTAATAATAAGAAATGTACAGACGGAACTAATAAAATCAGATAGAAAGAGAATAGAAAAGTTAGTAGATTATATTGCGGATGAATTTTTAGGAGAAAATTGGATAAGTAATTATGAAACAGAATCAATAAGAAAAAAAAAAAGATAATGCAAGAGTAAAATTAATAAATTTAACAATATGTGATATGTGTAAAATCAAATAATATACTTGCGAGTTTAAAGAATACTATTTTGTCCAATTCTATAGTAATGAAAATCAAGAAGTATATAGAGATATGTATTACAATAAATTATCAAGTTCATGGGGAATATATTTTAAAATAGAATTTGAAAAATTTATTAGAGATAACCCTGGAACACCTAGAACATTAGGATCAAGGATAAAATTCCTATTTGAAATATTAGCATATATATGTCAACAAAGACAATTATTAAAGAAATCAGGAAAATTAACCAGAATATGTTGTAAAGATATGGAAAAACCTACCCAATGAGGATGTAACCCTGAAAGGAGAAAAAAATAATAATAAAAGAAAATATAAATATAGAAAGTTTAAAAAATTCAGAAACTTCAGGAAAAAATATATAAAACCTAAAAGAAGATATAATCCAAATAAAAAACAGAAAAATAAAACTTATAAGAAAGACAAAAGCCAATGTAAATGCTGGAATTGTGGAGAAATGAGACATATAAGCCCTGATTGTAACAAAAGGAAAGTTAAGATATTACAAAAAAATATATCTAGAAATAGAAAGTGAACTGAGTGAAATATCAGACATTGAAGAATACTATGATCAAGAAGTTTATATAAGTGAAACAGATTTAGAAAGTAATGAATCAGAATCAGAATAAAGAAATAGAAGAAATAGAAACAAATAAGAACATAAATAAACAAGAATATGAAGGAATAGAAGGTTATGAATTAAAGGTAACTTTTGATAATAATAAGTTTAGAAAGATACAAAAATTATCTTTAGATTTGAAAATAGAAAAATGGGAAATATTAGACAGAATATGGAAAAGAGAAAAAGTAGCAATAAATGAATATCATAAAATCGAAAGGGCAATAGATGTTAGAATCACTCAAGGAACACACAAATTAAATCTTTTAACAAAAAATACAGTTACGGAATTATTAACAAAAATCAATAGAAAGCAAAGTGAAAAGATTCAATATGTTTACTTAGCAGGTATTCAAATAATGTTTAAATCCTTATTTAGAGAAGGATTAGATTCGCCTTTAACTGTGAGTTTACATGATGGAAGAATTATAAATTTAAAAGACATTGATTTAGGAACAGTAGAAGGAAATCTAGCATATAAGAAACTTATATTTACATGTTATCCAAAATATTGTATATCGTTAAAAGACAGAAACTTTAATGAAGTTCTAGGACTACATTTCAAATTATATAAGGATGACATAATGGAACCAGGAGATAAAATTATGACTATAGAATATAGAGCATTATACACATTTACTAATTCTAATTATAGAAACATTTATTCTAAAAAACCATATATTGAAATTCATAAAGAATGTAAAGATTTTGGTAAAGCTGTAGAACCAGATAAACAAATAAGTTTAGTTCCAAAAAACTATGAACTTACTATAACAAAAAATAAACCAGAAATCATAGAGTTACAAGAAGAAGAATACCCTAATAATAACATAACATTTGAAGATGACAGATTAATTAGGAGATCAGCAAGTTTACCTAATAGAAAACAATTAGGAGAAACTAGTAATACAAAAGAAATAAAACTTAATAGAAATGCTGGAAATATGAAAATAGAAGGTGAATATTTTAATGGAATAGAGCACATATATTAATTGACACAGGAGCTAGTGAATGTCATATAACTTCAAATAGAAATAAAGGACTAATATCTCATAGAACTGATCCATATAGATATATAAATTTTGATGGACAAGTACATATGACTGAACTTGAAGTAAAAGTACCAATAAAAATAGGAGGAATAAATCTCCTAGTACCATGTCATGTAGATAATAGTATGGTAAATCCTCATGTATTATTAGGAATGAGCTTTCTAGATGGACTAGAAGATTATAGTATAAAACGTGAAGGATTATATATAACTCATAATGGCCAAACTATACTATGCAGAAAAGCTGAATAAATGAATAATCAAATAAGTTTTCCATTAGCCGTTTATATACAAGTTACAATTGTTGAAACAAATATAACAACATGTGCATTAATTGACACGGGAAGTGATATAACAATATTCAAAAGTTTCTTAATAAAATCATGGAATACTAATGGAAAGATAAAAATTACAGGAGTAACAGGAGAAAATACCCATATAATTAATAGTTCTGATAAAATTGATATAATACTTGGGAGTAAACAAATAGTTGTAAATAAAATATATAATTATAACAACTTAGAATGTGATATATTACTAGGAAATGACTTTATACAACAATTTCAATAATATAAACAAAATAATTACATGATAATGTTGCAAACACCTTGTGCACATTTACTAAAAATACCAAGAGAATTTAGACCTTACAAAGTTCAGCCAACACAGCGTAGTGATAAATGGGAGAAAAAACCAATTATACAAAATGAAACAAAAAATAAAAGAATAATGTATAAAAAAAGCCTTAAAAACGAACATACAAACAAATATGGGAAAAATCATTGATCAACTAGAAAAAATTTGTGGAGAAAATCCATTATTATTCTGGAAACCACATCATCCAAAAGCTAAAATAGAATTAACAGAAAATGTTATTATAAGAGTTGGACCAATGATGTATACCATACAAGATACACAAGAATTTAAAACTCAGATAAAAGAATTACTTAACCAAAAATTAATCAGACCTAGTAATGGATCCCATAGTAGTCCAGCTTTTATGGTCATGAAACATTCTGAACAAAAAAGATGAAAAGCTAGAATAGTTATAAATTATAAAGAATTAAATAAATATACTAAATTTGATGGATACTTTTTAGCAAATAAAGAGGTACTAATAAATCTTGCAAAAGGAAAGCAATATTATTCTAAATTTGATTGCAAATCAGAATTTTGGCAAGTAAAAATGGAAGAAGATAGTATTCAATATACAGCATTTAGTACACCCAAGGTAAGTATGAATGGATGGTTATGTCATTTGGTTTAAAAAATGCACCACAAATATATCAAAGAAGAATGGATAACATATTTAGAAAACTCAATGAATTTTTAATTGTCTATGTCGATGATATATTAATATGTTCTAATAATAGAGAAGAACATAGAAACCATTTAATTAAATTTATAAATGAGTGCAAAAAAGAAGGAATTGTTCTTTCAAAAAATAAAGCTATAATAGAAAAACAAGAAATTGATTTTCTTGGATTATCAATAGATAAAAGAGGGATAAAATTACAAACACATATATCTAAAAAGATAGAAAGTTTTCCAAACAAATTAGAATCAAAAGAACAAATACAAAAATTTTTAGGATGTTTAAATTATGTAGAAGGATTTATTGAAAATCTATCAAAAAAGAGATATAAAATTCAAATCTTACTCAGAAAAATAAATACCAAAGGATGGAGTGATGAACATACAGAAATTGTCAAATCACTAAAAGAAGAATGTAAAAATTTACCAAAATTAAGATTATCAGATGAAAAAGATAATCTGATAGTTAATACTGATGCCTCGGATAAGTATTGGGCAGAAATATTAAAAACAGATCTTAATGAAATTTGTAGATACTCAAGTGGAACGTTTAATCAATCAGAAATAAATTATACTACTCATGAGAAAGAACTGTTAGCAATTATCAGAGGAATAAAGAAATTTTCATTGTTTTTATTATCTAAGAAATTCATTGTTGAAACTGATAATTCTCAAGTTGCAGGTTTAGTAAAAAATAAATTACCACCAGAACCTCAATATAGAAGGCTCCATAGGTGGCAAGCCTATTTGATATTTTATAATTTTGATATAGTTCATATTAAAGGAGTTAATAATTATCTTGCGAACTTTTTAAGCAGGAATATTGAATTTGCAGATGGATAATATCAAAAGATCCCTGATAGACGCCAAAAAGCGAATGAACTTCCTCATGGAAGAAGCTGAAGATATAAAACTTGGAATTGATCAACTTGCAGAAACTCTCCAAGGAAGTTTCAAGCAATTGATGGAAATCTCAACATTTCATCACATTATACTAAAGAATTGAGCGATAACATAATTTAGATTGAATCTCAGTTTGAATCGTTGATTACCAAACAGGTTATATAAAAAATACAAACAGGTACATCTTCTGGAAGCAGTGGTGGACCAACAATTAAAAGAGATGAACCAAGTCCCAAAAAAGTTGTTATAAATGAAGCCAGTCCTCGAAAAATCATAATCAATGCCAAAGATGAACATACAAGGGTAGTCAGAATTCTTGCTGAAGAGGAAGATAATTCCCCTTTTTTACCAAAAGAAAACGAATATAAAACCACTGTTGAAGTTATATATGAACTTCAAGAATGTGATTGCTATTACATTTCGTCTGGAGACCATGTATACCCACGATTGATCGTTACTCAGGGAGGAGATCCCGTCATGACAAAAATGACAGCTGATTATGGATTCTTGGATCTTATCTATCCAGGAAAAGATCTAAAAGAAATCGAAAAATTTGATGATTTACTAAAATGAGAAATTTCAAAGTTTGCTCAAGGAAGATCCATATATTTAAAATTTTATTCAATCAGTCCTGAAATTGATGGAAGGATATATTATCCTGCTGAGCATATTATCACGATTGAGTATGTTGCTCGAAATTTTCAAATTGAAGTTGGAAAAAATACCAAGCCAGTACCAAACATTACAAGATCATGGTTTAGATCCCGAAGGGTGTTGGGAATTAAAGTTCTCTACAACATTGCCAAAAATCTGTATGAGAAAAAATTTAAATGCATATGCCGGTACAATGGATGGACCTTACTCACTAATGGAGGAAAAGAAAAGTCAACAATCTTGCAAGAATACATCAATAAATTTGATACTCATCAAATCCATGGAAGTTTTGCCACTTTTCAAGAAGCGTGCATAGCTAGGAACTGCCTCACATGCCAAAGGAATTGATGGACAGGTGGAAGCCACTTGATGGATCTGCTTCACATGCCAACAGAATTGATGGACAAGTGGAAGCTGTTCAATAAACCTACTTTAATTCAACAATGCAGAACAAGGTAGGGGCCATGTCAAGACCAAAAAATAGAAGGATAAGTGTCACTATAATGTAAGGGTCATGTGATGTAATAAATAATAGAGGGACAGGTGTGTCCTTAAAAGCTGTGAAATTGTTAGGACGATGATGTAAGCAGTGATGTAATTGTGTCCAATGTAGTATTATAAATAGAGGCCTCCGGGTTAGTTGAAAGGCAGAATTCTCTTGAGCACTCTGTTTGTGAGAAAGCCAAAAAATCTTTTGTCTTTGAAAAATTCCCATACCAATCCTTTGTCAATCTTCATATTATAAATAAAATCTCAATTTAATTATCATATTATGATGAATTTCTAAATTCTCGTCTTCTAAATCCTATTTCCAAAAGAAGATATATTATTAAGAAAACTCCTTACACTCTGTCCTAAAATATTTTCCATCTAAAGAGTTATACAGTGAAGGCATCCAGGTTTAGCTGATAACCCGTGAAGGCAGGAAGCCATTGGAGGGTGTGGAGCAGAAACCTATAAGCCTGAAGGTCACTAACAATAAAAGGAAAATACAAAGATACTGAGAACATGAAAAGATGTTAGTATTCTTAATAGATCTATCTTTACGGAATTAGGAGGAAGAAGAGCTTTTAACATGACAGAATCCAGAATTGTTAAATTTAATTATCAAAACAGTCCTTATAATGATGAATATCATAGCATAATTGAACCTTTATTCATGCATAAACAGTTTACTAGACCAAATAATGAAATAAAAAAGTTATATCATGTCTATATGACATGTTTGTTAGTTATCTTTCCAACATTAAAAAGAATATTAGGATTAGAAATTACAAAATCGATTATTTATTTTTGGCTTGATAGTGATAATACTGAAATAAATAATGAATTATATTTAGGATATGCGTTTAGTAGTGATAATGATTATGATCCTGTAATAGATTATGACAGTGATGGAATAGATGAATCTTTCTTTACCAGTTTTTGAAAATCTTAATATCATGAATAATAGTAATTATATTATGAAAAAACTCAGAACTAAAAGAGGTCCATATAAAGTTCAAAAGCATATCAAAAGTAAAAAAAAATATTGAATATGAAAATGAAATTAATAAAATAGGATACCAAGAACAACTCTATGCATCACAAGAGATATTAAAAAGTTTTAAAGAAAATCTGATAGAAAATTTTGCTAGAGGTACTGTAAGATCTATAATGATACAAGATATTCAAGATATAATCGATAAATTAGAAAAGAGAAAGAAAAGTATTTCAAAATATAATATACCATTTGAACCAAGCATAGATATTATTGCTGATATAGATATTATCAATTCCCAAACACTGATCGAGTTTGAAAAATTACTTGAAATTTTATAAATTATTTATCTTTGTGTTTATAACTAGTTCATCCACCCGTGCGATGCACGAATTAATTTCACACCATCAAAAAATTTAATAAGAAATATATAGGTACTTATTTTTCTAAATTAAATGCAAATTCAAGTGCATAAGTAAGTAGTATAAAACATGATACATGTAATGTTTAGAGAAAATTGTATTGAACCGTTGGCTAATTCAAATTTGAAATACTTCTTTGAAAACAACATTTGCAATTGAATTGGATGATGCTCCATCACAATCGCAAGTAAGTATCTTCAACCCCGAATGGTTTGTAACTCTAGAAACTTCAACATAGAGTTGACCGTGACTAAAGACGGGCTTTCTAAAAAACAAACCTACATGATATAGTGACTGGCGTTGCAAGCACGATATCTTGATGTATTCATTACTTTTACATAATTTCAAGCTTCGGAGGAAATAAACACGTTGTTGGAAAATGAGAAACTAATAGAAGATTAATGTTTGGAATATAGAGTTCACTTTAACCAATTAATTGGAGTTGATAGTGTTCAAATTTAAATTTCCGTAAGTATTGTAATATTTAATTGGAAATTTCATTTTATTGAGGATGTAATTTGTTTTTTTTTTCATTTCTTTAATTTTTTTTTAATTTTTAATTTTCTTATATCAACAATCTTGTTTGGATTGTACTTCTTGTGAATGAAATTATCATTTCGAGAAATTTAGATTTTAGATTAACACATTTACATAGGAAAGATTTATTCTCCTAAATAGGAGGGGTAAGTGAATGAAATTATCATTTCTTTATGTTTTGCTCATTAGGAAGGTGAAAAGGCAGTCTCTCAACTGGAGGATCTCTGAAATGAATATCAAATTCAAATATTCTCCTAGCAGCCTCACATGGTGAAATGTAACGCAATCATAGTACATATTTATTTCATCAACTTGATGTTTATCATTATCTTCAGCATTGCCATAAAATGTTGCAGTAACGCGATCATGTCCTTTGTTAACATATTATGAACTTAAAGAAATTAAATTGGATATTGATAATCAATATTCAAATTTGGTAAGTTGACAAATCCAATTGCAAACGTTATTGCTTCACTCGTTTGTTTTCTTTACTTTTCTCACACAATGTAAAATAGGAACTCATTTGACTCATGTCAACCAAAAATATAACAGACACTTCTTTCTTCTCTCTTTTCTGTTCACAACTTTAATCTCGCCATACAAAGAGGTTTTTACAATAAAAGGATGCGGTGAAAATAGGTCCTTGTTTGATCCCATTATTTAAAATATCATTTTTTCAAGAGAAGTTCTTGTACAACTCAGCAAAGAAAATGAGTAAATATCTCAGCCGAGTTATGCGTATAAAAAATGGATAAATTAGTTTCATAAGTTATTTATTGTGAATTGTGGGAGTCCATCTCCTTTACTGAGGATAAAAATGATAAATATACTATAAATATCCAGGTCTCAAAAGTGAAGTGGCTAAGGGGATTGAAAAGATAAAAAGTCATTCGTGCAAAAATCATTTAATAAGATCTTAATGAATAGTACATGCATTTTATGCATGATGGGAATTAATAGATAATTGTTTACAATCAGAAAGACGGCATAAAATTGGAGAAAACGAAAAAAAAAAAATAATGGTGAGAACTGAGAAGAAGGCGTCGAACATTCTGGAGAACATGATGTGAATATTCCTCACTACCGTTTTAGCAACAAATCGACCAAAATCAGCTTCAACACATCCAGGCTCCTGTAAGAAAAAAATAGCAATTTACTGATAGAGCAAGAATCAGCAAAATCTGGGAGAATAAGAGTAAAAAAATAATTAGAATTTCAAATGATTTCCATATAATATTCTCTTCACACCTCCCAGACCTAATTCTCAAGGCAATAAAACAGAATTTCAACTGAAGAATAAGAGTAGAAACACAATTATCACCAAAGCAGCATCCACATTTCCTCACAACTGATGATTATCAGAGAATGGTTGACAACAATGCTCTGTTTGCAAGAGAATTTGGCAGGAATTGACCTATTCTAGATAGGATTGATTCTGAACTTCTAGGACGCGAAGCTGGTGGGTTCGTTCCCGGTAGTTGGTTTGATGGACATGGCAAGGACGTGAATGCAACTTCTGCGAATTACGCTCTTCCAAATATAACTGCACTTAGACCAGGTTATGGTACTCAAAGGCTTAAAAATCTTATCAGTGGTTTGATCTTTGATGAAGATTTCCATGCAAAACATTGTCTTTAGCACTTTAAATGATAATAATGTTGTCACTTACTCACTTTGAAGGAATAAAATAGATTACTTATACCACATTAAACCTGGAAATATAGATTCAGGGTTGTTTAACATAGTTTGAGAACAAATAAAAGCGTTGTTGCAACTTATTTATGAAAACTATGCAATTTTTGTCAAAAAAAAAAAAATCCCGTATCACACATACTACCTACCAGAACCAACATTTATCATTTAAGAATTACATTATCCTCGGCAAGAAGTGGAAGGTGAAGAAGGATCTCAAGAGGCTCGGTGTCAACAACCATCACAACAAACTCAGAAATACCCCTGTATAGTATCTTAGTTGCTGCGATAAACCAAGAAAAAAAAAACAAAAGACCAGTTCTTGATTCATTCAGAAAAGTATTAATGGATATGAACAAATAAAAAAGAAAATACAAAATTATCAAAATAAAAGAAAAAAAGAAAAAGCTAGGAACCTTCATTAGCACCCTTTTTGAGCTGGTTGTAGTTGGTAGCCTGCTGAATCAAGTCTAGGATCGTAATGGTCAACTGAGCATCTTCCAAGGGGTATGCTTTTGGGTTCATAGCTTCTGCAGTCTATTTGTAAAGATAATTCATAAAAGAATGATCATGAACGAACAAACTTAATAAAAAAAAATCTCAAGAAAGCAAAACTTAAATTGTGTGTGAGGGAGTGAAATGTAACTTTTAAGCTACTTCAATGTAAGTCCACCTCACTTCATGAGACATTCAAATGTAACTTCCAAGCTAAAAGATAGATCACAAAAGCATGAACTTAATCGAAAATTTGAAGATCGGTATAATCCATGCAAAATACCTTGAGCATTGAGTCTGATACACTCAGGCACACTTAACTGCAAACATCATGGGGAAAACTATGCGTGATTAAATTTGATTTCTAAAGATAAAATAGATTCAACAAATTTTTTTGAATCACTAAACCAATACCCAAAGTGCATGCCTTTACAGATTCTGGACCAGCTCTTTCATTTGGATTTTGGGGATTAATTCGATGATCAACATTTCGATGACCAACATACAAACTCTCCTTTCCCCAGTATCCTATCAATTTGATAGGCCGGAGAAGTAACAACCTAGAACTATAGTGCACAAAGAAAATTTTAGTTATTGTTCAAAGAAAATGCAACAGGGCAAGCAACCCACATAAACTCAAGTCGAATTCTTTAGAAGATTAAAATTGGGTGCTCATTAGTAAAATTAAGAAGCATGTAACTCAAATTCTAAAATATTTCAGTTGTATAGAACAATTCCATGTAGAGAAACATCTAACTAAAAATCCAAATGAAGATGCTTTTCAAGAACATTTAATCCCCTCATATTCATAACATTTAGGTATATTTTTCACGTAGGCATAAATATGTGAAAAAGAGGACTGAAATTGTCAATCAATATTAAACAAATTGGAGAAATTTTTTGTATGAAACAGTATGGAGATGGAAAAAAAATAGTATGCACATTACCTTCAGAAATTGCTTCCATAGCCTGAATCTTAGCCTCTTGAGAAGCATCACAGTTTCCTTCAGTAACTTCAATGCTTGAGTCTCCCATCTATAAGTTCCAATATCAAAACTTACTACCAAAAACATCGACCTTAATCAAATTCAAAAAGAAAAAGTAAATGTTGCTTGATCAGACCTTCTGTGGAGGTTCATCATCAGGCTCCACGACGTCAGTCTCATCTAGTTCAATGTTAGACTCAATTATCTTAGGCTCTTCTTCTTCTTCTTCATGCTTTGGGTGAAACCTCCTCTATATCATCCAGATCCTCATCAGTCTCTTCCATAGTATGAAACTTTTGTATTCAATTGCATAATACACGATTTGAAAATCAAATTCCATAAAAAAGAAGACACAAATAAGAAGAACATTTGCATTTATAACATTATAAGTTTTAAACCCTAAAACATAGTCCAAAAACCTATTAATTCGTTACCACTTCAGAAAACAACATTGAAATGACACAGCTCTAAAACTTAATTTCATTATTGATGGAAAAACAATTTCGTATTTCTTCCTTTTGCAATCTTTGGTCCCTCGCATTATGAAGTTAATGAAATTGATTCTTTCTTATTTTTAGATGGAACGCATGGGAACAAATGTGAAAGACTTAAATAAGTTCTGTAAAGAAATAAAATTACCGCTTTGTAACTCCTGGCATCGCTCGCAGAAGGAAGAATCTTCCCTCCGAGATTGAAAAAATTAAAAAAAAAAAATCATAAGCAACCCAAATAAGAAAAACCCACAAATTAAACCTTACATACCTTATTTCAACTAAAAAAAAAAGGCTTTTCTTATCTGAACACAAAATATATATAGAAATATACCTTTCGATGTATTCACTGAAGAAAGAGAGAGAGGGATCAGAGAGGATAGATGGGTCGGCTCTGCACTGGTCGACAAAATGTTTCAGACCAAAAATATTCAATGTGCTGTTGATTTTTTTTATTTATTTATTAGTAAGATCTAGCAACCAAAAAAGCAAAATGTACTTAAATACACCGATTGCTTGTGGTGGTAAAAAAAAAAAAAAAAAAAAAAAAATCTGTTTGGAAGTATTGTAGTGCTTTGTCAAATCACATCAGATCTTTTTTTTGAAAAATGCAGACCACTTTAAATGCAGTGTCTCAGATTTTTGAAAAATGCAGACCAGTGTCAGATTTTTGAAAAGTGCAGACCACTTTAAATAAAAAACTTTTAACAAACAGAGTTGATTTTTTTATAGTGCGTTTGGTTGGAATTTCTTTTTAATCATTTCACCACTTTAAATGCAGTGTCTCAGATTTTTGAAAAATGCAGGCCAGTGTCAGATTTTTGAAAAGTGCAGACCACTTTAAATAAAAAACTTTTAACAAACAAAGTTGATTTTTTTATAGTGCGTTTGGTTGGAATTTCTTTTGAATCATTTTACCACTTTAAAAAGTGATGTCTAGTCTGATTTAATGCACTGTGTCAGATTTTTTGAACACATTCAAAAGTAAAATGAGGAGGGAAATCTCGGCTGTGGGAGACAAAAATTTTATCTTTGGAGGGATTTACTTGGAGGAAAAAATTGGGCCACTAAGCTTCTTTATAATAATAATAATAAGATAAGATGCCTGGATATTACTATTGAAGGATTAGACAATTTGTTAGATAGGATAATGGAAAAAATAGATAACATTATATCTCAATTAATAGATATGGATGAATCATCTGACCAATATTATATACTTTTAGAGAATTATGATCAATACATTATAGATCATTCTGATATATTACAACTTAAAATAGATTTAGAAAATAAAATAGTAACAAACACAGTTCAAACCTAAATGCCAGGATATACAATAGAAGGATTAGATAATCTTTTAGAAAAATTAAAAGATAAAATGGAAGATATTAAACAACAAATGAAAAATGAAAACATATCTTCTGAAGAATATAATAAACTTTTAGAAAAATACGAACAATATATTGCAGATTATTGTATTTTACTAGATCAAAGAAGGATTTATACCAGAAAATTTTGTATAATAATTTACCAACCCAATAATCTATGAATATTTCACAAACATCAACATCTAATAACTGTGATCATAAACTATATTTAAATAATAAAGAAATTTCATTTTTATTAACTATCGTTGAAAAATATAAAAATATACACTTTGTTGGACAATCTAAATTAAAAGAAATATATGAAGATATTGATTATGCTATCCTAAATAAAATAGAATTCAATTCTGTTGAAATAGCTAAGAATATAAATACAGTTCATAAAATTATAGAAGAAAGGATATAGAAAAAGAAGTTTCAGAAGGAATAACATTAAGATATATAACTAAAAAAGAACATCCCAAATTTTTTGAAAAATTATCACAATATAAAATATATTTAGAAGAACTTAAAAAATTAAAAAATATAAATATAATAAGAAGTATTGAATTAAATCAACCAGATTAAATTCATGGACATAACTTGCAAAGTAAATAACCAACTTCTTTAAAGATAATATAGACAAATTATAAAAAGTGACCATTCTTAAAAATTGTATTTTTCATGAGGCTAAAACAATAAAATCGCCACCGAACATGTGAGTACAGTTTCTGATGGGAGAAAATGTGTGGACCTGTCGGTTCGTCAACTCCCTACGCGCACGCACAATAAACAGAAATCCTTTCTTTCAGAATTCAACGCTCCCAGGAATCAATCAACCACTTGTATCTGATTCCCCATCAGTCATCAGTAAACTGATTCATAACAAATTGAAAAGGTTATTTCTCGGATCCCTTTTCTTTTCTTAGCCTAATTATCAATTTTGATTAATTCGTTGAATTATTTTTTGTGGTCTATTTCATGAGTCTTGCTTCGTATTTATCTGAGCATGCATTTTTATGGGTCTTTGCTATTTCTGATTATCGTACTCTGGCGAGAAGCCATTTCGACAAAGGTAGTTTGTACTGTTTTTACAGAGTCCTTTTGAGGGAAATAAATATAGTTTCATTGTGGGCAGTCTTCAATTTTACGGTGAAGGGATTTAATATTAATTTAAATTTGTGAAGCTTTGAAAAATTGTGCTGTTGTTATTTGAAAGTTTAATTGAAAGCCTTCTAACTACGGAAGCTCCATATTCTATTTAAGCTGGAAATGCTTGAATTTGACATTGGTTGCCTTTGCTTACATGTAGTAATTGTTGTTATTTTTTTCGGTTGTTTTCATGTATCAAATCCAATGTCCTTCTCTTTCTACGAGTATGATTTCAATTTAGAAATCTGAAAAAGAAGTAGCACTAACAATGGGAAGAGCAAACTGCTTTTAGCTTATATATTCAAGCTTAGAGGGGTACAATCAATTAGGATAAACGAAGAATTTGGTGATTTGGTAATATAATCGGGCTTGGACATAGCCAATCTCCTAATATAAAAAAGAGATATTCCCTTGGACCATTATGGAGGGAAATGAAGAGAGTTGTGAGGGAAAGGCATTCATGTAAGTCGTGAAGTGAGGGAAAGACATTTATGTAAGTCCTAAAGAAGGATAGTATAGCTACTCAACTCTCACACTATTAGAAAATAGCCTTAGTAGTTCTCTTCTTTATTGCATCTTTTCTTAAGAACTTCTTTGGTTTTAATACCAGTACTTGGAAGGAAATAAAATATAGCAGATAAACATCGGTATATAGGTTGTAAGTCTGCAAATCTTATAGCCTAGCAGAACATCTATTCTATTAAAATTTATTTCCTTGCTCTCTATCCGTCTGACAAAGAGGAGAGCAAGAGCTGATGATCTTTAACACAAGAAGTAATCCACATGATCGTGTGTTCAACCCAACTAAACTGGGTTAGCTTTATAGCTCGGCACTTTTCTTCAATTGAGACCTTTTATTTGATCACAATTAAGCAACTCCACCACTAGGCCTCACCTCCATTTAGATTGAGTGAGATATTGGGTGATCTCTCACGTCTAGATTTCCAACCTAAAGCATCTGGAGATATAGAAACAACCAGCCCCCTTTCATTATATTCTTTCTATTTTCCGTGCCTATCTATTAGTCTTATTTAGTTTTTTCCCCTTTCCTAGCCCCTCGGTCCATTTACTGTAAGCATCGTCCTTTTGGTACAAAAAAAAAGAGGATGTAATGAAAAGTACATATATCTATATGTCCCAATAATGACACCCCGAAGGGCCTCTCAATAGAAGTTAAAGTGGCTACATAACTATGAAATAGAATTTAGTAAGGTCCACCCACCTCTAATTCAAGCTAAGCTCCCAAGTGGGGATTTCTTTCTAAACCTAAAGTACTTTGCCCCCGTATAGGCATATGGGTATAAAGTGGGTCACTCTTCCAAGATTCAATCTTTTCCCTTCTCTTTCTTTTTATCGAGTCTGTCTGTCCTAAGGTGCACCCCTGGCCCTATTTATTGCATATTAGATCAGCAATATCTCTGGCCTCTAAATATTTCATTTATAAATTTGTTCCCTCTCTTATATCTTTAGCTTTTGAACCACTTGGAGAGAGGACAAATTCTGTACAAAATGCCTGACATGTGAATCAAATTCATTTGTTTATTAAATTAGAAAAATTTATGGTTGGCTTGGTTGGACTAAAAAATGAGGTATCCAGGCTCCGTTTAGAAAAAACCCAAAATTAACTTTTTTGTTGTTGATATCACTCATTGTACCCTGAGGGAGCTCATTTAATCCACAATGCTATCACTTTGTTGATAGTATATATAATCATTTGTGTTCAATTTGGGATTTTGATTTTCTTGGGAAGAGAGTGTGTCTCAATATATTCTTGCTACCAAACAAATGGAAAATTTGATACAACTATTCTTTTTTCTTTTTATTTCTCTCACCCTTTCCAAATATTGTACTTGACCGTTTCGTTTGTTGACACTTCTCTCGCCATTGATTGTCTTTGGAAAACTTAAGGGTAATAATATTTGGGGCTATTTCTGGCTAAATGTAAGGTAGAATCCTAGAATATTTGTCTTTATAATTTATTTTTGAAGGTGTGAGAAATGTCGAACTAAGGCTCAATAAGTTGGTTGATATGTCTGTGTAGGATTTCCCATCATAGGACACATCGTTCTAAATTCTAAATAGTCTGTTTGGTTTGGTTCCGTTAGATATGAAGCTTTTTGCCATCACCATACTTATTGGACGCAAAACCTGTCATGTCAACACTGTGGGGGTGGCAAATAAACTGTATACTTTCTGAGGTTTGTAACCTTAGTACATGCTTGGAACACAGTACTTGGTAGAAATGGATGTATAATAAACGAGATTTAGCTTATTTTTCTTTCCTAATGCTGTCCATTACTATCTAATCCTCCCTACAAAAAATTCAGAATTTCCTGCAACCTAGCAAAGAATTAATATCATCACTTCTACCACTTGCGGAGCATTTTGGTAGCAGCTACTAGACAAACTTAAGAAGGCAAGAGAAGTGCTTTTTTATGGTAGAGTTGAGGTAGTTTCTGTTGAGATGTCAAATTCGTGGGACTGAAGACTTATATAATAATTAGAATTAGTCTTCCCTCCTGCATTAGAGTTGGAGCTTGAAATCAGTGAAAGCTGAAGTCTTGGACCGCGTCCAAAGAAATCCTCTGTTATTATAGAATGACGAATGCAATCTGTTTTGATCTCTTAATAATACAAGTTGAAACAAATTAATACTGTGGCTCCCTTTTTTATTAATTCCATTAGAACATTTTTGTCTTTCAGTTTTAGTTCCGTCATTATTTAAGCATGTGAACTGCAATTTCTTTTAACCACTGGCTGATGACGTAGTTGCTTGTTTTATCGAAACAATGGCGTAACGGGTGCTTTTGAAAAATACATGGGGTAGAATAAACTCGGGCGGACGGCCTGCCCATATGTAGTTCCATATCATCTGCTGTTTGGGTCATTTTGGAAAGAGGGCTGGATGATTTCTTGACCTTCTGTTTTCTTCTTTACCTTTTTCAAAATGGCAGATGGCAAGTAGTCGTAGCCAAATCTTGTTTAATCATTTTTTTCTGTTATCTGGTCGGGTGCAGTGCAGGAAAGGCGGACTACATTTCAGAATTGGGTAAAAGCCAAAATGAGTTTGGCTTGTCTTGTATGCCATGGTGTAGAAAGCCCATCACATTCCTTCAGAAGCTACTCAGTATCAAGTTCAGACAACGAGGGACGATGTTCCACAATTGCCAATTGCTTGACTAGGAAGACTTCATTTCCGCATCCTCGAGCTAACCCTCGGATTACACCATCCAAAGTGATGCCTCAACCCTCCGTCCCGAGTAATACGGTCCCAGCCGCCCCACGTCTAGTCCGAAGCCGTGCTGTTAGACGGGACCTGGTGAGAGATTGGAACTTCGATGAAGTTATGTTGGAGCGCTAGTCGAGAAACCAGGGGTCGGAAGAGATCGAAACAAATAATCTATTGTCATCTCCTGGCTGAACTCGAGAGGTGGAGCTTTAGTCCTTTCGTTTTTCCTTGTTCTGGTGAAGTTACTGTTCATCAGTAGCGTGGGTATGAGCAATTGTAGAAATATTGAGGGAATTTGACCCAAAATAACTTGTGTCTATATTACTCTAGATTTATTTGCTCTCGTAATCTTTAACCTGATGTGTTGTGAACATGTTTAGCAGCGCGTAAAAGTTATTTTTCTAGAATGGAAGTTGAGATTTACCAAGACCTTGTACGATAGTGATTAAAATCAGATTTTTAGTAGATTTTAATAGAAATTGGTGAAGTATGTGATTGAAAAGTTTTGGATCCAACAAAATATGTGATTAAAATTAATTGTTGACTTTGATTTGGTTTAAAATCTTGTTTTAATATATGCAAGTATGTTAACATTCATCTTGTGTAATTGAGTAGGAAATGTAATAATTTTTTTTATTTTTGTATTTAATCATTTATGTGGGCCCAAACTTTAGGTTCGAATTCTAGATGAGAAAGGAGACTAGTGCTCAACCAATGAATAGCAGCTGCGGTTCCCTTGTAAAAATTTAAAAATAAAAATAAAAAATTACAATAGTGTTTTTAACGATACTACCATTGTTTTAATTCCTAAAAAAGCAAAACCTGAGTCTATTTCTTGTTATAGACCTATTTCCTTATGTAACATTTTGTATAAGATTGTGTCAAAATATTTAGCAAATATGTTGAAGTAGGTTCTATCTCCTTTGATCTCAAGCAATCAAAGTGTCTTTGTGCCAGGCATACATATCATAGATAATACGATTGCTGCCTTTGAAGTGCTTAATTCAATGGGAAAAAGGAACAATGGTTCCTAAGGTTTTATGGCTCTTAAATTGGACATGAGTAAGCATATGACAGAGTGGAGTGGCGTTTCATTGGTGCTATTCTGGTACATATAAGCTTCCCTTTGCATTGGATTTGGTGCATCTTGGACTGTAATCAACCCCGAAATTCTGTTTCACAATTAATGGCTGATATAAGGGATATGTCAAACTGTCTAAGGGGGCTCAGACTTGGATGTCCCCTCTCACTGTACCTCTTTATTTTATGTGTTGAGGCTTTCTTGGATCTTATTAAAAGAGAGGAGGCGCATGGAAATCTTATGGGGATGAGACGTTCTTGAAGCCGTCCTCGGGTGAGTCATCTTCTATTTGCAGACGATTCAATTATTTTTTCAAGGGCGAACATCAGGGATGCAAACTCCATTTTACAAATTCTTGAAGTGTATGGTAGAGCTTCCGGACAACTCGTCAATTTGGATAAAACTATTGTCAACTTTACACCGAATATTGGGAGAGAAAGGAGAAGGGAATTGGGAAATATTTTGAATATTATCGCGAATAAAAGTCATGATAAAAATTTAGGTTTACCATCAGTGGTGGGGAGGGGTGAGATGAAAATTTTTGGGGAGTTGAAATAATGTGTCCAAGAGAAGATTCAAAGCTGGAATCGAAGGTTTTCTCTTATGCAGGACGAGAGATAATGATTAAATTTGATGTGATCCAGATCCCGAATACAATTCTTCAAGCAACAGTGGATGAAAACACATTCTTGGCGATTAAAGAGGCAAGTTTCATGTTGGGCTCAAGTACGAAAATCAAGTTGGAGACCAAGAATAACGAAAATGTTACAGTCAGGCCATTACGGCCGTAAAAACAATCCTCATGGTCGTAAATTATATTCTGCTTAAAGTTACGGATGTAACCAACATCCATCACGACCGTAACTGTCTCTCTATCGAAAATAAGATTTCCAGAAAATTAGACTTACGACCGTAACCTATCTCACACGGCCGTAAGTATGGAACGGATCGAATTTTAGGATTTTATTTCCTCTTTTTCCAGTTTTAGTTATTTTAACTATTTTACTTTAATTAGAATTCTATTTTGAGCCTAATTAGCGGCTATGTTTATTTTGCTTATTTATACATTTTTTCTATTCATTGTAAGACAGAATTTACAAACACAACTTTGATATTATAATTGAGAGGCTATTTTGCTTTCACAATCTTATTCTTCATTGAATAAAATCTGAACTTGCGAGTTATTCTTGTTTGTTCAAATCTCGGTGAGAATTATTATTGCTTGTGATCAAGAGGTCAATATATCCTAGTGATTGTATTGGTTGCTTGGTTCAATTAATTTTAATTGGATCCATAAATCGTGGTTTCTTGACGTTCTTAGGCCGATTTCAATATTTTGTGGGTTGCGTAGCTACAATTGCTACGTGGTTTGCATCATTTGGTATCAGAGCTTAGGCTACAAAAATCAAGGTTATATCTTTATTTTGTTTTCTTGAGTTTTCTATCCAGTTTGATTTTTATGTTTATCATCGAGTCCCATAAAAATCATCCATATCTTGTTGAGTGTTTTGTTTTTCAGTTTTTTGCGTTCTTCTTGTTCTTGAGTTTGTTGAGTCTTTAATCCAGAAAATCGTTCCAAAAAATATCAAAAGTGTTTGTTTTGCTTAATTCCAAAATGATGCAAACCACGTAGCAATTGTAGCTACGCAACCCACAAAATATTGAAATCAACCCAAGAACGCCAAGAAACCACGATTTATGGATCCAATTAAAATTGATTGAACCAAGCAACCAATACAATCACTAGGATATATTGACCTCTTGATCACAAGCAATAATAATTCTCACCGAGATTTGAACAAACAAGAATAACTCGCAAGTTCAGATTTTATTCAATGAAGAATAAGATTGTGAAAGCAAAATAGCCTCTCAATTATAATATCAAAGTTGTGTCTGTAAAGTCTGTCTTACAATGAATAGAAAAAACGTATAAATAAGCAAAATAAACCTAGCCGCTAATTAGGCTAAAAATAGAATTCTAATTAAAGTAAAATAGTTAAAATAACTAAAACTGGAAAAAGAGGAAATAAAATCCTAAAATTCGATCCGTTCCATACTTACGGCCGTGTGAGATAGGTTACGGTCGTAAGTCTAATTTCCTGGAAATCTTATTTTCGACAGAGAGACAGTTACGGCCGTGATGGATGTTGGTTACGGCCGTAACTTTAAGCAGAATATAATTTACGACCATGAGGATTGTTTTTACGGCCGTAATGGCCTGACTGCAACATTTTCGTTATTCTTGGTCTCCAACTTGATTTTCGTACTTGAGCCTAACATGAAACTTGCCTCTTTTGTCGCCAAGAATGTGTTTTCATCCACTGTTGCTTGAAGAATTGTATTCGGGATCTGGATCACATCATTCCCTCTTTCTTCAGGATGATTCGTCCCGAATCATAGCTTGGTTCATGGTGTTTCAGTACACCGCCTGGATCAAAAGGAAAATTCTTGCCTCCATTACATAGGATCAACCAATAGTCTAATACTTGGATTGGATGGACGAGTCGAAATATGAACTTCCTTGGCCAAATGTGGTGGGACTCAAACCTCCAAGTATATTCAACATGAAAGAAAGAATTAAGCAAAATAGAGTGGAAAATGTTAGTTTCACAAAGTACAAGATAGAGATCCTTGTACTCATGGTATATCATCTCCAAATCCTCTTCCCTAACAACGAGGTCTTTCTCTTCACCTCCTTCCTTTGTTGCAACTTCTTGCTCAATCTCTTCTATTTCTTTTCTCTCAAGCTCATCCACCTCTTCTAACTCCACATTTTCAAGCTCAACTACCTCTTCTAAGTTTTTAGTTTCAACTTTTTCTACATTTTTAGTCTCAACTACCTCTTCCACATTTTTATTTTCATCCACACCTTCATCTCCAATCACCTCTTTATTACCCAATTTCACATCTCCTACCTTAAATGTTGGATTTTTTTCAACTATTTCTACTGTCAACTCTCCCTCCTTCTTCCCAACATTCATATTCTGAGGTTCTTCTTGCAACTTAACTTCATTTTTACCCCTCCGTGCAATCATGTCCTCTTCTTGAAGTTTTAATTGATAATTCAATCTGGATAATGAATTAATCTTTTCCTTTACCTCCTTTTGATCTTCAAGTATTTGCTCTAGTGTTAAACTAAATAGGGTGATTGATTCTCCATCCTTCACAAATTTGTACATGTTTCTATTCTTATCATAAAATGCTTTCCTCTCATGCCTCCATGGCCTACCCCACAACATATGGCAAGACTCTAGAGGCACCACATCACATAATACTTCATCACTATACTTCCCAATGGTGAAATTCACTAAGACTTGCTTGGTCACTTTGAACTCCCCACACTCCTTCAACCATGTCATCCTATAAGGTCTAGGATGTTGTAGTAAATGCAACCCCAATTTTTCAACCATGTTGATACTAGCCAAATTAGAGATGTACTCCCTATCAATAGCCAAACTACACAGTTTACCACTTACACGACATCTAGTCATGAAAGTAGGATCGAACTCATAATTCATCCCTTTATGTATCTTTCAAAAATTTGAGAGATTCAAAATAAGAGGGTCCGGATATTGACAAATATCAAGAAGGAATTTAATGTTGACTCGAAAAGGAAAAACAATATCAAGAATTTTAAAGAAATTCAAGAAAGTGGTTTTTGAATGGAAATGTTTTTTTTTTTTTTTTTTTTTTTTTTTTGAATTTTGGGTGAATTTTCAGAATAAATAAAATAAAATAAAAATAATCCTTTTTTTTTTATAAATCCGAAAATTTGACAACGAACACGACAAAACAAACGGAACTTAATTCGGATAAAAATTAAGCAAAACAAACACTTTTGAAATTTTTTTGGAACGATTTTCTGGATTAAAGACTCAACAAACTCAAGAACAAGAAGAACGCAAAAAACTGAAAAACAAAACACTCAACAAGATATGGATGATTTTTATGGGACTCGATGATAAATATAAAAATCAAACTGGATAGAAAACTCAAGAAAAATAAATAAAGATATAACATTAATTTTTGGAGCCTAAGCTCTGATACCAAATGATGCAAACCACGTAGCAATTGTAGTTACGCAACCCAAAAAATATTGAAATCGATCCAAGAACGCCAAGAAACCACGATTTATGGATCCAATTAAAATTAATTGAACTAAGCAACCAATACAATCACTAGGATATATTGACCTCTTGATCACAAGCAATAATAATTCTCACCGAGATTTGAACAAACAAGAATAACTCGCAAGTTCAGATTTTATTCAATGAAGAATAAAATTGTGAAAGCAAAATAGCCTCTCAATGATAATATCAAAGTTGTGTCTGTGAAGTCTGTCTTACAATGAATAGAAAAAACGTATAAATAAGCAAAATAAACCTAGCCGCTAATTAGGCTAAAAATAGAATTCTAATTAAAGTAAAATAGTTAAAATAACTAAAACTGGAAAAAGAGGAAATAAAATCCTAAAATTCGATCCGTTCCATACTTACGGCCGTGTGAGATAGGTTACGGTCGTAAGTCTAATTTCCTGGAAATCTTATTTTCGACAGAGAGACAGTTACGGCCGTGATGGATGTTGGTTACGGCCGTAACTTTAAGCAGAATATAATTTACGACCATGAGGATTGTTTTTACGGCCGTAATGGCCTGACTGCAACATTTTCGTTATTCTTGGTCTCCAACTTGATTTTCGTACTTGATCCCAACATGAAACTTGCCTATTTAGTCGCCAAGAATGTGTTTTCATCCACTGTTGCTTGAAGAGTTGTATTCGGGATCTGGATCACATCAAAAGTAGTACTGTAAGCCATGCCCGTGTACATTATGAGTATCTTTCGTCTTCCAAATCAATTATGTAATGAGATTCAGGGCCTTATTTCTCAGTTTTGGTGGGTTCAATTAAAGGAAAGATGAAGAGCAAAAACTGATAGTGGCCTGGGGTTCTGAAAGCTAACTACTTTCAATCAAATTTTGCTTGCAAAACAAGGGTGGCAAGATTGGAAGTAATTGTTAAGGGATCTCGTTGGCGAATTGGAAATGGGCAGACCACTAACATTTGGGAAGATAACTTGTTAGTGGATAGCTCCTCTATTAAATTGATAACGCCAAGATATGGTGGGGTGGAATGGGTGAGTGACTTGATCAAGCATAATGGAGGTTGGAACGAAGATGTGTCACAGGGGCCTTTTTTCCAATGGATGCAACTCGTATATTATCCATTCCTCTCAATGTTAGGGATCAAGCGAAGTGTTTAATTTGGCATTTTTCATCCCATGGGAATTACACAATATGTAGTGGGTATCATCTGATGAATCAAGGTGTTGGTAATGGTGATGCAAAAGAGTGTGGTAGTGCGCTGGAATGTTCTTTGTGGAAGAAGATTTGGCAGCTCAACATTCTACCTAGGATCCGCCATTTTGCATGGAGAGTTCTTAGGAACTCCATTCCTATAAACAGTAATTTGGCACGAAGGAGTTTAGATGGCCAGCTATCTTGTCCGGGTTGCAAGTGCTGGGAATCTGATGTTCATTTATTTTTGCAATGCAGTTGCCAAGATATGATGTCTTTTGTTCTTGAAGGGATCGCTAAACTGATTTTTATGGGGATTGATTTTGTTTGGAAAATGAGGAATCAACTTGTGCATGATGGAAAGGGTTTGGAGGTGGTATTTGGTAGGGACTCTTATCAGTTGGCAAATTGGAGTCTTATCAGTTGGAAAATTGGAGTCTTATCAGTTGGCAAATCTGCTCATAAAGAAAACAAGTCTGATGTATAACCCACAGTCGAAAGTATGGAGGAACCCCTCTAGTGTCACGGTAAGCCTCACTCTTAACGTGGATGCTGCTGTCAGAGAAGGTACCGGGCTGATGGGTTTGGGTGGGATCTTACGTGATGATGAAGGGCGTGTGCATGGTGCCTCCGCGGTGCGCAGGAGAGGTAGAGTGTCTTCGGATATTGTTGAAGCTTTAACTATGCAAGTGGGACTGCAATTTATAGTTGACAAATCCTTTGTTATCAAACGAGTCGAAAGCGAGGCATTGAAGGTGGTGCTGGGTCTAATTGGGGAGAACCTATAGTGTACATTAAACCATATATTCGGGCAATTTGAGAGCTTCTTTCGATTTGCAATTGTGGTTCGTGCTGTCACATGTCTAGAGATAAGATTTGGATTGCCCACAAGCTTGCCAGTTTACTATTTGCTCTAGTCTTAATTATTTTTGGATCGATTGTTTGCCTTTTTTCCTCTCGGCTTGGCTTGTGGAGGAGAGCAGATTTTAGTTTTTGGGAATTAAGTTATTTCCTTTTTATCAAAAAAGAAAAAGAAAAAAGAAAGAAAGTACTTCGGTAGAGCTCACAGTTCTCATTAATTTGAAGACGAACAATTTGATGAACTTTACAACATTTTGGATTTGAAATTGCTGTTCAGCAAATCTTACTTGTAATCTTTAAAAACATTTGATGAGTGTCCTATTACATTTCCACGGAGGCTGAAGAAAACAAGAGAGGATAATCAGTTTAGCAAGTTTGTGAATATGCTTAGAAAACTACACATAAATATTCCTTTCTTGAAAGCCATCGCACAGATCCCAAGTTATGTCAAGCTGCTAAAGAAGATGATGTCTAGCAAGAAAAAGCTTGAAGAACTTGAGGGGGTCACTTTGAATGAAGAATGCAGCGCAATCCTGCAAAACAAACTGCCACCTAAGCTCAAAGACCTAGGGAGTTTTTCTATACCTTGCATTATAGGTGATTTACAATTCAACAAGGTTTTATGTGACCTAGGTGCAAGTATAAATCTGATGCCCCTGTCTGTGTACAAGAAGTTGGGATTAGGTGAACCGAAGTGTAGCAATATCCTCTTACAATTGGTAGATAGATCAATTTGTTACCCTTATGGAGTTTGGAAGATGTTCTAGTTAAAACTCACAAGTTCATATTTCCAGTTGATTTTGTCATCTTAGACATAGAGGAAGATGAAAAGGTTCCCCTGATACTTGGCAGACCATTCCTAACCACTGCACGAGCACTAATTGATGTAGAGAAGGGAGATGTAGTGCTTCGTGCTGAAAATCAGGAAGTGACCTTCACAATGATGCAATTCAACACCCAGGATCCACAACTTGAAAAATGTTCCAGGATTGATGTAGAAATGGCTATTAGATGTTGGGAGAGGTATGAATACAAGGTAAGGGCAGATGATGAGGTGACACCATCCAATCTAAAGCCACCTTGGAGATTTTTTCCAAAAAGTCTAGTTCTAGACTTTAAATGAAGCGCTTGTTGGGAGGCAACCCAACTTTTCAAACACATTTTCCTTTATTTGTCTTATTGTTTTTGAGTTATTTTATTATTTAGTTGTTTTACATTGCATTTTAGGATTGCTAGCATGTTTAGAATTCACATTTTGACATGTTGTTGCATTGAAAACTTCATTACACCTATTTTTGCATGTTTTAGCATTTTAGAATTTAGTTGTTTCTTTTTATTTGTTTTGTTGCTTTTCATCATAATCTTCCACTTGATCACCTAGCTTAGGACATGAGCATATAGTGTGGAGGTTAGTTGCAAGCATTAGAAGGCATTTAGGGGTCAAAAACAGGGTCCAAAACTGAAAAATGGAAAATGCACAGGCTGCTGGTCATTAACATCGTGCGATCACACGGTATCAAATCTGTGCGGTCGCACGGTAGTTCCCTGTAGCATTCCAGCAGTTTTATTATATATACATTTTCTTTCATTTTAACCACTTCAAACCCCTTTTTCCTCCCCCAAATCACCCAACATTGAGTTCTCAACTGTTCCCCTAAGTTTGCACATAATTTTAACTCAGATTCATACCTTGCATTGCATCAAAATCATCCAAAGATAAGAATTTTTCACCAATTTCCAAGATTGTGCATAATTCTTGTATTCTTCAATTTTTTGTGAAAATTGAATATTGTGGATTGATGGTGATGGGCTTAGGCTAGAACTTGGAGGCATTGAATTATGTTTAGTAGGTACAAAATTTTGGTTTGATTCAAGTCTCCAACTCTATGATTTTCATTGATTTCTTAACATGCATGTAAGATGTTTGATTTAATGCCACAATAAGTGTTTTGTTAAATTTTGGAATTCTTTTTGGATGATCATCTTATTCACATATTATACATCATTTGTGCATCATCCATTCATTTTTTACACAGATTTAAGGCGTAGAACTCAACATGAACATCTTTGCACTTCAATGCACCTCATTGCAAGGCACCACTGCACAAATTTCAGCTTCATGTCACCTACTTTGTCACATCTTTTCATGGTTCTTATGAACTTCAAATTTGTTGAATTTCTGGTATGTTGTAGACCAAGTTATATACTTTCATATGCCCACGACATGTCTCGGGAAATTTTTACTTTTTCGAGGAGATGTCAAGGGCTGAAAGTCAGTAGTCGACCATTTTTCAAAAATTTCAAAATTTTTTTAAGTCCTAATTTGGGTGTGTTAAGTTGAATTGTTTTAGTTTTCATGCAATTTTTATACATTCTAATGTTATTTATCATTCTTTTGCATGAAACATGAGGAGAAAACACTTGAAAAATGAAAAAAATCATAAAAAGTGAAAATTTTGAAATTTTTTTGTTGATTTATTTATTGCTTATGACATGATTTGAATTGACTTTTGTGTTTTAGTTAGAAATTTGGACAACATGTGAACTTAAACTTTTCTTAACATTCATCCATGTAAGACTTTAATCAAACTTGTGCACATAGCCACTTTCGAATAATAACTTTTGTAGGAAGGTACTTAATACTTGTGGGGGTAAACTTGTGCACTTTCAATATAGAATTGATTAAAAAATCCCAAACCTTAGGAATTTAGATCCTGACCTGAAATGTAAGAAGCAGTTTGGGGGTGTGAAGGTTAGTATGAGTAGGCATTGATGGATTTAAGATATGGAGTTTTTAATTTTGCATCTTTAGTGTAAGGGGTTTTGATCAACATGTATAAACCATAATAACCAGCATAAAAACAAAAAAAATGATGAAGGTCTTATTCTGCTCTTCAAATGCCTTTATGACTCTGGTAATTAAGTTTGAGGGGTTCTCTGAACTTGGTACCCTAAGCTCAACTGAGTTGGGAGTTTCCGACCTAAAGCTCGCAACAAGGTCATATAGAAAGCAAGTATGAAAAGTATTGCACAAAGACGGTAAAAGACAAGGATATTAAAAGAAAAAGTCATCCAAATAAATGAAAAATGGAATGAAAATGGTATAAGCTTTGTTGATTGAAATCCCTAACGCTTTGTTAATTATTCTTGGTCTATCGTGCATACTTGTCAAATCCTAACTGCCTTGTGTGGAAAAATGCAATTTATAATGTTCAGAAACTATATCAATAGGAAAGACGTCTGGATATGAGAGAAAAACAATAAGGTTGTGATCATCCATGAGAGTGTAAGGAAAATTAAAAGAAAATCATTTTTTACCACATGAGATTCGGGTTTATTTCTGCATAACTAATCACACAGTATCAAGTATCTTTTTACATGAGTTTGCATTCGATTTTTGGCTATTCACACACACACAATGAAGTTGAGTATCGGATGAATGAAAATAATTTTGTTGTTCATATTTCTTCTCTGAAGTGAATCGTCAATTTGAATTGTTGAAGCGCATGGTAAATGAGTCAACGAAAACAAAAACATTTTAACTTCAATTTTATAGTTTAGTTTTATTTTTGTTCAAGGACGAACAATAGTTCTAGTTTGGGGGTGTTGATAAGTGTACTTATTTCTATCCTAAAAGTAGGATTTTATGTGTTTGTTGAAGAATATTTGCTATTTATTTTGGTTGTCTTTGTTTATATTTCAGGAATAATCCAAAATTGAGAAAACATTTTGAACCCAAAATCGAGCAATTGGATGATAAAATTGTCAAAGTGTGTAAATCAAGAGTTGATACAGTTAATCAAAGGGCCAATTAGAAGAAAATTGAGGAAGAAATCAAATTTGGAAGAAATCAGAAGTTCAGGGGCTAAATTGCAACAATCGAAAGTTGGAAGACTTGTTGTGTAATTAAAAGACAGGGACCAACTTGTAGCACTTCAAAAGATGAAAATTGCATTCTTTCGGATAACTACGCAGTCGCATGATGATGAAAATTAGCAACTGAAGCCAACCTTCAGAGTCGTGCGGCCGCACACTTTTAAACCGTGCGGTCGCACGATAGGAAATCTGGGCCGCAGCTGCACTTTTTTGCGGAGAATTCAGCATTCTTTCTCCCCAAGTAACCTAATTTTTGTGAATGTCTATATATACCAGACTTGGGGCACGAAATTAGGGGTTCCCAATTGTGATATTTCATGCCAAAACGCTGTCAAATTCCTGGGGGATCCCTAGGAGGCCAAATTCAAGATTGAAGAATAGGGATCAAGGAGATGAATATGGTGACATCTATCCATTATTCTTGTGAATTTTCTTCAACTACATTTCTAGGCTAGATTTCCTGTGTTAGGATTATGATGAAGTTTTAATCATTGATTCCATGTTTTGACCTATTATTTAATAAATGCAGTTTACGGGTGTGATGCAATTAAATAAGTGCTTTTATTATTATGCAATTGTTTGGCCAGCTGTTGTGTGATTGTCTTTATGATTTTCTATGTTCGAAATAGTAGGATTTCATTAGAAGCTATTTAATTGCCACAAAGTCTGATAGGGGATAGAAATATATCCCTATACTTTGTGTTATCATATATAGTGTTTATTGATCTTTAATACTTTTCTAATTGCTTAATTGTCATAGAAATATAGTCAATTGACATTTAGAGATAGGTTTTTATGCATCGCTCGAAAGAGGACTTAAATAATTTTAAGAACATGGATATTCAAAATCCCGTGAATTGTATTTAAATGATTTGGTCAAACACATGAATGTTTTGTTTAAAATGGATTCATAATTCTAACGTGTTTGTTTTCATTCGTTTAAACAAATTGTCTTTGTTTCTTTAGTTTAATCTTTATTTTCGTTTTCAAAATAACTTTCTCAAGTCAAAACAAATTTCTTATTCCGGTTAAGGTCCGTAATCTAAAATACAATTTACAATAATCCCTGTGGGATCGATACTTGGACTCACATCCACTTTATTACTTGTGTGACCCATGCACTTGAGGAGCGAACACTTCTCCACTCAAGATTGCCACAGAGGGTCCTGGCATCTGAGATTAATCAGATAACCAGAAGGGGTGGTTTCGCCTATACAACAAGTGGATGAGCTGAGGGGAGAATTGGAGAGGAATTGCTTATAAGGAAATGTAGAGTGGGAATCAGAAGTTGGAATAAGAGTAAGAGTGGAAAGTTTGAAAGGTTGTTTTGGATTTTCGAGAAATGGTACTGAGAATATATTTGGACAACTTGATTATTATTATTATTATTATTATTATTATTATTATTATTATTATTATTATTATTATTATTATTATTATTTTTTTTTTGATGAAATTGTTGAAGAGAGGAAGAAGATATTGGAATCTTTATGCGGTCATGGGTAGTAGAGAGTTTAGAAGTTAATTCAAGAATTGGAAGGAAAAAACAAGGGAAACGATCCAAAGTTGGACGATTTTATCTTTCTTGATGAGAATCAAGGGAGTCAATCAAGTCAAAGTCAAACAAGTCATCACTCGATAAGAATACCGGTGGGGCCTATGACAAGATCCAAGGCTAAAGAGGTCCAAGAGTCGATGGCGGGACTCATTTTCAAGCTCCGAAATCAAGTCCACGTGGAAGAGAGCATGATTGAGGTCAATTTCCTAATTTTGGAAGCTCAGGACATTTCGGTCGACCGAAAGTCACTCTGGTCGACCGAAACTCTGCAGGAATTTTAGAGGTAGCCTCAGTCGGGTTTGGCGAGCGGTGTACGACCGAAAGTTCCCGAATTCAAAAAGTGGGGTTTTTTGTGCAATTTCTCAAACTTTTTGTTTTCAACTTTTATATACATATTGTAAATGTCTCAAACCCTAGTTTAGTTTTTGGCACAAGAAGAACACTCCATTGGAGAGCTTTTAGAGAGGTAACATCCTTTTTTTACTTGTAACTAATCTTGGAATTTTCTTCAACTTATATATTGAGAATTTATCTTGGTATTTATCTTAATCTCTCCATTGGGTTAGGGTTCACCTTCCTTAGAATTTTGGTTGGGTTAAACTTGGGTCAAGATAATCCATTTTTACCATTTTTAGCTTTCTTGGGTTGATACAAAATTGATTGTGGGAATTTTTGGTTTAAACACCAAGGGGGTTCGTATCATTTAGTATCAAAGCTTGGCTCTAAAAATTGGTAGTTCTATCTTTACATTTCTTGTTGTTGTTCTTGTTATTCAAAAAAAAAAAAAAATAAATTAATTTGGAAATTGTGTATGCCCATGAGTATTTCATGATTCCTACATATTGGGCATTGTTATTATCAATTTGAAAAGTTGTTGGGGGTTACATTTGAACAAACACTTGAAAATCCTAAACTATTCAAGTTTGCATCCTAAGTGTTTGACAAAATGTTTCAAAGAGTGTTTTCATATTGAATCCTACCTTTCATTTAACAAACACCTTCCTAGTACAATTCCTTACTTTCTTGTATAATAACAAACAACTAAATTCTACTTGCTATTGTGACAATCCTTCCTTTGCTTCCTTTGTTGTTTGTGGAATTTGTGCTACACAAGAATTTAATTCTCAATTTAGTTGAATTACGTTCCTTGGAGAGTTTGGGTAAGAAAGTGAGGAGTGGTAAAAGGCAAGAGTGGTGAGCTCATTAGAGGGAAAAAGCCTAATTGAGTGAAACACGAGTAAAAATATTTCGTGAGGACACTTGGACACTTACACTCCATGACTAATACACATACTTCAAGTGGACAAGATTCTAATGCACAAACTCAAGAGTTGAGGGATATGACACAAGCTCTCACGGTTACCATGACGGATATGGGGGAAAGATTGGAGGGAAGATTAGCGAGGTTGGAGACTAGAAGGGAAGCTCCACCCCCAAGGGATGATAATGTTAGGAGGGGTGATAGGAGAAGGCCTAGAGATGAGTATGAGGATGATGATGCTGATGATGATGAATTGGAGAGTGAAGGGGGTAGTGACCAAAATTGGAACATGGGTAGGAATAGAAGATGTAGGAATGTGAGGGGATCTGGTCGAGGTCATGGGAGGAACCCTAGGGGTAGGGATGGAGTGGATGGAAATCTTGGAAGCATAAAGATGAAAATTCCTTCTTTAAATGGGAAGAGTGATCCGGATGCCTACTTAGAATGGGAAAGGAAAATGGAATTGATTTTTGAATATCATAGGTACTCCGAGGATAAAAAGGTTAAGTTAGCGGTAGTGGAGTTTACCGACTATGCCTTAGCTTGGTGGGATAATTTATTGCTCACTAGGAGAAGGAATCTAGAAGGTAGTGTGGATACTTGGGATGAATTGAAGAGTCTTATGAGGAAAAGATTTGTACCAAGTCACTACTATAGGGGGCTCTATCAAAGACTACAAACTCTTAATCAAGGAACTAAAGAGGTTGAAGATTATTACAAGGAGTTAGAAAAGGCCTTGATGAGGGCTAATATAGAGGAGGATAGAGAAGCGACCATGGCTCGATTTATGAGTGGATTGAATAGGGAGATAGTCAATGTGGTGGAATTACACCATTATGTGGAAATGGAGAGGAGTTGGTGTACATGGCTATTAAAATGGAGACTCAATTGAAAAAGAAGGAACAATTTAAAAAGAAGGGACAAGAAAAAATTTTGGGATGTCCTAGTTCCAATTGGAAGTCTAAGTGGGGGAGTGAAAAGGTTAATAAAACGCCACTTAAAGACAATATTGAAACCTCCAAGGGGAAGGAAGTTGGTTTCATCAAGGTTAAACCAAAGGTTGTTCCTACCGCTTCTAGGAGTCGGGATATTGAATGCTTAAGATGTAGAGGACGTGGGCATTATTCTCGAGAGTTCCCTAACAATAGGGTGATGTTTATTAAAAATGGGGAGTGGTACTCGAAAGATGAAGAGGACGAAGAGAGAGTGCAATGTGGAGGAGATAGTGATGGCGAGGAAGAAGAGGTGGAGGGAGTTGTTAGTCCGCCCAAGTCTTTAGTCACTATTAGATCTCTCAACACCCAAACCAAGGTGAATGAGGCGGCTAAGCAAAGGGAGAATATTTTCCACACTAGGTATCTTGTGAGGGACAAAGCTTGTAGTCTCATCATTGATGGAGGAAGTTGCACCAATGTAGCTAGCACTAGTATGGTAGAGAGCTTGGGATTACCTTTAATGCCACATCCTAGTCCTTATAAGTTACAATGGTTGAATGATTATGGTGAGTTGAAGGTAAGCAAGCAAGTACTACTTACTTTCAACATTGGGACATATGACGATCAAGTACTTTGTGATGTGGTTTCCATGCAAGCTACACATATATTATTGGGTAGGCCATGACAATATGATAGGAGAGTATTGCATGATGGTAGGAAAAATAAGTATAACTTCCAAATAAATGGGAAGCCCGTAACACTCCTACCTTTAAGTCCGGAAGAAGTTTATAAAGACCAATTGAAACTCAAGAGGGAGGAGGAAGAGGAAAAAGAAAGAAGAAGAAAAAAGATGGAGTTGAGTGGAGTGGAGTACAAAAAGAAAGTGAAAAAAAGAGGGGAGAAAAGTAGTGAAAAAATAGAGGGGGTGAAAGAAAAAAGAAAGAGGGCAAAAGATGTTAAAAAAAAAAGAGTTTTTATGCTAGTAAAGGTGATGTGGAGAGAGCATTAAAAGAAAATCATTACATTCTTTTGATGGTGTATAAGGAGTCTCTCCTTACACTTGATGAACCTCACACTTCCCTCCCCACTTTGGCTACTTCTTTGTTGCAGGAGTTCGAAGATGTTTTCCCGGAGGAGATGCCTAGTGGACTTCCACCCATTAGGGGCATCGAGCACCAAATTGATTTCATTCCCGGAGCCGTCATTCCAAATAGACCGGCATACCGAAGCAATCTGGAAGAGACCAAGGAACTCCAAAAACAAGTCGAGGAGTTGATGAGCAAAAGATATGTTCGTGAGAGCATGAGTCCTTGTGCCGTTCTTGTGCTACTAGTGCCCAAGAAGGATGGAACCTTTAAAATGTGTGTCGGTTTCCGAGCCATTAACAACATAACGGTAAAGTATCGACACCCCATTCCTAGGTTAGATGATATGCTAGATGAATTGCATGGTTCTTGCATTTTTAGAAAAATTGATTTGAGGAGTGGATACCACCAAATTAGGATGAGAGAAGGAGATGAATGGAAAACCGCTTTTAAAACTAAATATGATTTATATGAGTGGTTGGTTATGACATTCGGTCTCACTAATGCACCAAGCACTTTTATGAGATTAATGAACTATGTTTTGCGTGCATTCATTGAGAAATTTGTGATAGTTTACTTCGATGATATTTTTATTTATAGTAAGAATTTGAATGAGCATATTGAGTACTTGAGAAGTGTACTTTTGGTTTTAAAAGAAGAAAAATTGTATGCTAACATCAAAAGGTGTAATTTTTGCATGGAGAGTGTTGTCTTTCTTGAATTTGTAGTTAGTATAAGGGGATAGAGGTTGATGAGGAGAAGATCAAAGTCATTAAGGAATGGCCCACTCCCACAAGTGTCACCGAGGTAAGAAGCTTTCATGGGTTAGCTAGTTTTTACCGTCGTTTTGTCAAGGATTTTAGCACACTAGCTTCACCACTTACCGAAGTTGTCAAAAAGCATGTTGGGTTTAAATGGGGGGAGGCACAAGATAATGAATTTAATGAAATAAAGAACAAATTGTGCACCGCCCCGATTTTATCTTTGCCTAACTTTGACAAAACTTTTGAGATCGAGTGTGATGCGTCAGGCACAGGTATTAGAGCAGTTTTGATGCAAGAAAAAAGGTCTGTTGCCTACTTTAGCGAGAAGCTCAATGGAGCCGCTTTGAACTAACCCACCTATGACAAGGAACTCTATGTGTTGGTGAGAGCGTTAGAGACGTGGCACCACTATTTGTGGCCTAGGGAGTTCGTCATCCACACCGATCATGAATCGTTGAAGCACTTGAAGGGGTAAGGAAAGTTGAGCAAGAGGCATGCCAAATGGTTGGAGTACGTGGAAACTTTTTCCTATGTTATCAAATACAAACAAGGTAAGGAGGACATGGTAGCCGATGCCCTTTCTCGAAGGTATTTGTTACTACCTTGAGTGCTAAGTTGTTGGGTTTTGAGAGTATTAAGGACTTGTATGCGCATGATGCGGATTTTGCTAGTATATTTGTGTCATGTGAGAGGGTTGCATTTGATAAATATTATAGGCATGAGGGGTTTTTATTTCGTGAAGGTAAACTTTATGTACCAAATTGCTCATTGAGGGAGTTGATGGTAAGGGAGGCCCATGGAGGGGGATTGATGGGCCACTTTGGGGTGAGGAGGACCTTGGAAATCTTGCAAGAACATTTCTTTTGGCCTAAAATGAGGAGGAACGTTGGGAGAATTTATTCTAGGTGCATAACTTGTAGGAAGGCCAAGTCCAAGGTAGAACCACATGGATTATATACGCCCCTACCAGTTCTTAGTGAACCGTGGACCGACATTTCTATGGATTTTATCTTAGATCTACCTAGGTCTAAGAATGGGAGCGACTCCATCTTTGTGATAGTTGACCGATTTAGTAAAATGGCACACTTCCTTACTTGTCATAAAACCAATGATGCCACTCACATAGCCGACTTATTCTTTAAAGAAGTAGTGAGACTCCACGGGATTCCTAGGAGCATTGTGTCAGATAGAGATGTCAAATTTCTTAGCCACTTTTGGAAGGTTTTGTAGGAAAAATTGGGGACTAAACTTTTATTTTCCACGACGTGTCACCCTCAAACTGATGGTCAAACCGAAGTGATTAATTGAACTTTAACACAACTTCTTCGCACTATCCTTAAGGGAAATCTAAAGAATTGGGAAGAGTGTCTACTTTTTGTTGAGTTTGCGTATAATCGAAGTATTCATTCTACTACTTCTTTTTCTCCATTTGAGATTGTCTATGATTTTAACCCATTAACTCATTTGGATTTGATTGCGTTGCCTATTGATGAAAGAGGTAGTTTAGATGGGAAGAGGAAGGCGGAATTAGTCAAATCCCTTCACGAGAAGGTCAAACTCCAAATTGAGAAGAAGAATGAGCAGTATGCCTCCAGTGCCAACAAAGGTAGAAAGTGAGTGTCATTCAAGGTCAGTGATTGGGTATGGTTACATCTGAGGAAGGAGCGGTTCCTGAATCAAAGAAAATCAAAATTACAACCACGTGGTGATGGCCCCTTTCAAATCCTCGAGAAAATTAATGACAATGCCTACAAGCTTGACCTCCCTGGTGAGTACAATGTATCGGCTTCTTTTAATGTCTCTGACTTATCCCCTTTTGATGCAGGTGAAGATTCGAGGTCGAATACTTTTCAAGAGGAAGGGGATGATGAGAATCAAGGGAGTCAATCAAGTTAAATTCAAACAAGTCAACCCTTGATAAGAATACCTGTTGGGCCTATGACAAGATCTAAGGCCAAAGAGGTCCAAGAGTCGATGACGGGACTCATTTTCAAGCTCTGAAATCAAGTCAACATGGAAGAGAGCAAGATTGAGGTCAATTACCTAATTTTGGAAGCTCAGGACATTTCAGTCGACCGAAAGTTACTCCGATCGACCGAAACTCTGCAGGGATTTTAGAGGTAGCCTCAGTTGGGTTCGGTTGAGCGATGTACGACCGAAAGTTCCATTTGAACTTTGGAACTTTCGGCCCACCGAAATGTCCCCGAATTCTAAAAGCGAGGTTTTTTGTACAATTTCTTAAACTTTTTGTTATCAACTTTTGTATACATATTGTAAATGTCTCAAACCCTAGTTTAGTTTTTGGAATATGAAGAACACTCCATTGGAGAGCTTTTAGAGAGGTAACATCCTTTCTTTACTTGTAACTAATCTTGAAATTTTCTTCAACTTATATATTGAGAATTTAACTTGTGTATTTGTTGTTGTTTATTCTACAATATCTTGGTATTTATCTTAATCTCTCCATTGGGCTAGAGTTCACCTTCCTTAGAATTTTGGTTGGGTTAAACTTGGGTCAAAATAATCCATTTTTACCATTTTTAGCTTTTTGGGTTGATACAAAATTGATTATGGAAATTTTTGGTTTAAACACCAAGGGGATTTGTATCATTTCTTCTCCCCATCTCGTCTTTATGCATTTCCTTCGTCTTTGGTATGTAGTACTAGACAATACAATGGACAAAAAGTTTCTTCATTTTCTTTCTTAACACTGCATAATGTTGAGTAATCCACCCGATGCTGCATAATGTTGAGTAATCCACCGATGCTGAAAATATAATTTGCTGTTTATGATGAAGAGGGAGGAAAAAGCTATTGGATTATGCAGCCATTGGTAGAGAATTTAGAAGCTCCACTCAGGATTTGGTAGAAGAAAAACAAGTAGGGGTATCCATAGTTGGATGGTTGTAACATTCATTTTAGTTTATCCTTTTTTCCCCTCGAGTCTTGTGCAATCTCCACATTACCATACAAAGTGCGGAACAAGACGAGAAATAGTGAATAAGATTTTAGCTTCTTTTTCTTAGTGTTGTCTAATGTTTGCAATCATCTGGTACTAAGAAAATCGTTGGACAACTTGATGACTTTTTTATGGAAATTTTCGGAGGGACGAAAAAGCTCTTTGATTTTTAGAGTTCAGTTCATAAGATTTTAACCTTTTTATTCTTGATACTCTTTGTTTTGAGAAATTTTTCAAAGGAAAAAAATAATGGAGAAAGACGTGATTTGCAGGAAATTGAGCATGAGAATCCAGTGGACAGCAAAAAGTAAATCAAAACAGTAAAAGAAAGTTGACATGACTATAATAAACTGTATTGAGATAACAAATTTCCACTGAGCATAGTACTAAGGGGCGTCCGTGTCCCAAACATGGAATTTAATTAAATTTTTTTTTCTAATGAAATTCTGGTCACGGAATTTAGCGAATTTCAATAGACTTTGGTAAAATTTGTAGATTGTGTTCTCAATATGGAATTAATGGATTTTAGAATTTTATATACTTTTACCTCTTGTTGTGTAATTTATTTATATTTATTATTTTTTGTTCTGCAAGTTGAATGTGAATTTAAGTCAAAGGTCAAAAAATTAACATAATTTCTTAATTGAACATCAAGAAAATAAGAAAAAAATAAGCAACACCTATTCTTTTTGGAGAAATGGTCTACGCTCGTGAAGAACCAAATTTTGAAACAGCAACAAGTTTGTCACACCTAGATAATAATAATTGATGCAGCTGCTCCTAGTTGAAATATTTGGAGATGCAAAAATTTGGAAATGCAGTTGACAATGGGGAAAGACTAAGCACACTTGTTAGGAACCTGCTACATCAAAAGGCTTGTGTTAATCCTCATCAAAATGAGAGCCAATGTGTTCCTTGTAATTTCCGAACTGGCTCAGATGATGTTGGACGCAATCTGGGCTTAGGCCTTCCCATTGAATTCCCTCGTGATGTCTGCCGATCAAAACTACCACAATCTGCAGGCCTCGCGATTTTGTACATAAAAAATTAAAAAAAAATCCAATTGCAACTCCCATACACAGATTTACCGTTTGAACTACTGAATAAATGAAGTACATGCACCTAGACAACTTATCCCTACAAGTTTACTAAAAGTTCATGAGGGATTTGCAATGCAAGGATCCAAGGAAAGTTTTAAACAAGAAGAGGTGCGGTCAAGGACGGATCCAGTGAAGGCCCAATGTGGGCCATGGCCTGAAAAAAAAAAAAAAAAATTGAGTTAAAAAAAAAAAAAAAAAAAAAACGCCCCCACTGAAAAAAAAAAAAATGACATCTTGAATTTATTCCCTTTTATCTTAATTCTCTCTCTACAATCATTATGTTTATGCAAGAAATGGATACAATGTTCATTACTAGTATCTCTCATCTTGAAAATTTACATTTACTTTTCAGTTATAAATATTTTCTTTTATGAATTACTACCTTACACTGATTAGTTATAACTTGTTAGTTAACTTAGTTTAGTTTTTGATTTATTGCTTCATAGTTTCAATCATTTTGGTTCAAAAAAATTTCGGGGGCGGAGCTTCATAGTTTCAATCATTTTGGTTCAAAAAAATTTCGGGGGCTCCGCCCCCAAAAGGAGCCCTCCGCCTACTCTCTCCCACCATTTGAAAATTTTGGCCCCCACTCATTCGAAATCCTGGGTCCGTCCCTGGGTGCGGTGGCCATGGTTGTGCTCATGGAGGTGGCATTAACGAGGGCAGGTCATGCAATCTCCTTCATTTCCATGGTGGCGGGGGCGAGATCCAGTGAAGAATTTACAGTCATCGTATCTTGCCTCTGTGTGTGCTGCATTGTTTTCAACTTTGTAGTTAATATTCTCAAGAACGAAGAAATAAAAAATCGAGGGGTTTTGGTTGGATTTGTTGAAGAGTTTTGTCTTGAATTTTGACAATTCTATAAAATTTCAAATTGAGGATACGCAAAATGTTATAGAATTTTAAAATTCTATGTTGGGGATACCTCTAAATCTCCATTTTTGTATCCTACAAATATAAAACATAAAATGGAGATTTCTTGTTACTCAAATGGAGTCAAATTTCTTATTTATTCATTTATATTTTGGTGAGAAACATGCACTTCATTGACAGCTGGTCTTGTATGTACTTTATGAAACGGCTATATTTGACAAATCATTTAGCCCTTATTTGATTCCTCTACAATTTCATAAAAAATATTACTTTTTTTTTACAGTAATCAATTTTAACCATTCAAAAAAGTCAAGTCCACAAATTTTTACTTTTCAAACCACTTTTTAATCATTAAATTTCCAAAACCCAACTTTTTTTCAAAAACTATATTCATCAAACAAGGGCTTAATTAAAAATAGTGCCCCAAGGCACATTTTCAAGTGGTAAAAAGAGGAGGTGAAAAGTCTCCAACCTACCTTGCGCTGTCATGGCGAGAGTTTGAGTCCTGAAATATGGATGAGGTCAATGGTAAGCAAATTTAAAAGGCAAGCTTCTCACCTTACACCCTTAGAGACATATCCTGCGATTTACTTCTTTCACCAAGGTCCAGGAGAAGGCAGGGCAGTGTAGGTGGGGACCCCTAAGGTGTGGGCTACACATCTATATCCTCCTACAATAAAAGAGTTGCTTTTATAAATTTACTGTTCAATTTTGGTATGTTGGTTTCACACTATGAAGTCAACAATCTGTTGGAATATTTGACCCAAATTAAGAATGGGAATATTTTGGATAATTGATTTCCATATTAAAGTGATTAACTTGTAGACCAAGTTAATGGTGAAAAGGAAAATAAAAGACTTCTATTTCAATAAGGAAACTTTCTTGGACACGAATTCTATATATTCTAGGTGTTGTTTTTTACCTATAAATATGTATGTTAGGGAGCCATAATATTGTGAATCTTATGTGAGACTAATTAGAGAGAATTGGAGAGCTTTATCTTTGTAGTTTCTTGTGAACTCTTTGTGGGATAATTTAAAGGGTAGAAACTTGGGTTGGATAGAAGTTCATTATTAGTATTTTCTCTGTAGTCTATGAGATTGAGTTAGTGAGTGAAATTCTATATAATTGTAATAATTTATTATACAATGAAAGGCTTTGGCGATCCGAAAAATTTTGCGTCGTTGTTATTTATTTTCTTGTTGCTCAATTATTTTTTGAACATCAAAAAGATCCTGTGGGTTAAAGAAGGGGGAATCAACGTGTAATTCCCAACAAGTGATATCAAAGCGTTAGGTGGTTCAAAGATTTTATTGGAGCAAAAGAAAATATGTCTGTCAAGTACGACGTGGAGAAATTTGATGGAAGAATTAATTTTCGCTTGTGGCAAGTACAAGTCAAGGATATTTTAATTCAGGCGGGTCTGCACTAAACTTTGAAAGGAAAACCAACCGAAAGTTCTGACAAAGGAAAAGAAAAAGAAACTGAATCCAGGAAGATTGATGAAGATTTGGATTTGAGAGCTGCTAGTACAATACGACTTTGTTTGGCCAAGAATGTTCTTACAAATATTCATGGGATATCTGCTGCTAAGGAACTTTGGGAAAAAACTAGAAGAATTGTATCAGAATAAAAACTTGTCGAATCGCTTGTATCTGAAGGAACAGTTTCATTCGTTGAGAATGAGCGCAGGTACAAAAATCTCCAACCATCTTAGTGTTCTTAACGGGATTGTTTCTGAACTGGAATCTATTGGAGTCAAAGTTGAAGATGAGGATAAAGCGTTGAGGCTCATCTGGTCTCTTCCATCCACGTTTGAGCACATCAAGCCGATTTTGATGTACGGGAAGGAAACAGTGGACTTTGCAGAAGTTACAAGTAAGTTGATCTCTGAAGAACGGAGATTGGGTGGAGGTGATAATTCATCTGAAAATAATTTGCTTGTTACTGAAAAGTGGAAGAGGGGTAACTCCATGAAGAAGAAGGTTGTATGTTAGAACTGTGGACAATCCGGTCACGTAAGAAGAAATTGTCCAAAAGGTGGAGCAGACTAGGCTGACTGATCAAAGGTGGACAATGCGACTCTTCTGGTGGAGGGCGGTGATGATGTACACTGAGTAGGATGTGACATCCTCATGGCATGATTCCAATTGCCATGATAGATGATGTGTTCTTACTGGCGGGTGCATGTGTTCGCACGCAGCATTGGTTTGACTTGGATGCAAGGTGTGTGGTTGAATTAATGTCGATGGCTGATGAGCGTCTATGGAAAATCAAATAATAGGAGTTGCACCATAATTTTTCAGCAATTTTGTTTCGACATGTGCCAATGAAAAGCTCGGGATTCGTTGATAATTATGAGTGATTATTGATAAGTGTATTTTATACACTTATTTGTACGTCTAAATTAGAAAAAATTATTGTCGTTTTAGGACACATGCTATTTAATTTATGTTTATTTGTTTACTTTGTAGAAAATATCTCAAAAGGCGAAGAATGAAGCAATTAATGGAAAAATGACACGATTGGATGTTAATTGGAGCTAAATTGGACAAGTGCGGAGTTTGTGACAACAACTGGGAAAGATGCTTGGTGCCAAAGTGACTAAATCAGGAGTTGGAGGACCTAATTAAAGGATTTAATAGCTTATTTGAGCAATTCGAGAAGAATATAAAGTTTGGGGACTAAATCGCAACAATTGAAAGTTGGGAATTGAAGGTGCAATTAAAAGTCAGGGACCAACTTACACAGCCAAGAAAAGATAGAAGTCGAGATCGCTGGATACATACCACGCGATCGCGAGATGGTGTGAATTTTTGACCCGAGAGTTAAAGACGTAACCACGCGATCGCTAAGGTATTAGCCAAGCGATCGCGTGCTTATCCGATTGGGCCGCATATCATATTTCTTTCGCGATTTTTAACAGTCTTTGGGCTTTTTGGCCTAGGTTTCTCCAAAACCTATAAATACAACACATGAGGCACGAGATAGAGACCTTTGCCTCTCCATAGAACAAGCAACAATAGAGATTTCATCATCAAATCTTTGGAGATTCAAGCATTGCAGAGGGACGTGAATTGAAGATAATAAAAGAATTGAGACTTGGTGCATGCTTTCCTTTCTTCTTGTTTTCAATGAACGTTTTATTTTATTGTTTTTGTTCTTCAATCATGATGTGTAACTAATTTTAACGTTGGGATGAAAGATATAGCCTAGTTAATTATTTTAATTTCATATTCCTTATTTTAACGATTTAATGCATGTATTGATTTATTATTACATTTAATGCGTGAATGAACTGGCCACTTATTCATGATTTTATGTGTTATTTCCATAATCCGAGAGGTGAGTTAATAACATAGATCTAGGTAATAAATCCGGTAATTGAACGAGAGATAGATATATACTCTTGTAATAATTGCGATCGTGTGTGAATTCTCGTGTGTAATGCACCTAGATAACGAATAATCGGACCCGCTGTAGAGATACAAGGTTGACTTATTTAGGTAGGATTGATTTAAACTCGAGAGAGGAATCTCAATTTGAATTAGTGAATTCGATCGAAGACATATTTAGAAAATAAAACTGGAATTGGAATTGATTTAATTGGATAGGTGAATTCATGAATCCCAACTACCTTACAATCGTTTTTAAAACAAAAACAAATTCGCAAATTTAATTTATTAGTTTTAGTTTACAATCACAAATTCTATTTCGTCAGTTCAAATAAAGTGTAGAACTAACATATTTCGGTACTTAATAGCAGTCCTCGTGGGACGATAATCCGGATTCCTAGATCCACTTTATTACTTCTCACGACCCGTGCACTTGCGGGGGTATTTCGCATTGCGAGATATCAGTGAACAAGTTTTTGACGCTGTTGCCGAGGACTGTTAATTAATATCAATACCCATTTCTTCTTATTTTACTTTGAACTTTATTTTGCTTATTTTTATTTTTGGTTTTTATTTAATTTATGTTAAGAAGGACTAAGTCATTTGATTTGCTTCCTTTTGATACAGAAATTGAACGCACCTTTCGACAGAAGCGTAGACAACAATTGGAAGCGAATCAACAAACAGACTTAGCCATGACAGATGACATAATTCAAGATAATCAGAGAAATCAACAAAATCTGCCAGCAGCTGTGAATGGACAGCAACAAAATCATGGAAAGCGTGTTTTGTGAGACTACATGGTTCCTCCTGGGGGGGAACATTGGAACTTGCATTGTACCTCCTTGATGCAAACCACGTAGCAATTGTAGCTACGCAACCCACAAATTATTGGAGTCGACCCAAGAACGCCAAGAACCACGATTTAGAGATTGATTCAAATTAATTGAATCAAGCAACCAACACAATCAATTGATATGTTGACCTCTTGATCACAAAGAAGATAAATCTCACCCAAGATTTGAACAAACAAGAATTAACTCGCAAGTTCGGATTTTATTCAATAAAGAATAAGAATGTGAAAGCAATTTGCCTCTCAATTAATATATCAAAGTTGTCTGTGAATAATGAAAATTACATCCCTATATATAGGGTCAAAACTAGGTTAAAGAGTTCTAATTAAATAAGGAAACAATTACCTAAAAATAAGGAAATAAAAATAACCTAAAATTCCGCGTATACATGTTTACGGCCGTGACTACTTTCCTTACGGCCGTAAACTTGTTTCTGACTCACTCTTACGGCCGTGACATATGACTTACGGCCGTAAGTCCAAAACGTCCAAACTTCAATTTTTAAGCAGCAACTCCATTACGGCCGTGATATAATCTTTACGGCCGTAAACTGCAATTTCTTCAAAATTCCGTTTTAAGCAGAAGGTTGATTACGACCGTGAGGATTTTTGAATTACGGCCGTAATTCTCGAATTTTGGCAATCTTCTTCGACGGCTTGGATGAGGTTGATCCACTCGTCGTTTTGGCTCGGCCCCAACATGAAACTTGCTTCTTTCGATGACACGAACATTGTTTTGGCCATTGTTTCTTGAACTAACTTGTCCATTGCTTCCTTGGCCCTCTTTGCTTGCAATCGAGTCATCGGTCCTCCTTTGATCTTCAACGGATCTTTGTGCGGGCTTGTATCCGTGGTCTGGATCACATCATCCCCTCCCTCTTCGAAAGGATTCGACCTCGAATCTGTACCTGCATCAAACGGAGATAGATCAGAAACATTAAATGAAGCCGAAACATTATACTCACCAGGAAGGTCTAATTTATAGGCATTGTTGTTGATCCTTTCAATCACTTGGAACGGACCATCCCCTCGCGGTTGTAACTTTGACTTGCGTTGTTCTGGAAACCGCTCCTTCCTCAAATGTAACCAAACCCAATCACCAGGTTCAAAAATGATGTCCTTTCTTCCTTTGTTAGCCTGCGAAGCATAATGTTCATTTTTCTTTTCAATCACCAACCTCACCTTGTCGTGGAGTGCTTTAACCATCTCAGCTTTTTTCTTGCCATCTAAACTACTACGTTCATTCACAGGTAAAGGAATTAAATCCAATGGTGTTAGCGGATTAAAACCATAAACAATTTTAAATGGTGAACACGAAGTAGTAGAATGTATAGCCCTATTATATGCAAATTCAATAAATGGCAAACACTCTTCCCAATTTTTCAAATTTTTATTGATTATGGTGCGCAATAATTGAATCATTGTCCTATTTACTACCTCGGTCTGTCCATCGGTCTGTGGGTGACAAGTTGTAGAAAAAAGCAATTTTGTTCCTAATTTATTCCACAAGACTCTCCAAAAATGACTAAGGAATTTAACATCCCTATCCGAGACAATACTTTTAGGCACTCCATGTAAGAGCACGACTTCCCTAAAGAAAATTTCAGCTATGTTTGTAGCATCGTCAGTTTTGTGGCATGGTATGAAATGTGCCATTTTACTAAAGCGATCTACTACCACAAAAATCGAATCTCGACCCTTCTTAGTCCTAGGCAATCCCAAAACAAAATCCATAGAGATATCGACCCAAGGTTCACTAGGGACGGGTAAAGGCATATATAATCCATGGGGTTTAATCCTAGATTTAGCCTTTTTACAAGTAATGCATCTATTACAAACCCGAATCACATCAATTTTCATTTTAGGCCAATAGAAATGTTCACTTAGGATTTCAATGGTCTTTTTAACCCCAAAATGACCCATTAAACCTCCACTATGGGCCTCTCTCACAAGTAACTCCCTCATTGAACACCTAGGGACACACAATTTATTTTCTCGAAATAAATAATCATCATGTTTAAAGAACCTATCCACAGCCCCTTTACCACAAGACTCATAAATATTAGAAAAGTCCAGGTCATTAGCATACATGTCCTTAATGTATTCAAATCCAAGCAATTTCGAATGCAAAGAATTTAAAAGAACATACCTTCGAGACAATGCGTCAGCCACCACATTTTCCTTACCTTGTTTGTACCGGATGACATAGGGAAATGTTTCGATGAACTCTACCCACCTTGCATGTCTCTTACTCAGTTTAGCTTGACCCCTCAAATGCTTCAAGGACTCATGATCGGTGTGTATCACGAACTCCCGTGGCCACAAGTAATGTTGCCATGTTTCCAAAGCGCGCACAAGTGAGTATAACTCCTTGTCATATGTGGGATAATTAAGTGCAGCCCCTTTTAGTTTTTCACTAAAATAGGCAATTGGCCTTTGATCCTGCATTAAAACAGCTCCAATGCCTAGCCCTGAGGCATCACATTCAATCTCAAAAGCCTTGTCAAAGTTAGGAAGTGATAAAACCGGTGCTTTACACAACATATTTTTGATTGTTTCAAATGCATGCTCCTGTTCTACTCCCCACTTAAATCCTACACTTTTTTTGACAATTTCTGTGAGTGGTGTGGCAATCGTGCTAAAATTTTTAACAAAGCGCCTATAAAAACTAGCCAAGCCATGAAAACTCCTAACCTCAGTTATGCTTTTAGGTGTTGGCCACTCTTTAATAGCTTTGATTTTCTCTTCATCTACTTCTATCCCTCTAGCACTAACCACATAACCAAGAAATACAACTTTTTCCATGCAAAAATCACACTTTTTAAAGTTAGCAAAAAGTTGCTCTTGTCTTAAAACCACAAGCACACACCTAACATGCTCCACATGCTCATTCAAAGTTTTACTATATATCAAGATATCATCGAAGTAAACTACAACGAATTTACCTATAAATGCACGTAAAACATGATTCATTAAACGCATAAATGTGCTAGGTGCATTAGTAAGTCCAAAAGGCATTACTAACCATTCATACAAGCCATACTTAGTTTTAAAAGCAGTTTTCCACTCATCTCCTTCTTTCATTCGAATTTGATGATAACCACTCTTAAGGTCAATTTTACTAAATATGCTAGAGCCATGCAATTCATCTAACATATCATCTAACCTAGGAATAGGATGACGATACTTTACCGTTATGTTGTTGATGGCCCTACAATCAACACACATCCTCCACGTTCCGTCCTTCTTCGGCACAAGTAACACGGGTACGGCACATGGGCTCATGCTCTCCCTTATGTACCCCTTACTCATTAATTCCTCAACTTGCTTTTGAAGCTCCTTCGTCTCCTCGGGATTGCTCCTATAAGCTGGACGGTTTGGAATGACTGCTCCAGGTATAAAACCAATTTGATGCTCAATACCACGAATGGGTGGCAACCCACTAGGTATATCCTCCGGAAATACATCGTCAAATTCCTGCAATAAAGAAATAGCCAAACTAGGGAGGGATTTGTTAGTTTCATCCAAGGCAAGGAATGAATCCTTGTATAATAAAAGGACCATTGGTCGTTTTTCCATAAATGCTTTCTTGACTTCACTCCTTTTTGCGTAGAAACTCATTTTTCTTTCTTTTCTGGCGCTCTTCGCTCCCTCTCCTTTTTCTGAGGTATGTACCCCAACACTCTTTTTTTCTCTCGCCTCTCCTTTTTCTGGAGTCGTGGCTCCAACTCTCTTTTCCTCTCCTTTTTCTGAAGTCGTGGCCTCAACTCTCTTTCTCTCATTTTCCTTTACTCTTTTTTCTTCATCATTTTTCAGTTTTATTTGATCTTCATACACTTGTGACGGTGTCAATGGTGCAAGTGTAATGGTTTTTCCCCCTTTGGTAAAGCTATACCTATTTTTATACCCATCATGCGTGACCTTCCTATCATACTGCCAAGGTCTACCCAACAAAATGTGCCCGGCATGCATAGGTACCACATCACACATAACTTCATCCACATAGCTACCAATAGAAAAATTCACCAACACCCTCCTATTCACCTTAATTTCTCCACTATCATTTAACCATTGAAGCCTATAAGGTTTAGGATGTTTTAACAAAGGTAATCCTAATTTTTCAACAAGTATAGTACTAACGACGTTAGTGCAACTACCGCCATCAATAATCATACTACATACCTTGTTATTAATGCGACATCGAGTATGAAATATGTTCTCCCGTTGTTGTTCCAAATCATCCGTGTGGATTTGGGCACTAAGAGCTCGCCTTGCCACTAATAACTCGCCATGCTCCCCGGATAACACATCTTCATCCTCACATATTTCCTCCAACGCTGGCATATCGCTATAATCCTCTTCCTCACTATCACTCTCCATAGTTCCATCCTTTCGCAACAGTACCACTCGCCTATTAGGACATTGAGACGCCACATGTCCTCTCCCCAAACATTTGAAGCATTGAATGTCTCTACTCCTAGATGGTTGAGGTTCCCCTTTAGGTACGAATTTATTAGCTTGTTCCTCCTTCCCTTTTGGTGCCTCAAACTTCCCTTTTGATGCTTCAAACTTTCCTTTAGAAACAGTCCCTTCTCCTTTACCTTCCCACTTCGGCTTCCAAGAAGAATTAGTACCCGATTGATACCTTGCTGTCCCCTTCTTCTTCAATTGCTTCTCAACCTTTATAGCCATGTGCAACATATCCTCCATCTCCAAGTAATGTTGTAGTTCAACCACATTAGCTATATCCTTATTCATCCCATTCAAAAACCGAGCCATCGTAGCCTCCCTATCCTCTTCTACATTAGCTCTAATCATCAACAACTCCATCTCCTTGTGATAATCCTCCACACTCTTTGATCCTTGGTATAGACTTTGTAATTTTTGATGAAGCTCCCGATGGTAATGACTAGGAACGAACCTCTTTCTCATGATAGCCTTTAATTCATCCCAAGTACTAACGGGTCTCTCGCGATTCCTTCTCCTAGAAGTCGCCAATTGATCCCACCAAGTAATAGCGTAATCGGAGAATTCAAGTACAGCTACTTTAACCTTTTTCTCTTCCGAATAAGTGTAGCAATTAAAAATTAATTCCATCTTCTTCTCCCATTCTAAGTATGCTTCCGGATCACTCCTTCCTTTGAATGACGGAATTGTCATCTTGATGTTGTTCATACTACCATCCATTCTATCGCCACCAAGATCTCTATCCCTTCTTCCATGCCTAACTACTCTATCCACAATTGCCCCATCGTCAAAATCACTACCTTCTTCATTCTCATCGACCCCCTCTACTCTACGACCTTGCCCACCTTGCCTACGGACATTAGGCACTTCCCGAGGTTGTTCAAGCCTTTCTAACCTACCTAACACATCCCCAAACAACCGCTCAAAACGTTGTACCATCTCTTCCGTCATGTTGGCTCGATCGTTGTTTTTTGCAGTAGAAGATTGTTCAGACATCCTAACACTAATGATTATATGCCTCACGTGTATTTCGTTCGTGTATCACTCAAATTAGGCTTTTACCCTCTATTGATCTCACCTCTCTGCCTTTTTCCACTCAATAGCTTTCACCCCGATTGCTTCAAAGAACGAATCCGAACTCAAACAAGTTTAAACTCGATTGCTTCAAATCGAATATAAGTGAGAAGTAATGAATTTGCTGGAAAACTCAAAGAAGACCTTTAGAGAATTAAATTTGACTTTATATAGAACTTGACACTTTTTATGGAAACTAGGATTGTTTCAAGAAAATAATTCTTGAAATCAAATATCAAATATTTTAATTGAACTGAGAATTTTCGTTTTTTTTTTTTTTTTTTTTTTTTTTGAAAATTCAACTACGAGAAAGACGCAACAAATGAAATTTAATTTGGATAACAATCGAAGGAAATAACGACTATTGAATTTTTTGTGACACTTTTCTGGATTAAAGACTCAAAGCTGGAAGAACACGAAGAACAAGAATAAGAAACTCAAGAAAACAAAAACAAGATATAACCTTGATTTTTGGAGCCTAAGCTCTGATACCAGATGATGCAAACCACGTAGCAATTGTAGCTACGCAACCCACAAATTATTGGAATCGACCCAAGAACGCCAAGAACCACGATTTAGAGATTGATTCAAATTAATTGAATCAAGCAACCAACACAATCAATTGATATGTTGACCTCTTGATCACAAAGAAGATAAATCTCACCCAAGATTTGAACAAACAAGAATTAACTCGCAAGTTCGGATTTTATTCAATAAAGAATAAGAATGTGAAAGCAATTTGCCTCTCAATTAATATATCAAAGTTGTCTGTGAATAATGAAAATTACATCCCTATATATAGGGTCAAAACTAGGTTAAAGAGTTCTAATTAAATAAGGAAATAATTACCTAAAAATAAGGAAATAAAAATAACCTAAAATTCCGCGTATACATGTTTACGGCCGTGACTACTTTCCTTACGGCCGTAAACTTGTTTCTGACTCACTCTTACGGCCGTGACATATGACTTACGGCCGTAAGTCCAAAACGTCCAAACTTCAATTTTTAAGCAGCAACTCCATTACGGCCGTGATATAATCTTTACGGCCGTAAACTGCAATTTCTTCAAAATTCCGTTTTAAGCAGAAGGTTGATTACGACCGTGAGGATTTTTGAATTACGGCCGTAATTCTCGAATTTTGGCAATCTTCTTCGACGGCTTGGATGAGGTTGATCCACTCGTCGTTTTGGCTCGGCCCCAACATGAAACTTGCTTCTTTCGATGACACGAACATTGTTTTGGCCATTGTTTCTTGAACTAACTTGTCCATTGCTTCCTTGGCCCTCTTTGCTTGCAATCGAGTCATCGGTCCTCCTTTGATCTTCAACGGATCTTTGTGCGGGCTTGTATCCGTGGTCTGGATCACATCATCCCCTCCCTCTTCGAAAGGATTCGACCTCGAATCTGTACCTGCATCAAACGGAGATAGATCAGAAACATTAAATGAAGCCGAAACATTATACTCACCAGGAAGGTCTAATTTATAGGCATTGTTGTTGATCCTTTCAATCACTTGGAACGGACCATCCCCTCGCGGTTGTAACTTTGACTTGCGTTGTTCTGGAAACCGCTCCTTCCTCAAATGTAACCAAACCCAATCACCAGGTTCAAAAATGATGTCCTTTCTTCCTTTGTTAGCCTGCGAAGCATAATGTTCATTTTTCTTTTCAATCACCAACCTCACCTTGTCGTGGAGTGCTTTAACCATCTCAGCTTTTTTCTTGCCATCTAAACTACTACGTTCATTCACAGGTAAAGGAATTAAATCCAATGGTGTTAGCGGATTAAAACCATAAACAATTTTAAATGGTGAACACGAAGTAGTAGAATGTATAGCCCTATTATATGCAAATTCAATAAATGGCAAACACTCTTCCCAATTTTTCAAATTTTTATTGATTATGGTGCGCAATAATTGAATCATTGTCCTATTTACTACCTCGGTCTGTCCATCGGTCTGTGGGTGACAAGTTGTAGAAAAAAGCAATTTTGTTCCTAATTTATTCCACAAGACTCTCCAAAAATGACTAAGGAATTTAACATCCCTATCCGAGACAATACTTTTAGGCACTCCATGTAAGAGCACGACTTCCCTAAAGAAAATTTCAGCTATGTTTGTAGCATCGTCAGTTTTGTGGCATGGTATGAAATGTGCCATTTTACTAAAGCGATCTACTACCACAAAAATCGAATCTCGACCCTTCTTAGTCCTAGGCAATCCCAAAACAAAATCCATAGAGATATCGACCCAAGGTTCACTAGGGACGGGTAAAGGCATATATAATCCATGGGGTTTAATCCTAGATTTAGCCTTTTTACAAGTAATGCATCTATTACAAACCCGAATCACATCAATTTTCATTTTAGGCCAATAGAAATGTTCACTTAGGATTTCAATGGTCTTTTTAACCCCAAAATGACCCATTAAACCTCCACTATGGGCCTCTCTCACAAGTAACTCCCTCATTGAACACCTAGGGACACACAATTTATTTTCTCGAAATAAATAATCATCATGTTTAAAGAACCTATCCACAGCCCCTTTACCACAAGACTCATAAATATTAGAAAAGTCCAGGTCATTAGCATACATGTCCTTAATGTATTCAAATCCAAGCAATTTCGAATGCAAAGAATTTAAAAGAACATACCTTCGAGACAATGCGTCAGCCACCACATTTTCCTTACCTTGTTTGTACCGGATGACATAGGGAAATGTTTCGATGAACTCTACCCACCTTGCATGTCTCTTACTCAGTTTAGCTTGACCCCTCAAATGCTTCAAGGACTCATGATCGGTGTGTATCACGAACTCCCGTGGCCACAAGTAATGTTGCCATGTTTCCAAAGCGCGCACAAGTGAGTATAACTCCTTGTCATATGTGGGATAATTAAGTGCAGCCCCTTTTAGTTTTTCACTAAAATAGGCAATTGGCCTTTGATCCTGCATTAAAACAGCTCCAATGCCTAGCCCTGAGGCATCACATTCAATCTCAAAAGCCTTGTCAAAGTTAGGAAGTGATAAAACCGGTGCTTTACACAACATATTTTTGATTGTTTCAAATGCATGCTCCTGTTCTACTCCCCACTTAAATCCTACACTTTTTTTGACAATTTCTGTGAGTGGTGTGGCAATCGTGCTAAAATTTTTAACAAAGCGCCTATAAAAACTAGCCAAGCCATGAAAACTCCTAACCTCAGTTATGCTTTTAGGTGTTGGCCACTCTTTAATAGCTTTGATTTTCTCTTCATCTACTTCTATCCCTCTAGCACTAACCACATAACCAAGAAATACAACTTTTTCCATGCAAAAATCACACTTTTTAAAGTTAGCAAAAAGTTGCTCTTGTCTTAAAACCACAAGCACACACCTAACATGCTCCACATGCTCATTCAAAGTTTTACTATATATCAAGATATCATCGAAGTAAACTACAACGAATTTACCTATAAATGCACGTAAAACATGATTCATTAAACGCATAAATGTGCTAGGTGCATTAGTAAGTCCAAAAGGCATTACTAACCATTCATACAAGCCATACTTAGTTTTAAAAGCAGTTTTCCACTCATCTCCTTCTTTCATTCGAATTTGATGATAACCACTCTTAAGGTCAATTTTACTAAATATGCTAGAGCCATGCAATTCATCTAACATATCATCTAACCTAGGAATAGGATGACGATACTTTACCGTTATGTTGTTGATGGCCCTACAATCAACACACATCCTCCACGTTCCGTCCTTCTTCGGCACAAGTAACACGGGTACGGCACATGGGCTCATGCTCTCCCTTATGTACCCCTTACTCATTAATTCCTCAACTTGCTTTTGAAGCTCCTTCGTCTCCTCGGGATTGCTCCTATAAGCTGGACGGTTTGGAATGACTGCTCCAGGTATAAAACCAATTTGATGCTCAATACCACGAATGGGTGGCAACCCACTAGGTATATCCTCCGGAAATACATCGTCAAATTCCTGCAATAAAGAAATAGCCAAACTAGGGAGGGATTTGTTAGTTTCATCCAAGGCAAGGAATGAATCCTTGTATAATAAAAGGACCATTGGTCGTTTTTCCATAAATGCTTTCTTGACTTCACTCCTTTTTGCGTAGAAACTCATTTTTCTTTCTTTTCTGGCGCTCTTCGCTCCCTCTCCTTTTTCTGAGGTATGTACCCCAACACTCTTTTTTTCTCTCGCCTCTCCTTTTTCTGGAGTCGTGGCTCCAACTCTCTTTTCCTCTCCTTTTTCTGAAGTCGTGGCCTCAACTCTCTTTCTCTCATTTTCCTTTACTCTTTTTTCTTCATCATTTTTCAGTTTTATTTGATCTTCATACACTTGTGACGGTGTCAATGGTGCAAGTGTAATGGTTTTTCCCCCTTTGGTAAAGCTATACCTATTTTTATACCCATCATGCGTGACCTTCCTATCATACTGCCAAGGTCTACCCAACAAAATGTGCCCGGCATGCATAGGTACCACATCACACATAACTTCATCCACATAGCTACCAATAGAAAAATTCACCAACACCCTCCTATTCACCTTAATTTCTCCACTATCATTTAACCATTGAAGCCTATAAGGTTTAGGATGTTTTAACAAAGGTAATCCTAATTTTTCAACAAGTATAGTACTAACGACGTTAGTGCAACTACCGCCATCAATAATCATACTACATACCTTGTTATTAATGCGACATCGAGTATGAAATATGTTCTCCCGTTGTTGTTCCAAATCATCCGTGTGGATTTGGGCACTAAGAGCTCGCCTTGCCACTAATAACTCGCCATGCTCCCCGGATAACACATCTTCATCCTCACATATTTCCTCCAACGCTGGCATATCGCTATAATCCTCTTCCTCACTATCACTCTCCATAGTTCCATCCTTTCGCAACAGTACCACTCGCCTATTAGGACATTGAGACGCCACATGTCCTCTCCCCAAACATTTGAAGCATTGAATGTCTCTACTCCTAGATGGTTGAGGTTCCCCTTTAGGTACGAATTTATTAGCTTGTTCCTCCTTCCCTTTTGGTGCCTCAAACTTCCCTTTTGATGCTTCAAACTTTCCTTTAGAAACAGTCCCTTCTCCTTTACCTTCCCACTTCGGCTTCCAAGAAGAATTAGTACCCGATTGATACCTTGCTGTCCCCTTCTTCTTCAATTGCTTCTCAACCTTTATAGCCATGTGCAACATATCCTCCATCTCCAAGTAATGTTGTAGTTCAACCACATTAGCTATATCCTTATTCATCCCATTCAAAAACCGAGCCATCGTAGCCTCCCTATCCTCTTCTACATTAGCTCTAATCATCAACAACTCCATCTCCTTGTGATAATCCTCCACACTCTTTGATCCTTGGTATAGACTTTGTAATTTTTGATGAAGCTCCCGATGGTAATGACTAGGAACGAACCTCTTTCTCATGATAGCCTTTAATTCATCCCAAGTACTAACGGGTCTCTCGCGATTCCTTCTCCTAGAAGTCGCCAATTGATCCCACCAAGTAATAGCGTAATCGGAGAATTCAAGTACAGCTACTTTAACCTTTTTCTCTTCCGAATAAGTGTAGCAATTAAAAATTAATTCCATCTTCTTCTCCCATTCTAAGTATGCTTCCGGATCACTCCTTCCTTTGAATGACGGAATTGTCATCTTGATGTTGTTCATACTACCATCCATTCTATCGCCACCAAGATCTCTATCCCTTCTTCCATGCCTAACTACTCTATCCACAATTGCCCCATCGTCAAAATCACTACCTTCTTCATTCTCATCGACCCCCTCTACTCTACGACCTTGCCCACCTTGCCTACGGACATTAGGCACTTCCCGAGGTTGTTCAAGCCTTTCTAACCTACCTAACACATCCCCAAACAACCGCTCAAAACGTTGTACCATCTCTTCCGTCATGTTGGCTCGATCGTTGTTTTTTGCAGTAGAAGATTGTTCAGACATCCTAACACTAATGATTATATGCCTCACGTGTATTTCGTTCGTGTATCACTCAAATTAGGCTTTTACCCTCTATTGATCTCACCTCTCTGCCTTTTTCCACTCAATAGCTTTCACCCCGATTGCTTCAAAGAACGAATCCGAACTCAAACAAGTTTAAACTCGATTGCTTCAAATCGAATATAAGTGAGAAGTAATGAATTTGCTGGAAAACTCAAAGAAGACCTTTAGAGAATTAAATTTGACTTTATATAGAACTTGACACTTTTTATGGAAACTAGGATTGTTTCAAGAAAATAATTCTTGAAATCAAATATCAAATATTTTAATTGAACTGAGAATTTTCGTTTTTTTTTTTTTTTTTTTTTTTTTTGAAAATTCAACTACGAGAAAGACGCAACAAATGAAATTTAATTTGGATAACAATCGAAGGAAATAACGACTATTGAATTTTTTGTGACACTTTTCTGGATTAAAGACTCAAAGCTGGAAGAACACGAAGAACAAGAATAAGAAACTCAAGAAAACAAAAACAAGATATAACCTTGATTTTTGGAGCCTAAGCTCTGATACCAGATGATGCAAACCACGTAGCAATTGTAGCTACGCAACCCACAAATTATTGGAATCGACCCAAGAACGCCAAGAACCACGATTTAGAGATTGATTCAAATTAATTGAATCAAGCAACCAACACAATCAATTGATATGTTGACCTCTTGATCACAAAGAAGATAAATCTCACCCAAGATTTGAACAAACAAGAATTAACTCGCAAGTTCGGATTTTATTCAATAAAGAATAAGAATGTGAAAGCAATTTGCCTCTCAATTAATATATCAAAGTTGTCTGTGAATAATGAAAATTACATCCCTATATATAGGGTCAAAACTAGGTTAAAGAGTTCTAATTAAATAAGGAAATAATTACCTAAAAATAAGGAAATAAAAATAACCTAAAATTCCGCGTATACATGTTTACGGCCGTGACTACTTTCCTTACGGCCGTAAACTTGTTTCTGACTCACTCTTACGGCCGTGACATATGACTTACGGCCGTAAGTCCAAAACGTCCAAACTTCAATTTTTAAGCAGCAACTCCATTACGGCCGTGATATAATCTTTACGGCCGTAAACTGCAATTTCTTCAAAATTCCGTTTTAAGCAGAAGGTTGATTACGACCGTGAGGATTTTTGAATTACGGCCGTAATTCTCGAATTTTGGCAATCTTCTTCGACGGCTTGGATGAGGTTGATCCACTCGTCGTTTTGGCTCGGCCCCAACATGAAACTTGCTTCTTTCGATGACACGAACATTGTTTTGGCCATTGTTTCTTGAACTAACTTGTCCATTGCTTCCTTGGCCCTCTTTGCTTGCAATCGAGTCATCGGTCCTCCTTTGATCTTCAACGGATCTTTGTGCGGGCTTGTATCCGTGGTCTGGATCACATCATCCCCTCCCTCTTCGAAAGGATTCGACCTCGAATCTGTACCTGCATCAAACGGAGATAGATCAGAAACATTAAATGAAGCCGAAACATTATACTCACCAGGAAGGTCTAATTTATAGGCATTGTTGTTGATCCTTTCAATCACTTGGAACGGACCATCCCCTCGCGGTTGTAACTTTGACTTGCGTTGTTCTGGAAACCGCTCCTTCCTCAAATGTAACCAAACCCAATCACCAGGTTCAAAAATGATGTCCTTTCTTCCTTTGTTAGCCTGCGAAGCATAATGTTCATTTTTCTTTTCAATCACCAACCTCACCTTGTCGTGGAGTGCTTTAACCATCTCAGCTTTTTTCTTGCCATCTAAACTACTACGTTCATTCACAGGTAAAGGAATTAAATCCAATGGTGTTAGCGGATTAAAACCATAAACAATTTTAAATGGTGAACACGAAGTAGTAGAATGTATAGCCCTATTATATGCAAATTCAATAAATGGCAAACACTCTTCCCAATTTTTCAAATTTTTATTGATTATGGTGCGCAATAATTGAATCATTGTCCTATTTACTACCTCGGTCTGTCCATCGGTCTGTGGGTGACAAGTTGTAGAAAAAAGCAATTTTGTTCCTAATTTATTCCACAAGACTCTCCAAAAATGACTAAGGAATTTAACATCCCTATCCGAGACAATACTTTTAGGCACTCCATGTAAGAGCACGACTTCCCTAAAGAAAATTTCAGCTATGTTTGTAGCATCGTCAGTTTTGTGGCATGGTATGAAATGTGCCATTTTACTAAAGCGATCTACTACCACAAAAATCGAATCTCGACCCTTCTTAGTCCTAGGCAATCCCAAAACAAAATCCATAGAGATATCGACCCAAGGTTCACTAGGGACGGGTAAAGGCATATATAATCCATGGGGTTTAATCCTAGATTTAGCCTTTTTACAAGTAATGCATCTATTACAAACCCGAATCACATCAATTTTCATTTTAGGCCAATAGAAATGTTCACTTAGGATTTCAATGGTCTTTTTAACCCCAAAATGACCCATTAAACCTCCACTATGGGCCTCTCTCACAAGTAACTCCCTCATTGAACACCTAGGGACACACAATTTATTTTCTCGAAATAAATAATCATCATGTTTAAAGAACCTATCCACAGCCCCTTTACCACAAGACTCATAAATATTAGAAAAGTCCAGGTCATTAGCATACATGTCCTTAATGTATTCAAATCCAAGCAATTTCGAATGCAAAGAATTTAAAAGAACATACCTTCGAGACAATGCGTCAGCCACCACATTTTCCTTACCTTGTTTGTACCGGATGACATAGGGAAATGTTTCGATGAACTCTACCCACCTTGCATGTCTCTTACTCAGTTTAGCTTGACCCCTCAAATGCTTCAAGGACTCATGATCGGTGTGTATCACGAACTCCCGTGGCCACAAGTAATGTTGCCATGTTTCCAAAGCGCGCACAAGTGAGTATAACTCCTTGTCATATGTGGGATAATTAAGTGCAGCCCCTTTTAGTTTTTCACTAAAATAGGCAATTGGCCTTTGATCCTGCATTAAAACAGCTCCAATGCCTAGCCCTGAGGCATCACATTCAATCTCAAAAGCCTTGTCAAAGTTAGGAAGTGATAAAACCGGTGCTTTACACAACATATTTTTGATTGTTTCAAATGCATGCTCCTGTTCTACTCCCCACTTAAATCCTACACTTTTTTTGACAATTTCTGTGAGTGGTGTGGCAATCGTGCTAAAATTTTTAACAAAGCGCCTATAAAAACTAGCCAAGCCATGAAAACTCCTAACCTCAGTTATGCTTTTAGGTGTTGGCCACTCTTTAATAGCTTTGATTTTCTCTTCATCTACTTCTATCCCTCTAGCACTAACCACATAACCAAGAAATACAACTTTTTCCATGCAAAAATCACACTTTTTAAAGTTAGCAAAAAGTTGCTCTTGTCTTAAAACCACAAGCACACACCTAACATGCTCCACATGCTCATTCAAAGTTTTACTATATATCAAGATATCATCGAAGTAAACTACAACGAATTTACCTATAAATGCACGTAAAACATGATTCATTAAACGCATAAATGTGCTAGGTGCATTAGTAAGTCCAAAAGGCATTACTAACCATTCATACAAGCCATACTTAGTTTTAAAAGCAGTTTTCCACTCATCTCCTTCTTTCATTCGAATTTGATGATAACCACTCTTAAGGTCAATTTTACTAAATATGCTAGAGCCATGCAATTCATCTAACATATCATCTAACCTAGGAATAGGATGACGATACTTTACCGTTATGTTGTTGATGGCCCTACAATCAACACACATCCTCCACGTTCCGTCCTTCTTCGGCACAAGTAACACGGGTACGGCACATGGGCTCATGCTCTCCCTTATGTACCCCTTACTCATTAATTCCTCAACTTGCTTTTGAAGCTCCTTCGTCTCCTCGGGATTGCTCCTATAAGCTGGACGGTTTGGAATGACTGCTCCAGGTATAAAACCAATTTGATGCTCAATACCACGAATGGGTGGCAACCCACTAGGTATATCCTCCGGAAATACATCGTCAAATTCCTGCAATAAAGAAATAGCCAAACTAGGGAGGGATTTGTTAGTTTCATCCAAGGCAAGGAATGAATCCTTGTATAATAAAAGGACCATTGGTCGTTTTTCCATAAATGCTTTCTTGACTTCACTCCTTTTTGCGTAGAAACTCATTTTTCTTTCTTTTCTGGCGCTCTTCGCTCCCTCTCCTTTTTCTGAGGTATGTACCCCAACACTCTTTTTTTCTCTCGCCTCTCCTTTTTCTGGAGTCGTGGCTCCAACTCTCTTTTCCTCTCCTTTTTCTGAAGTCGTGGCCTCAACTCTCTTTCTCTCATTTTCCTTTACTCTTTTTTCTTCATCATTTTTCAGTTTTATTTGATCTTCATACACTTGTGACGGTGTCAATGGTGCAAGTGTAATGGTTTTTCCCCCTTTGGTAAAGCTATACCTATTTTTATACCCATCATGCGTGACCTTCCTATCATACTGCCAAGGTCTACCCAACAAAATGTGCCCGGCATGCATAGGTACCACATCACACATAACTTCATCCACATAGCTACCAATAGAAAAATTCACCAACACCCTCCTATTCACCTTAATTTCTCCACTATCATTTAACCATTGAAGCCTATAAGGTTTAGGATGTTTTAACAAAGGTAATCCTAATTTTTCAACAAGTATAGTACTAGCGACGTTAGTGCAACTACCGCCATCAATAATCATACTACATACCTTGTTATTAATGCGACATCGAGTATGAAATATGTTCTCCCGTTGTTGTTCCAAATCATCCGTGTGGATTTGGGCACTAAGAGCTCGCCTTGCCACTAATAACTCGCCATGCTCCCCGGATAACACATCTTCATCCTCACATATTTCCTCCAACGCTGGCATATCGCTATAATCCTCTTCCTCACTATCACTCTCCATAGTTCCATCCTTTCGCAACAGTACCACTCGCCTATTAGGACATTGAGACGCCACATGTCCTCTCCCCAAACATTTGAAGCATTGAATGTCTCTACTCCTAGATGGTTGAGGTTCCCCTTTAGGTACGAATTTATTAGCTTGTTCCTCCTTCCCTTTTGGTGCCTCAAACTTCCCTTTTGATGCTTCAAACTTTCCTTTAGAAACAGTCCCTTCTCCTTTACCTTCCCACTTCGGCTTCCAAGAAGAATTAGTACCCGATTGATACCTTGCTGTCCCCTTCTTCTTCAATTGCTTCTCAACCTTTATAGCCATGTGCAACATATCCTCCATCTCCAAGTAATGTTGTAGTTCAACCACATTAGCTATATCCTTATTCATCCCATTCAAAAACCGAGCCATCGTAGCCTCCCTATCCTCTTCTACATTAGCTCTAATCATCAACAACTCCATCTCCTTGTGATAATCCTCCACACTCTTTGATCCTTGGTATAGACTTTGTAATTTTTGATGAAGCTCCCGATGGTAATGACTAGGAACGAACCTCTTTCTCATGATAGCCTTTAATTCATCCCAAGTACTAACGGGTCTCTCGCGATTCCTTCTCCTAGAAGTCGCCAATTGATCCCACCAAGTAATAGCGTAATCGGAGAATTCAAGTACAGCTACTTTAACCTTTTTCTCTTCCGAATAAGTGTAGCAATTAAAAATTAATTCCATCTTCTTCTCCCATTCTAAGTATGCTTCCGGATCACTCCTTCCTTTGAATGACGGAATTGTCATCTTGATGTTGTTCATACTACCATCCATTCTATCGCCACCAAGATCTCTATCCCTTCTTCCATGCCTAACTACTCTATCCACAATTGCCCCATCGTCAAAATCACTACCTTCTTCATTCTCATCGACCCCCTCTACTCTACGACCTTGCCCACCTTGCCTACGGACATTAGGCACTTCCCGAGGTTGTTCAAGCCTTTCTAACCTACCTAACACATCCCCAAACAACCGCTCAAAACGTTGTACCATCTCTTCCGTCATGTTGGCTCGATCGTTGTTTTTTGCAGTAGAAGATTGTTCAGACATCCTAACACTAATGATTATATGCCTCACGTGTATTTCGTTCGTGTATCACTCAAATTAGGCTTTTACCCTCTATTGATCTCACCTCTCTGCCTTTTTCCACTCAATAGCTTTCACCCCGATTGCTTCAAAGAACGAATCCGAACTCAAACAAGTTTAAACTCGATTGCTTCAAATCGAATATAAGTGAGAAGTAATGAATTTGCTGGAAAACTCAAAGAAGACCTTTAGAGAATTAAATTTGACTTTATATAGAACTTGACACTTTTTATGGAAACTAGGATTGTTTCAAGAAAATAATTCTTGAAATCAAATATCAAATATTTTAATTGAACTGAGAATTTTCGTTTTTTTTTTTTTTTTTTTTTTTTTGAAAATTCAACTACGAGAAAGACGCAACAAATGAAATTTAATTTGGATAACAAACGAAGGAAATAACGACTATTGAATTTTTTGTGACACTTTTCTGGATTAAAGACTCAAAGCTGGAAGAACACGAAGAACAAGAATAAGAAACTCAAGAAAACAAAAACAAGATATAACCTTGATTTTTGGAGCCTAAGCTCTGATACCAGATGATGCAAACCACGTAGCAATTGTAGCTACGCAACCCACAAATTATTGGAATCGACCCAAGAACGCCAAGAACCACGATTTAGAGATTGATTCAAATTAATTGAATCAAGCAACCAACACAATCAATTGATATGTTGACCTCTTGATCACAAAGAAGATAAATCTCACCCAAGATTTGAACAAACAAGAATTAACTCGCAAGTTCGGATTTTATTCAATAAAGAATAAGAATGTGAAAGCAATTTGCCTCTCAATTAATATATCAAAGTTGTCTGTGAATAATGAAAATTACATCCCTATATATAGGGTCAAAACTAGGTTAAAGAGTTCTAATTAAATAAGGAAACAATTACCTAAAAATAAGGAAATAAAAATAACCTAAAATTCCGCGTATACATGTTTACGGCCGTGACTACTTTCCTTACGGCCGTAAACTTGTTTCTGACTCACTCTTACGGCCGTGACATATGACTTACGGCCGTAAGTCCAAAACGTCCAAACTTCAATTTTTAAGCAGCAACTCCATTACGGCCGTGATATAATCTTTACGGCCGTAAACTGCAATTTCTTCAAAATTCCGTTTTAAGCAGAAGGTTGATTACGACCGTGAGGATTTTTGAATTACGGCCGTAATTCTCGAATTTTGGCAATCTTCTTCGACGGCTTGGATGAGGTTGATCCACTCGTCGTTTTGGCTCGGCCCCAACATGAAACTTGCTTCTTTCGATGACACGAACATTGTTTTGGCCATTGTTTCTTGAACTAACTTGTCCATTGCTTCCTTGGCCCTCTTTGCTTGCGATCGAGTCATCGGTCCTCCTTTGATCTTCAACGGATCTTTGTGCGGGCTTGTATCCGTGGTCTGGATCACATCACTCCTGCCATCCAAGCTAATAATTTTGAGATCAAGACTTCCTTGATATCCTTGATCCAAAATTCGTGCGTTTTTCATGGATTTCCATCTGAAGATCCTCATGTGCATCTTCTGTCATTTTTGGAACTATGTGATATGCACACGCGTGAATGGAGTTTCAGATGACGCCGTGAAATTAAAGCTATTCTCGTTCTCTTTGGCGGATAAAGCAAAAGCCTGGTTTTACTCTTTGCCCCTAAACACAATCACCACTTTTGAAGTTATGAGCAAGAAATTTGTAGATAAATTTTTCCCACCAGGCCGCATGTCAAAGCTTAGGAGTGAAATTCTGTCCTTTAGTCAACAGCCAGGGGAATCCATTTTTGAAGCTTAGGAAAGGTTCAATGAGCTTATTAGACAGTGTCATACCCATGGAATCGCAGATTGGATCTTGGTCCAGATATTCTATAATGGGTTGACAAATGAAAATAAGAAGCACGCAGACTCAGCAGCTGGGGGTTCAGTAATGGATATGACCTATGAAGAAGCTTCTGAGATTTTCGAGAAGATAGCTTCAAATAGTTACCAATGGTATTCAGAGAGGTCTACACCTAAGTCCGGGGGAGTAATTGCCGTTAATGAGATTACATCATTAAATACTAAATTGGATGCGTTGACGAAGAAAATTGACAGTATGGGTGTGCAGACAGTCAACTCAGTTCAAACAGCGCTATGTGATTTTTGTTTTGAAAAACATACTGTTAATTTCTGTCCCATGCAACAGAGTCAATCAAATCCAGAACAAGTTAATTTCGTGGGCAACAGGCAACATGGTGGTCCTTATTCACAAACCTACAACCCAGAATGGAAGAACCACCCCAACTTCTCCTGGTCTAATAATCAGAATATTTAGCGTCCGCCTGGTTTTCAACAACAACAGCAACAACAATCTCATAAAACCATGGCAGAAAACATGGAGATGTTAATCCAGCTGGTCAAGAGTTAGAATGGTGAGATTATGAATCAAGCAGCTGAGATTAAGAATTTGAAGAGACAAATGGGAGAGCTAGCAGCTAGCAGTTCAATAAGACAGCCAGGACAGTTACCCAGTAATACTGAAACAAACCCTCGGGAGCATGTTATTGCAATAACAACAAGGAGTGGGGTTCAGCTATCTGAAGTGACTGTAGAGGAATATGAAAAGCAGAACAGCCAAAAGAAAAGTGTGGTGGAAGAGCAGAAAAGAGAAAAAGAACAAGCGTCGACTCCTGAGATTGAAGAAAATGTTGAAGAAGAAGTTCAAGTTAGACCGCCAGTCAAAGCTTATGTGCCTCCAGTTCCATACCCACAAAGACTGAGAAAACATCAGTTGGAGCAGCAGTTTGGAAAATTCTTGGAAATATTCAAGAAACTGCACATAAATATCCCATTTGCAGAAGCGTTAGCTCAAATGCCCCTCTAAGTAAAGTTTACATCATGGCAGCTCCATTGCAAGGCCACTGTAGGTCATTGCACCAGAAAATCAGTTCACGTCACCTACTTGACGCGATCCCGGGTCGGGGAATCTCGTCGAACGCGCGGAATAACGAAATTTAAAACCCTAGGAAAGATCTAAATCAGATCTGACACGAAAAATAACAAGAACACGAATAATTGAACAGAAATTAAAAGATAGATTGACGATAGGACCTTGACCCAAGATTCACGACGCAAGAAATTGACGATGCGGAATCGAGATCCAAGGTTTTCGAAACACCACAAGGACTTGTCAATTTCCTTGATAAGATTCTAATCGGACACGCCACAAATATTCTCGCGAATATTTGATAAGTACAACGCCACAAATATTTCCACAATATTTGATAGGTCGGATTTGTTCTTGAAGAACACAAAGGGACTCCTCAACCTTTCAATTGGAGAAAACTCTCTCAACTATATTAATCTCAAAATCAATCTTAAACTTGTCTGTTTACAATGAATTGAAAAAGCGTATAAATAAACAAAATAACCTAGCATCTAATTTACTCAAAATAGAATTCTAATTATACTAAAATTCTAAACTAGGAAAATAACCTAAAATAATAAAAGGAAATAAAATAATTAAAAATCCGCAAAATCTGGAAAATCTTGAATTACGGTCGTGAATATATTGATTACGGCCGTAATGAATATTCTGTCCAGAATTTCAACTTGGTGTTACGGCCGTAAGAATGGATGTTACGGCCGTGATCAATTTCAATTCCATTTTTACGGCCGTGAGGAATATCTTTACGGCCGTGAATCACTTTCTGCACAATTTCTTGATTATTTGCCTCGGCTTGATCCTTTCGCCTTCTCAGCTCGACTCCAACACGGAACTTGCTCCGTTTTGCACGTAGATCATTGTCATATTGCCGATGGCTCGACTTTGCCCTTCGATGCCTGGTCCGGATCACATCACTACTTCTCCATAATTTTTCATGACCCTATTGAATTACAAATGACCTGAATTTTTAATATGATGTAGACTATACTGTGAACTTTAACATATCAAAAGATGGCTCAGAAAAATTTGTGTTTTTTTTAGGCGATGTCAATGCTTGATTATGTGTGGTCTACCATTGTTGAAAATTCTAAAATTTTGCTTTAACTTTAGTTTGGGGGTGTGGTACTGAACGTCCATTATTTCTTATTGATGTTTATGACTTCTAATGTTACTTATCTCTTATTTGCAAGGTAAACATCAATCAAGACACCTCAAACCAAGTCGGGAAAAGCAAGAAAAGGGTCTTATTCATTCAAATAAAATATGGAGGCTTCAAGGCTACAAAACATCTCCAATGCACCTGGGAAGTTTTCGTTCTCTCTTCTTTATCTTGAATTACATATTTTAGATCTTTTTGACAAACATTGAGGAAAATGTTTCTTTCTAGTTTGGGGGTGGAAAATCTCACTCATGAAAATTGCTTCCATATTCATGATATTCATTCTATGCTTCCATTCGATTTTATTGGGATAAAAAAAATTTGACATGTATATTGCCTAGGATATAATATGAATCAATTTGTGCTTAGGCTTGAAAATTGGACAACATGAAAGCATGAACTTATTGTTGAACTAGTTATGTTTTGCTAGATTCATATTCATTGCGCACATAGTCAGTGTTGGATAATTGCTTGTGTGATGGATTTTGTTTAATACACGTGGGGCAAAGTTTTATACAATTTGAACTTAGGAACGACTTGAAAATCTCTGAACTTAGATCATTAGACATCTCATCCCTAAATTAGAACCAATCATGCTAAAAGGCAAGTTTGGGAGTAAAATTGGAATTTGTATGTATTGACGGGTTGGAGGTCTGTTGATGCGTGTCGCGATGCACCAAAATAATAAATAATTCCTTACTCGCTAGATATTAATTAATAATGTAGTAGCGAGAGTAAGGGTTGATCCCACGAGGAACGAAAACTAATTTTAGTTGTTCGATCAATTAAAATGGAATGGTGGGGTTTGTTGTTTGAAATTGCTTGAATAAAAAAAATATGCATAAAAACAAACAATTAAATATGACTAGAGAAATAATATGAGAATAAATCTTGTTCTCGGGTTCGGTTGTGCCCTCAATTAATGTTATAATTTCCTTGTAACGTGTTTCTATCCCTAGTTTAATTATCAATCATAAATAATCAACAAGCTCTGATTATCTAAATTCTTCCTTATGTGTATTGATTCAAAACAAGCTCTTCGAACCAATTCTAGCCACGGACAATCCCAAACAAGCTCTTAGGATTTAAAGCACGACTAGTATGAAAATTTAGAAGAATAGATTGAATTGGATCATTAATTACACAAGCTCGAATTAATCAATCCAAGTTGAATTATTACTAAAGCTGCACGAGATTTATTTGCTACTAAAGTAAAGATTTAATGACAATTATGGATCAAGAATCCAAACATAGCATATTCATGAATCCAAAGATCAATAATCCAATTGGCCAAATTAAACTATTAATCAAATAAACTCAATTGAACATTCAAAACATAATAATCCAACAATTGAAATAAAGGAATAAATTCACGCTACAAATTTGTAGGAAAAGAAAATAACATAATCAAGTTAACACGACTTCTCCTTTGAACAATATATGGAATTTAGCCTAGCATGATTGTGGTAGATTCTTCAAGTTGCTTCATGAATTCCATTGTTGTTGATGTTCTTTGGCTTGAAAATCTCCCAAGAATGCTCTATATTTTGCTCTCATTTTTCTTCAATGTCCAACCTCCTTTTTGTGGTGATTTTCCTCCTTTAATACTCCCAAAATCGTGTCTTAACTTTACCCCAAAGATATACCAAAGATAGACCTTGAATCAGATAAGGAAATTCCTTGGAGAGCAAGTTACGGCCGTAACTTTCCTTATTACGGCCGTAATTGGGATTCTGAAAATTTTCGGAATTTGGAAGTTACGGCCGTAACTTTGTCATTTACGGCCGTAAGTATATTTCTGCCGAGAAGCGCCCGTGATCGATGTTTTGGTCATAACTTTCTCTCCCGAAGTCCGATTCTTGCTCTTGAAAATCTCTAAAGAATGCTCTATAATTTTCTCTCAATTTTTCTCAATGTCCAGCCTCCTTTTTGTGATGATTTTACTCCTTTAATACTCCCAAAATCGTGCCCTAACTTTACCCCAAAGATATACCAAAGATAGACCTTGAATCGGATAAGGAAATTTCTTCGCGAGAAAGTTACGGGGCCGTAACTTTCCTTATTACGGCCGTAAGTAAGCTACTGAAAATTTTCGAAATTTGGAAGTTACGGCCGTAACTTTACCATTTACGGCCGTAAGTGCATTTCTGCCGAGAAGCGCCTGTGTTCGATGTTTTGGTCATAATTTTCTCTCACGAAGTCCGATTGTGGTGATTAAAGTTGCGTTGGAAATAAAACTCAAATATCTAAAAGTCTTTGTGAAATAGCTATTCCAAAATTCTAAAGTATTCTGTGACAAAATTGAGCTTAAATCTATGACTAAAATTCATGATTACAATTCTTGCGGGTTTTTGATTTCTAACTTCACCCCAAACCTTCTTTGACCATAATTTTTGCATCTAATCTTCTTCCCACATGCCATTATTGATTTGGAGCTCTTTGAATATGCCCTTGAAGTTTACTTCTTGATTTTTGGTATTTCTTTGGTCCTGTTTCCTTCCTTTTTGTTCTTTGCGATCCTGTATAACACAATAAATGAAAATGCATTAAATGATACTTTAATAGGATCAAACTAATAACAAAATAAGATAATAAGTGAATTAAATATATGCTAATAAATCACTTATCATCTGTGGTTCTTGATTTTACACTTTAGTCATTGCAGTTTGGTCAACGAGTATAAACCATTTCCAGCATAAAAACAGAAAAATGCTGAAGGCCTTATTCTGCTCTTCAAAAGCCTTTTTGACTCGAGTAAGTAAGTTCGAGAGGTCTTTCAAACCTGGTGCCCTAAAGCCAACTGGCTTGGGAGTCATCGACCTAAAGCTCGTTACAGGGGTCAATTAGAAAGCAAGTACGGAGAGTGGACTTACACATAAGATATTATAACATCTTTAACTTTTCTATTTAAGCCTTTATGACTCGGGCAAGTACGTCTGAGGGGTTCTTTGAACCTGTTACCCTAAAGCCAACTGGTTTGAGATTGTCGATCTGAAAGCTCGCTACAAGGGTCATATAGAAAGCCAGTATGAAAAGTTCTGCACAAAAATGATAAAAGACAGGGACATTAAAAGAAAAAGTCGTCCAATAAAAAAAATTATTGTATGGTATAAGTTTTGTTGACTGGGCTGTGGTGGTTGAGGTTGTAGAATTGAGATCTGCTTTCTTTTGATTTGTTATGCACGCATATTTCTGATTCTGACTACCTTGTGTGGAAAAAGTAATGAAAAATGTTGAGAACCCACATAGTTAAAAATCTGGGATGTGAGAAAATAGTAGAAAGTGGTGATCATTCATGAACATTAAAAGGAATTTTATTAGAAATCAGTGATTGACCACATGGGATTCGGGCTTGATTGTGCATAATGAGCCACAAAGTATTGAGCACATCTTTTGCATAAGTATGCATTTAACATTGGCTATTCACACACACACTGAAAATCTGGCATGATATAACTAGAAATTATTTTGCATTGTTGTTCATAATTCTTGTTGAAGCTTAAATTGATTTGGACTATGGAGGCACATGGTGAACATGTTGACACAACATAAACAATTGCATGTGGTTATTTTAATTTGTAAGTTTAGTTTACATTGTTCGAGGACGAACAATAGTTCTACTTTGGGGGTATTTGATAAGTGTATTTTATACGCTTATTTATACGTCTAAATTAGAAGAAATTATTGTCATTTTAGGACATATGCTATTTAATTTATGTTTATTTTTTTACTTTGTAGAAAATATCCCAAAAGGCGAAGAATGAAGCAATTAATGGAAAAATGACACGATTGTATGTTAATTGGAGCTAAATTGGACGAGTGTGGAGTTTGTGACAACAATCGGGAAACATGCTTGGTGCCAAAGTGACTAAATCAGGAGTTGGAGGACCTAATTAAAGGATTTAATAGCTTATTTGAGCAATTCGAGAAGAATATAAAGTTTGGGGACTAAATCGCAACAATTGAAAGTTGGGGATTGAAGGTGCAATTAAAAGTCAGGGACCAACTTACACAGCCAAGAAAAGATAGAAGTCGCGATCGCTGGATACATACCACGTGATCGCGAGATGGTGTGAATTTTTGACCCGAGAGTTAAAGACGTAACCACGCGATCGCTAGAGTATTAGCCAAGCGATCGCGTGCTTATCCGATTGGGCCGCATATCATATTTCTTTCGCGATTTCTAACAGGCTTTGGACTTTTTGGCCTAGGTTTCTCCAAAACCTATAAATACAACACATGAGGCACGAGATAGAGACATTTGCCTCTCCATAGAACAAGCAACAATAGAGATTTCATCATCAAATCTTTGGAGATTCAAGCATTGCAGGGGACGTGAATTGAAGATAATAGAAGAATTGAGACTTGGTGCACGCTTTCATTTCTTCTTGTTTTCAATGAACGTTTTATTTTATTGTTTTTGTTCTTCAATCATGATGTGTAACTAATTTTAACGTTGGGATGAACGATATAGCCTAGTTAATTATTTTAATTCCATATTCCTTGTTTTAACGATTTAATGCATGTGTTGATTTATTATTACGTTTAATGCGTGAATGAACTGGCCACTTATTCATGATTTTATGTGTTATTTCCATAATCCGAGAGGCGAGTTAATAACATAGATCTAGGTAATAAATTCAGTAATTGAACGATAGATAGAGATACTCTTGTAATAATTGCGGTCGTGTGTGAATTCTCATGTGTAATGCACCTAGATAAGGAATATTCGGACCCGCTGTAGAGATACAAGGTTGACTTATTTAGGTAGGATTGATTTAAACTCGAGAGAGGAATCTCAATTTGAATTAGTGAATTCGATCAAACACATATTTAGAAAATAAAACTGGAATTAGAATTGATTTAATTGGTTAGGTGAATTCGTGAATCCCAACTACCTTACAATCGTTTTTAAAACAAAAACAAATTCGCAAATTTAATTTATTAGTTTTAGTTTACAATCACAAATTATATTTCGTCAGTTCAAATAAAGTGTAGAACTAACATATTTCGGTACTTAATAGCAGTCCTCGTGGGACGATAATCCGGACTCCTAGGTCCACTTTATTACTTCTCACGACCCGTGCACTTGCGGGGGTATTTCGCATCGTGAGATATCAGTGAACAATTATACTCATATGGTGGAGTATGGGATCGTCAAAGTGGAAAAAGCTTGCTTGTTTACCCAATGATTAACTTTTGAATATTTTGACTCGGATGAATTTGTGTCAAGATGGAGATTGTTGGGATATTTGACCCAAATTAAGAATGGGAATATCTTGGATAATTGATTTCCATATTAAAGTGATTAACTTGGAGACCAAGTTAATGGTGAAAAGGAAAATAAAAGACTTTATTTTGATATTCTATTTCAATAAGGAAACTTACTTGGACACGAATTCTACATATTCTAGGTGTTGTTTTTTACCTATAAATATGTATGTTAGGGAGCCATAATATTGTAAATCTTATGTGAGACTAATTAGAGAAAATTGGAGAGCTTTATCTTTGTAGTTTCTTGTGAACTCTTTGTGGATAATTCAAAGAATAGAAACTTGGGTTAGATAAAGTTTATTATTAGTATTTTCTCCGTAATCTATGAAATTGGATTGGTGGGTGAAATTCTATATAATTGTAATAATTTATTATATAGTGAAAGGCTTTGGCGATCCGAAAAATTTTGCGTCGTTGTTATTTATTTTCTTGTTGCTCAATTATTTCTTGAACATCAAAAAGATCCTGTGGATTAAAAAAGGGGGAATCAACGTGTAATTCTCAACACAATCATCCACCTGTACACGCTTTCATCTACATCCACATGTATTATTTGCTTTTCTTCACCGATCTTATCTTCGTCCTCTCAGTCATTTATTCCCTGTCCAAAATACGATCACAAAGATATTTTGTCACCACACAACGAAGGCTTAGATTTCCATCCACAGAGCTTAGATTTCCATCCATAGAGAAACTCGAAATCTCAGCTGTAAAATCCTAAGCAAGCAAACAGCAGATCGAGATTTGTAATCGGTCCCGACCCAACTGCTGAGCAAGTACAACTGTTGGTGTGAAATATCGCAAGTGTACGATATCGCTAACAAGTAGTAAAAGTGGACTTTTGAGTTCGGGTTGTCGATCCCACGAGAACTATTTATTTGTTATTGATTTACTTTGATTCAATAGAATTCCTAAATTAAAACCAAAACTAATTAAGAAAATAAATTGAAAAATAATAAAAAAAAAACGACAATAAAATTGAGAATAAATGAAATAAACAATGCAATTAAAATAAAAATAGAAAATTAAATTAAAAGCAATTAATAAAAGTAAGAAATAAAGTGGTGGGATTTCTAGCAATTGAGTGAATATTGGGACTAACGATTTCGAAATAACGTTCTAGTTTAATTTCTCATCTCAAGTTGTTTTCTAAAATTGTATTTGGTCGAATTCACGCATATATTTAATTTACCTCTCTCGAGTTCAAATTAGACATATTTAACTAAGTCAACCATGTATTTCTACAGCAAGTCAGAGTTCTCCTTAGCTAAATGCATTAAATTTCCTAAGAATTCATAATTGACCACAAGCAACCACAAATTCATATCTCTATCTTTTTGTTGAAATTGTCGGATTTTATTACGTGATCTAATTGTTAACTCACATCTCGGATTATGAAAACAACCATTAATTCATGAATTGGTGATCAAGCAACTCAAGCATTAAATGCAATAATAAAATCAATACATAAATATCAAAGCACCAACTCGAGAATTAAAATCAAACAAGAAATATTAAATCTAAATCGTTAATCCCGATTATAAAATTTAGCTACTCATGTTTTTGAAATAAAAAATAAAAAATAATAAAAATAAAACTCGGAGTTTGAAGTGTTTAAGTCCAAACATCTCCTCCTTCTTGCACCACCAAAATCAGCCGACCGCTGCCTTTATTGATTCCCCCAGCCGAGTCCTTGTTTATGGTGTATATATGTATTCCACTTTCCAGCCAACTTCCTAGCAACCTTTTCCTGTGTCTATCTCACCTTATTTTGTCTCTTTTATGTGCACGCAGCTAGCCACTTAAATTCTCAGCAGCTGCCTTGTTGTAACCAATCAATTAATTCCTCTCTTGCTGTTGCTTCTTTTTGTATCCCAGCTGCTTCTCAATTAAATCTCCACCAATCAACCTCAATTAATCCCCAAGCGCACCACTTTTCTCTCCTCAATTTGACTCTCGACTGTTTTTTTTTTTTATTTCTCCTCTCACGGCTGCCCTTTTGAATAATCCTCCCACGGCTGTATCTTTATTGTTCTCTCCCAGCCTTCACACTCGGCCAACCACAATTCAATCCCCCAAGCTGCCTAACGTTTTTTTTTCTTTAATTCCCAGGTCTCCACGGCTGCTCTCCGTATTCTCCCTATGTATATATATATAGACACACAATTTAACCCTAAGCCCAAGTAAAATAAATTATCATTTAAGCATCTTAATTCTTTTAAATATAAACTAAGTTGGTCCTTGAGTTTTCAATTGTGCAATTAAGCCCTTGAATTTCAAAACGTCTTCAATTAACTCCACTTTTCATCTAATTATTATGTATTTGCTTCAATTCCTCACTTTTCTTGATTTTGGGATAAAACCTGAAATAATAGTAAATAATAACAATTGCGTAGAATTTATTCAAGAAAAATATTATAATATCCTAATTTCGATAGATAAATAAGTGTATAAAATACACTTATCAACAACTCGACGATTTCAAGATTTCCATCTCTCCCATATTTTCCTCTTTCGTACTTTCAGCCGAGTCTTCAACATTGTATCCTCTCTTCATCTTGAATTGGTTCTACCCGACGTTCATGCTCCAACATTACTCCATACCGACTTCAAATCAGGTGCTACTGGTTATTTTTATTTTTTCTGGGTTTTTGTCTTTTCCATCTTCTAATCTGAAAAAGGAATTTCATTTTAGCAGTAAAACATCACTGGATTCAGACTGCTTTGCAAGGCATCTACACGTACTCAATTACTCGATTCTTCTACCTTCCTATCGACTACTAACCAGTCGGTGAAAATTGAGTACAAAATTTAACCAGTTATGCAATTATTCTGATTCTTGTGGAATCCCACCTTCTTTCATTTTACTTCTTCTGGGTTTTGGCTGGTTCATCTTCCTACTCATCTGAATATTGGGATTTTATTGGTTTAATTAGATTCTCGAGAAATGGTTGTTTCTACCGTTGATGCATGTAGATGCTATTTCTTATAAGGCCAGCTTCATTTGGTATGATTGTCTCTGTGCTTTCACTTCTCAAGCATCACGGGTATAGAAACATATCATTTTCCTTGTGGGTTGTGGGTTATGTCAAGATTCAATCTCTTTGTGATTTAATTGCATGTACAGTTACAGATTTATATAAACGTGGGTTGTTTATTCTCTTCGTGATTTTTTCAAAAGAGAGTTCTATTTGTGGTTCTTTGTTGTGTTTTTCATGAATTGAATTTATTTATGTTTGGTGTATTGGGTGTTGTTGTAAGGTGGGTTTGTTGGTTTAATATATTATATATCTAGGATCTAACTTCATCAACTAGCATGCAAAAATTGGTGCTCACCAGCATACAAAAATTTGTGAACTTTTTTTTTGTCACGAGACAAGTTTAGACTCGAAGATATGTTAAATTTACAATTTTGTGAGATGTGTTTAATTAGTTCCAAATTAGCTAGAGTATTTTGATACAAACTGTAATTAATTTAACAAGCAAACGGTATAGATTTAGCCCTTGTTTGGTATTGATGAAAATCTAAATTTTTATTAAAGTCAAATTTCATAATATTTTATAAAAATTTCCTAAAAATCAGATTAAACCCTGACTTAGAATATTTAATAAATATAAAATATTTGCAAAATATAAAAAAGGTATGACCAATCATTTGGCAACTTATCAAGTTATCAGCATCTATGCTTATACAATGATCACTTATTTTATTTCCATTTATAGATTTTTGTAATACTAGGAATGAAGCAGTAATTAATATTATTCACAATTTCATAATTATCTTTTTCTTTTTGTATCCATTTATTTGGTTCACAAAGAAATATTGGACCTCTTACTATTATAAGGGGACATGAGAAACACCAAGTATACATTTTGTTTACAGGTAGAATATACAAACACACTTCTCTAAGTTTATCATCCTTCATAAACAAGTTAACAAGTTCTATTACTTAACCTCTCATTCTTGAAATGTTTATTCATGCACTACTCATCTATATAAATAATGTTCTCACATGTGCAGATGTGCTTTCCTAATTTTTTTTTTTTTAAAATTAACAGATATCTTTGATAATACCTGTTATGTTCTATATCTTTCTAATTTTCATTATTCTATATAGAAGTTTACATTGACCTAGCTTTTAATCAAATTTGTTCTATGGATTTTGCTTAAATAGGTCCCAAAAAGTTACTTGAAGATACTTTTTGCTAATAAATTTTTCATTGTTGGGATTGTAACTTTGCTTTGGGTAGAATTCTTGCCCTCTTTATTTATTAACTCCTCTAGATCGGTAACCTCAGGAAACCCTGGAGAACTCTTCTTCTAAAAACTTCACGTGTTGAACTCCAAGCCCATGATGCTGTAGTTAAATAAGTTGCATTCAACTTGAAGTTGTTCGTTCTTGATTATTGTTGTTGATATTTGACTTGTTCTAAATAAATTAATGAACCTCTTCTTTGAGGCTCACATTTATAAATGAGGTGATTATCATAATGTTTGATAAAGATTTGTGTTAATTGAGTAATTGAAAAAAAGGGAAACAAAGTATGGTATCCTTCATTCCTCTCAACTTATCTTCCAAGGATTGGAGGAATAAAAGACAACTACTTGAGGGCCCAACCTTTGAAGAACGGCCTAGGACTCAAAATCTCAAGTCCAGCCTTGAATCTGCGTCACAACACCGCTTATTAAACCATCGACCCTCTCTCTCTAAATAGCTAAATCTCCACTACTTTCCTACTACATTCCGTTATTAAAAAATCCATGGATAACAGATATTGTATAAAATATGGTTTGATGAGTTTTTTATTTTTTTGGCATTCAACTGGGAACCCTTACTATGAGTTTTTTTTTTTTTTTTTTTAATGTGGTTTTCAAATATCTAACGCTATTTACTTGATGCAGATTATGAAAAAATTCCGTTTCAAGTATTTCACTTAGTATTTAGCACATCAATCTTGATGAAATTTACTGCTTCCATGTTTATCGTTTGTGTATTATCACATGCAACGTATATCTAAAGTTCCAAATAAGTCGCTGAAAGTATGCATCATCTTTGGTTGTTGGTGGGTTAGATGACCTTCCACGGGAAGATATTAGTGAAAAGGTCGCACCTTTGTTGAAGGGCCTGTAATATTTAGATTGGAAGGTATATTTTTATATATGAGATTATATTTTTTAGTCTTAATTATTCGTGCATCAAAAGTTGAGAACTCTGCAGTTGATCTCTTTGCTATATGTCGTAATATGGAACCTGAACCTGGTGTCTCTTTGTTGCTATTTATTTTATTCTATAATAATGTACTATTGAGTAAAGAAGAAGATAGTGATTTTTATGACACGAGCCTACAGTTCATGCATCATTAGCATATGTGTACATGCATGTCTGGGTTTTATTTTTGTGTGCTTAGTTCTATCTACATCATGTCTAGGTTTGTTGTACTTCTCTTTTTGATTCTCGTGTACCAGTATCATCAAGTAAATATTTTTCTAACCAGTTTCTGCAATTACAACTTGGCCTACAATCTGTTGTTTTTTTATCTTTCCAATTTTAGGAAAATGGGAAAAAGGGGTTAACTATTGAGAAATCATAATGTGTCCACTACCATGAATTTACTTTATTATCTCCAATGCACACCTCTCATCACGCTAAGGTTTGAACAGACCATTCATATTTCAGATTAAATCAAGTAGGTGTTTGTTTTTATAATTTTCTTGAGAGGTTAACTTAATCCAAGCTACAATTTGATCGATAATTTCAAGTTGGAATTCTTATTAGAGGAAGCCAAAGCAAGGAAAGCTTCAATGTATTAAGTGCAAGGTATAAACTTCTTTACTTATAAACAATCAAGATTATCCTTTGCTTGAAGTTTCCCAACTTTTAAGAAAATTCTTGTGTAAATAATTGCAGGACCAATGAAATAGGGTAGGCAAAAGAGCAGTATCAATGGTATCTAGGTCTTCGCCAACATGGAATCGCGAAATGTTCGATTTTCACATTTTTATTTGATTCATTTGTTCTTTATGCCTCTGGACTCTTAGATGTAAGAGGTTCCATTTCCTAAAAGTTTTGGCAAAGCCAAGAACTCAGTTATTGATTAGAAGACATTAGAGGAAGATTCATCAAAATTGCTGAAGCTTGAGTGGATAAAGAATTTATCAAATATTTCATTTACAAATTGAAGAACTTAGTCCATCCATATATACAAGTAAAATTTGTAAATATTCATGCAAATAAATTCGATATCAAAACGGTACTCTTACATCGTACGAGTCCTTCACTAGTGTATATATATAAAAACAAAGTCTATAAAAAATAATACACACACACACTTTCTCGTCAAAATGTACTTGCTAAATTTGGAAAGTTTTTATCAAAAACATGAGAATTAAAAAATAATAATAAAATAAAATCCATTAAAGTGCAATGAGAATTGCAATCATTTCAAAATGTAATGGTTGAACAATTCAAACTTCAAAGTGTAATGATTGCAAATTTGAATTACACTTTTGAGCGCTACATGCATTTGTTCCCAAATTTTAAAAAAAAAAAAAAAAAAATCGTTTTTAGCATTGTTAGATTATATAAAAAAATAATGGTAGTTAAAATTTTTTGTTTAAAACACAAAGAATGTGATGTTTTCAAGGTAAAAATTTGTGGTTCAAAAGTGTAGAGAAAAAATATGTGTGATTAAAAAGTAGTTTAAAAACGTGTTATTTAAAGATATTTTGTCAAACGGAGATGCTTCGTTCCGATCCTAAAAAATGTTAATTTGAGATTTTTTTTTTCTTTTAACAAATGTATTTTTACTTAATAGGATGATTGATTTTAATATAATTATTAAACTTATTTTCTGTCCTAATTTCATTTTTTTTTTTTGTGAAATAATGTGAAAAAATTATATCCAAAGTATCATAAGTCTAATTTAAAAAATAAATAGAGAGCTTTCAATTGTTATAAAAAAGTATTCAAAATCTATAATTTAGAAATTTTTTATTAAATTTTTTTTAAAAAAAATATTCAAATATATTCTACTTATTCATAATGCAACTAATTTGGTAAAGTAATATTAAATTATTTATAGAGATATAAAATTATATTATAAAAAAGTTTTTCAATTAAATTATATAAAAAATAAAAAATTAAATGACTAATCAAGAAAATTTCTTTCAAATCGAATAATTTCATACTTAATTGAATATAATTTTTCGTCATATACAATGAAAATTAACAAAAGTTAGAAGTAATCAATCTCGCATGTTAGAATGTATTTTAAAAATAATATAGGTAACTATCCGTATTAAAATTATGTTTAAGCGTGTGTTCGATAAATTTGCAAAAATAGTTTATAAACCATTTTATAAACCGTACAATTTTTCAAACCACTTTTTAACTATACACATTTATTTCTCCAATTTTCAACCACTACTTTTTTTCTCAAAATCATAAATAAATCAATTTATAAACTAAATAGTGTTACCAAACAGATCATTAACAATTAAAATAATTTTGTATTAAAATGTTATTGTGATATGTTTGTATAATTAATATATTTTCATAAATTTTAATCGAAATCACTGTCACAAACAAATTCACGTGCATCGCACGGGTGAAGATACTAGTTTTTTTTAAAATAGCAACGTAATAATATATCGTCGACCAAATTTTTAAGAAAGTCAAAAATAATCGACGAAATTCTTGACCAATTAAATTTGTTTACATGTCAAAAATTGTCTAATAAAATATCACTTGAAAGTTTGTAAACAAAATTTATAAATATAAACAAACTTTGCCAAATACCCTCTAAGTTTTAATTTTCAACTTGGACTGATATCCAGAAATTTGAAGTGCGGCAGCCGCCTAGGGCCTCGTTTTAAAAAAAGGGCGATAATTAGCTTTAGTGCCTATTCAACAATTCAAAATTGAATTATAGACAATGTTATTGTTATAAAACTATCAAAATCTAAACAAGAATTAGAGATGAAGAGATGGAGAGAATAAAGAGGAGAATTCTCATTCCATTAGGTGTGTGAAATACAACAATGAATGCCTCTATTTATAGGAAGATAAAGTCATTCACAATAATTCTTTACAATATTAATTAGGTGGGAGTTAGGTAAGAAATTAGGTAGAGATCTACAAAGGAATTTCTTAATAATTTCTAATAATTTATAACACTCCCCCTTGAATGACTTATTGCTCAATTGTCTTCCTCGTTAAAACCTTGCTAAGAAAATCCAGTGGGATAAAACTTGAGCAAAGGAAAAAAGAGTACAGCTGCTCCCCCTGATGTTGGCCATCATTAATCATTGAGTCTAATATCCAAAATGACATCAATGATAAGTAGTACAAATCATGTACTGAAATCTGAAGTGCTTCGCTGCTTCAGTGTTTTAGTGCTTTAGTGCTGCCTCGTTAAAACCTTGTCAGTAAAACCCAATGGGACAAAATCTGAACGAAGGAAAAAGAGTACAGCCGCTGCCTCGTTAAAACCTTGTCAGGAAAACCCTGTGGGACAAAACCTGGACGAAGGAAAAAGAGTACAGCATGACAGCATGATTCTCCCCCTGAAGTGTGCAATCAAGTATTCATGAACCTTTTGAATAATGATATCATCTTTCTTCTGGAATATATATGAAAATCTTCCTGTGTGTAGCCGATATCATAACATTCTTCATAAGATGTGTATGATTTTCTTCATTTGTTGATATCATTCCAGTATAACAATGTGTTGCTGAATTATAGCTTGTTGATAGCTATGATGATGCCTCAAAAACCTTGCTAGGAAAACCCTGTGGGACAAAACCTCAGCGAAGGGAAAAAGAGTGCAGTATTCTCATTAATTTTCATCAATACGCCTCAACTGTTGCCTCATTAAAAACCTTGCTAGGAAAACCCTGTGGGACAAAACCTCAGCTAAGGGAAAAAGAGTGCAACGCGTATTTATTCCTTTTCATGGAATATCACAAGTATATTGATGCAATCACGAATCTTTTCATCTTATAATTTATGATGAGCTTTATATAAATCGTTCATAGCTCATGATGTCATAACATGCTATATTAAGCAATGTTGTACTAATTTATTGATTGCATCTTTCACTTCTGGTGAATAATCAAATATTGCATCTTTCACTTCGGTGAATAATCAAATATTGCATTTTTCACTTCTGGTGAATAATCAAATTTAGAATTCACTTTTGATGAATAATCAAATCTAGAATTCACTTCTGGTGAATAATAAAATCTAGAATTCACTTCTGGTGAATAATTAAATATATTCATTTTCATATTCACTTCTAGTGAATAATCAATTTCCCAGATGTCATAAATGTTACACTCCAATTTTACTTTCAACATATTATATCATGGAGTCATTTGTATCATTCTATAGTGATACTAATCTGGGCATATTGAATATTTCAATGATTTATACATGTATGTTCTTGCACTTTATAAACTGCAATTTCTAATTTGCAGGAGCATAATCAATCATTGAAATAGATATCAATTTTGACATATAATCTACAATCATTTTACTTGAAATCCCAACGTACCCCGATCAACTGGTACATCAAAGAATACTCTCAAAGTACCGAGATGAGAATCATACATTTTGATCTCACTCATTGGTATATCAAAGAGCTCAAGCTAGTGATTTAGACTATAGTCTATCCACCATATGTCATGCCAGTTCTATGAAAAATCTTGCGCGCAACGAGTCGTCTTTTACGACTGTGAAATATTTTTCATTTGTACATATAATTACTGGCTTTACACATTTAAGCATTTGGACTTCAGGTCCTTGAACAATAATCCCTACATTGGGGTTATATACTTGGCCAAAGTATTATAATTTCATCAACCTCATTTTCATAAGAGGGTATGCAGTCGACTTATTTATCGATTCCATCTCAATATAACATAGAGAGATCTCTTTATATGTTCTATCATCAGCTACCTGAATATCTCATCATTTAACTATGTCCCTTTTACTCACTATGAGTATTTAGCCTCAAAGTGATCATCTCAATCATTAGAGAGATATTTGTTTTTGGAATCGATAATCATTATGTTTCAGGCATAATTACGTTTCAGGCGTGTTTTCCCCATAATGTTATCAATCGGCTAAAATGCCATAACACATGTCATTCTTTTAGAGATATAATCTCAATCATATATCTAAGTGCGCTTTTGGTGGATTGTATACATATCGCACTTTTACAAATCATAAAGCTTCTTGAGCTAATCCCTGTTTGACATAGAATATTGTTGTATGATAAACAATTTCTGAATAAGTTATTCTCATAGAAAATAATTTGAAACTTTTGATAATCTAACCGTTTATTATAGAACTTCTGGTTCAATACGGTTTTATTTCATTTCTATGTATGAATATTTGATTCAATACAATATTGTTAAACTTCTGGTTCAATACAATGTATATTTCATTTATGAGCTTCTGGTTCATACTATATACATATTTCACTTGTACGTATAAAATTCTGGTTCAGCAAGATATTTCACTTGTACATATGTATGAACTTCTGGTTCAATACAGTATTCATTTCATCAGTATGTATTTCTGTACATTTCAAATCAGTATACCTTTATTACTTTTATACCGAAAAATCAGGTACAATATCCAAGGAAATATCTCATGATCTCAATCTTGTCGCCAAATCTTCCCTTATATCGAAAAAGGTAATGACGCATTATCTCATTGTTCTCACCTTTTTAATAATTTATTCCATTATTTCTTGATGGAATCGATATCACTGACACGCGGAGCCACCGCTCTTTTACGCGTTGAATAATGCATTTAAATAGATGATTTGGGAGAAGGCTAGATCCATCAAAAATGGATATCATACTTTCAAATATTCACAAATATTATTCCAATCTTCCATTAAATGATTTGAGAAAAATTTATCGAATTAGGCTTGAAAGATTGAGGTTGCTGATGGATCATGGCATCCCAGAAGATGTTCGCTGGTTGATCGAAGCAAAAGTTCGATTAGCTGGCGAATTACCAGATTCATTTTCTAAGCACAAGCCTGGCTTAGGTAAGAGTACTTTTGCAAAGAAGCGAAGAGCAAAAAGATTAAATAGTTGCTACAAATGTGCTCGATGGACATGTGATACCCGTTGTAAATCAATAGGATATTCATCCATAAATCGAGACGATAAGATAGACTTCATTAAGGGTGGACTGAGTAAGGAGTCATTGAATGATATCCGATTGACTCTTGAGACGCACCCTAGTGGGTATGTGCAGCGTGAGCTACTATCTTTATGGGCTAAATTCATCAGCGATAAAGAGCGTTATAGTCTCAAAAATATAATAGCAAAAGATCCTGTTTGCCAGGCTGTTATAAACAATGATGTTTTGGCTATGCAGCATTAATACAAGGTAAATCATTTGATATATATGCACATATAAAATATTTTTCTGTTTCCTTTCACGGGTTTTGATAAAGGCTAGTTAAAAATATTAAATCACCGAAAGGTGAGTAGGGTGATTTTGTCAAAAGTAAATCTTCACTTTTTCGAAAAACGAGCAGTAAATAGTGAAGTTTTTCGGTTTTAAATAGCCAAACATTTTTCATAGTTCATGCATCCCAAAATAACATTTTCTCGTAAGTTTTTCCTTCTTTACTTTCAAAAATGGAAGGACCAAAACTTCGACAGATCAAAACTATCTGTGTATTTTGTGGATCAAAAGTAGGGAAAGGTTTTGGGTATCTAGAAGCTGCTGTGGATCTTGGAAAGAAATTGGGAGAGAAAGGTATCACTCTCGTGTATGGAGGAGGTAGCAGTGGATTGATGGGTTGTGTTTCACAATCCGCTCAAGCAGAGAAAGCAAGAGTGATAGGTGTTATACCTACTCCTTTAGCTGATATTGCAGGCAAAACACAAGGGCATGAAGTACAAACCTTATCTATCCATGAACGCATAACTTGCATGTTATATGGTTCTGACGCCTTCATAGCCCTGCCTGGAGGTTTTGGTACTTTAGAAGAAATCTTTAATATTACCTCATGGGCTCAACTAGATCTCCATACTAAGCCTATTGGACTTTTAAATGTTAACAATTTCTTTGATGGTTTTACTAACATTTCTTGATTATGCTGTGGAACAGGGATTCATCTCTCCATTTTCTAGGAGAATCCTTATTTCTGCTCCTACTATTGAGGAACTGCTGGATAAGTTACAATCATATATTCCAATACAAGATCCAGCAGGAGTAAAGATAGATTGGTCGCAAGGAAGGGGAATCAAGCGAAAATGGAGTCCGGTTAATGTAAATTTATCTTTGTGAACTCTAGAATAGGTGGTGGTAGAGTACGGAGTATTCTCACTCTTGAGACACACCATAAATTTCTAGGATTTTATCAGTGTTTTAATCTTGTGTACCTCAAAGATTTAAGGTGGTAGAGTATGGAGTATTTCTTACTCTTGAGACACACCTTTTTCTTTATTTCCTCAAAATGTCAGAGGTGGTAGGATACGGCTACTCCCGAAACACATCTCTTATTTTGAGGATTATAAATGTTTTTCCCCTTTTTCGTTTTGCATGTATGACTCGTTTTATGCTTATTCAGGAGCAATAATAATATCATTTCAGTATATTTAGATGATAATTTTTACTTCTTCTGGAGTAAATATGTACTTCTTCTGGAATACATAAGTGCTCGTGCAAGAACTTTTCCAGACACTTATCATCTAATATTCATCTCATAATACTGATGAGATTATTTTCACATTAGCTATGTCCGTGCTATCATGTGATATTATTTTATCATACATCAACATTCTCTTGTTGAATAATTTTCATCCACCCATTCAAATTCAGATATTGGTAACTTCTGGTACCATTGGATAAAATATTTTTATCAACATTTACCAACTTTTTGGTAGTGATAACTTCTGGTATCATTTGATGAAATATTATCTATCTTTAGTAGTGATAACTTCTGGTATCATTTAATGAAGTATTAAATAACAATATTTTATTAACAATAATAATACTAGGGTTATACCACCAAGTATATATTAACAATAATATTGTATATATATTAACAATAATAATACTGGGGTTATACCACCAAGTATATATTAAAAATAATATTGTATATATATATTAACAATAATGATACTGGGGTTATACCACCACGTATATATGTTGACAACAATCCTCTAATATGTTAGAATTAACCAACAATTGAGGTGTTTATATGTATTCAATTGATAAACCGACCATATAGGCGGTGTCAACATAATAAAATAATTAAACCGACCATATAGGCGATGTCAACATAATGAAATAATTAAACCGACCATATAGGCGGTATCAACATAATGAAATAATTAAACCGACCATATAGGCGATGTCAACATAATGAAATAATTAAACCGACCATATAGGCGGTATCAACATAATGAAATAATTAAACCGACCATATAGGCGGTATCAACGTAATGAAATAATTACCTTTCATGAGTGAGTGAATCATATCTTTCAGTCAAGGTATTCATAATAGTCCAATCCGTTACGGTGCGTGAATTTGCTTTGAAAGTTCCGGGTTACACAATTTCTCCAATTTTTTCTATGGACTTGGAATTGATTTTCTAATCTATGATGTATAAATGATTTTCTAATACCAAAAACACTAGATTTGAAATATGAAACGTTGATTAATAATAATCTGGTTTCTGATACAGAAGTTCATCATTTAGATGCAACTGTAGAGCATACTCCCGTCGTATTACTCAATTGGCTAGAGACTCGTGCTGATAACGTGTTATAAAACTATCAAAATCTAAACAAGAATTAGAGATGAAGAGATGGAGAGAATAAAGAGGAGAATTCTCATTCCATTAGGTGTGTGAAATACAACAATGAATGCCTCTATTTATAGGAAGATAAAGTCATTCACAATAATTCTTTACAATATTAATTAGGTGGGAGTTAGGTAAGAAATTAGGTAGAGATCTACAAAGGAATTTCTTAATAATTTCTAATAATTTATAACAGTTATAATATATTTGGAGTTATTACAGTATCATAAAAAGTTTTTTGGATATTTAGAATTTTTATTAAAAAATTTAATTGAAAAGATCTTTAATAATGAAATTGGAGAGATTCCAGCAAACGGTTCCTGATAATGGAGTTTATGAAAACCACAAATACTTTCACGGAATTCTATCATAAACGTCACCGACTGGCTTCTCCCCTATTGCAGTTTCATTCTGACAAGCTGCATTTTTATCTGCAAACGCCACAAGCTATTAGGTGCAACTGATTGGTTCAAATCCGTGGAGAAATCAAGGTTACGTTGAACTTGGAAATGATTATTTCTATTCAGGAAAGCATGCCGGTGTTCTTACCCGTGAGGAAGAATTTTCTCAATTTCTTAAATCTCATGTCACAACTTTAGATATACCCAATTTTCCCCCTCCGAATGCTTGGACAATTCTCTGATCTTTTAGTATGAAACTTTAGCTGCTTGGTTTGGTATTTGGCATCTGTGGAAATTACGAACTTCTAGTTGATAACTTGAAATCTCCATCATGGTTTACGTCTCTTACAGTCGAAGCTTTGTTGGATTGCACGCATCATTGAAACTAGTCCGCTAAACTTGATATAGTTCTTAAAGATACACTTGAAAACAAACATGGTTTACAAATCACCAGTTGAATGTTATCAGTCTGATCCTACTTGGGGTTGCCTTCTGCAACTTTTCAATAGTTTACTTCTTGTTGATGTCCAATTTTATGTTCATAAATGAATTGATGAAAATAGGAGTTCATCATATTCAGCCCAATTTGGATAGCTATCTATTCGATATCATTGTTGCCTTTTATTGATGATGGTGAGAATTACAATGGCGAAGGTATTCACGAATACAAAAAGGAACTTCGACACATGGGAGTTGTTTTTTCTTTTAAGCGCGGTGCTAAGTTTGTGGTTTCAATACTTCGTTTACCTTAAGATCCTAGTAGCATCACGGCTGCAGCTGCATGCTCATTGTTGGAATGCATTCGAAATTTGCCGAGTGAGCAACATGAACCTTTAATCTATTTGATTTGATTGAATAAACGAGAAATTTTAGTTCAAAAGCATGCTAGAGATAAATAGGTATAGTTTATGTATTAAGATAACATCAATAGATAATTAGATAGAAATCAATTGAAAAGCATAGATTTGCAATTTTCATGATTGAAACTATAAAATTCTGACTTCAATTTAAAGAAAGTAATAATTGAAACCGTAAAATACTTAACGAGTTCAAATAAAAGTAATAATCATAACATAATTTCTTTAGCAACTATTTTACAGCTATTGCTCTGATTTTTCTTTCAACTCATGTGCATTCTCTTCAGGTTCACAAAATCTCTAATAGAAGTGTTTAGGAACTTGCTTTGTCTCAGGCAAGAGGAAGAAAATGAAGTTGCCCATGATGCAGATCAAGAAGGCAAACAATAAGATGATCCCATGGAGATTTGAGGTGACAGAGCTGCAAGGAAAAACTAAGCAATCAAAAATGTGAAGATCATATTGACATAAACAACTATGCTTTGGCCACTGATATGGTGCATTTGTTAAGCATTTAGTTTTAGTTTGAAAATGAAGTGGGGTATTTTAAGTTGTGTATGTATAGTGTTGATGTTTGTTTAGGATGAAAATGAATAAAATTCCACTTTAGTGCAAATAGCAACTCAATTCTTCCTTTATTTTGTTATTATGATGTTTTATGTCAATGAAGTTACATGATTTTGGTTCATTGTTATTAAGCATTATTCTATCTCCTTCATTGGACATTGTTGCATACCATCAGCACACTGATAAAAGCACCAAGAGATTTATGAAAGATGAAACTAGCACTGTTACAATGTATAGAAATTGTCAATGCCTTTGTTATTGTGAAACTTCAAAGCTGCATATACTCCAATGATACTCAAACAAAATGCCAAGAATTGCAAGAAAACATAGTTGAGCTGATTTTTTGAAGTTTTTTGTCCCTCAGACAGTTTGTAGACCAGCATGGCTGTCGTGATCCAGATCAAGAATTATAACCATGTTGTTGCTCGTCAATTATCTTTTGATTTGGTTCATAGCATAAATTTTAATTTAGGTATTAGGTTACTTTTCAAATGTTATGAACACCAGATTCAACTTATCAACCATATATAGGCCTGCTACCAAAAAGAAATGCATATTATCAACTACACATATATATAAATCCATTGTTGTACCGACATATGTATAAAATAATAATGAACCAAAACCATCTAACGTTATTGACATAAAACATCAGAATAACAAAATTAAAGGGAGAATTTAGCTGATATTTGCACCTTAAGTGAAATTTTATTCATCTTCAATCTAAACAAAAATCAACACTATACATACACAGCTCAAAATACCCCACTTCATCTTCAAACTAAAACTAAATGCTAAACAAAAGCACTATCTTCAACATGTAACAAGTTACGCATTTGAGTGATCACGAAAAGAGGGCCTCCTCATCACTGCATTAGGCAAGTTTCAACCAAAACAATCTGATCACAATGTAAAACAATTCAAATACAGGCAACAGCTTATAGATTCCATGGTAGAGCGAATTGGCTGTTCTCTCCATAAGCACCAGTCTCTTGCCATTTAATGCACATTTTGATGTGATCCGAGATAGGAGCTCAAAGGAGAAGTCAAGTCACGGACGACGCAACAACAATCGACATAGGAAAATGAACAATTTCCATGTTGGAAGCTAGTCAAGACGACGAATGGATCAACCTTATTCATTGCGTCGAAGAAAGTGGTGGAATTTCAATGTTACGGCCGTAACATACAAATCCTCACGGTCGTAAATATTGAGTGTCACGGCCGTAAATGTTAATATCACGGCCGTAAAGGAGTTGCTGCTTAAAATTGGAATTGTACGTTTTTGGGACTTACGGCCGTAAGTCATATGTCACGGCCGTAAGAGTGACTCAGAAGCAAGGTTACGGCCGTAAGAAAATTAGTCACGGCCGTAACATTATAAACGCGTGAAATTTTAGGTTATTTTATTTCCATAATTTTAGGTAGTTGTTTCCTTGTTTAATTACAACTCTTAAACCTAGTTTTGACCCTATTTATAGGGATGTAATTTTCATTATTCATTACACACAACTTTGATATATTAATTGAGAGGCAAATTGCTTTCACATTCTTATTCTTTATTGAATAAAATCCGAACTTGCGAGTTAATTCTTGTTTTTTCAAATCTTGGGCGAGATTTATCTTCATTGTGATCAAGAGGTCAACATATCAATTGATTGTGTTGGTTGCTTGATTCAATTAATTTGAATCAATCTCTAAATCGTGGTTTATTGGCGTTCTTGGGTCGATTCCAATAATTTGTGGGTTGCGTAGCTACAATTGCTACGTGGTTTACATCATCACGTAGCAATTGTAGCTACGCAACCCACAAATTATTGGAATCGACCCAAGAACGCCAATAAACCACGATTTAGAGATTGATTCAAATTAATTGAATCAAGCAACCAACACAATCAATTGATATGTTGACCTCTTGATCACAATGAAGATAAATCTCGCCCAAGATTTGAACAAACAAGAATTAACTCGCAAGTTCGGATTTTATTCAATAAAGAATAAGAATGTGAAAGCAATTTGCCTCTCAATTAATATATCAAAGTTGTGTGTAATGAATAATGAAAATTACATCCCTATAAATAGGGTCAAAACTAGGTTTAAGAGTTGTAATTAAACAAGGAAACAACTACCTAAAATTATGGAAATAAAATAACCTAAAATTTCACGCGTTTATAATGTTACGGCCGTGACTAATTTTCTTACGGCCGTAACCTTGCTTCTGAGTCACTCTTACAGCCGTGACATATGACTTACGGCCGTAAGTCCCAAAAACGTACAATTCCAATTTTAAGCAGCAACTCCTTTACGGCCGTGATATTAACATTTATGGCCGTGAGGATTTGTATGTTACCGCCGTAACATTGAAATTCCACCACTTTCTTCGACGCAATGAATAAGGTTGATCCATTCGTCGTCTTGACTAGCTTCCAACATGGAAATTGTTCATTTTCCTATGTCGATTGTTGTTGCGTCGTCCGTGACTTGACTTCTCCTTTGAGCTCCTATCCCGGATCACATCATTCTCCCCTTCTTCAAGATGATTCGTCCCGAATCATAGCTTGGTTCATGGTGTTTCAGCGCACCGCCTGGATCAAAAGGAAAATTTTTGCCTCCATTACATAGGATCAACCAATAGTCGAATACTTGGATTGGAAGGACGAGTCGAAATAAGAACTTCCTTGGCCAAATGTGGTGTGACTCAAACCTCCAAGTATATTCAACCTGCAAGAAAGATTTAAGCAAAATAGGGCGGGAAATGTTAGTTTCACAAAGTACAAGATATGGATCCTTATACTCATGGTATATCATCTCCAAATCATCTTCCCTAACAACGAGGTCCTTCTCTTCACTTCCTTCTTTTGTTGTAACTTCTTGCTCAATCTCTTCTATTTCTTTTCTCTCAAGCTCGTCCACCTCTTCTAACTCCACATTTTCAAGCTTAACCACCTCTTCTAAATTTTTGGCCTCAACCAATTCTTTCATGTTTTCATTCTCTACCCCGTCAACTTTCAATTCATGCATATCCTCATCAATAATTTTAACATCTTGTTCATCCACCTCTTTATTACCCAATTCCACATCTCCTACATTAAATTTTGGAATTTGATCAACCGTTTCTAGTTTCAGCTTCCCCTCCTTCTTCTCAACATCCCTATCTCGAGGTTCCTCTTGCAATCCCACTACAACTTTCCTCTCACTCTCTTTTTTTACCTTCCTCGAATCGTCTAGTGCTTCCTCGAGTGTTAACCCATACAGTGTGAATGTTTTCCCTCTCGTAAGAATCCTGTATATGTGCATACTCTTATAATAAATTGCTTCCCTCATACGACTCCACGATTTTCCCAATAAAATATGACAAGACTTTCAAGGTACTACATCACAAAATACGTCATCAATATATTTTCCACGGGTGATAGTAACTAGCACTTGCTTGGTTACATGGAACTCTGACGACGCTCCGCAAGTGCACGGGTCGCGCAAGTAATAAAGTGGATTTTAAGTCCGAATATCGTTCCCACAGAGATTGTTTTAAATCGTATTTTCAGACTACTACCTTAACCGGAACTAGAAATTGTTTGAATTTGAGATTTTTGAATTAAAATTAAACTAGAAAGAACGAGGAAACTTGATTTAGAGAAAATATGAGAAAAACATGCTAGAATTGAGAATCCACATTTATTCCATTAATTATGCATTAAATTAAACATCTAACAATAATTCACGAGGTTTTGAAAATCCATATTCCTAATATTGTCAAGACTCCCTTTCGGACAAGAATCAACACCTATTTCTATACACGATCCGACTATATTTCTATGACGAATCTAAATGTATAGAAAAGCATTACAAGTTTTGTGAATACTATAGCAGATAACACAAAGCATAAGGGTATATTTCTATCCCCTATCGGACTCTGTGGCAATTGATACAAGTCTAATGAAATCTCAATCTTTCGAACTTAAGAAATCACAACCTAAAATCATACAACTAGTGATCAAGTAATTGCATGATAAAAATAGTATATATCAATTGCTCAAACCCATGAACTATGAAATTAAATGATAATCAATACATAAAATCCGAAAATAAATGCTTCATCACAATTCTAACATTCAAAATCTAGCCTAGATACATAATTGAATATAAATCACAAAAGGAATGGATAGATGTCACCCTATTCATGCCCTTGATCTTCGTTCTTCAATTGTGTTCTTGGCGTGGCATGGATCCCTCGGCACTTCGACAGCGTTTTGGCCTCTCTTCAATCAATTGGGAACCTCTTATTTCGTGCCTTAGGTCTGGTATTTATAGATTTTTCCGAGAATTAGGTTAATGGAGGAGAAAATTGCTGAATTCCGCGTAAAAAGCCCAGCTGCGGCCCAGTCGGGGACTACCGTGCGGCCGCACGATTCAAAAACACGCGGTCGCATGACTCTGCAGGTAAACTTCAGTCGCCGAAATTTTTGACCGTGCGACCGCACGCCTTTTTCAACCGTGCGGCCGCACGGTTGTAATTCCGGCTGCAATTTTTATCTTTTAAATTCTGCAACTTGGTCCCTGTCTTTTAATTGCACAGCAAGTCCTCCAACTTCTGATTGTTGTAATTTAACCCCTGAACTTCTGATTTCTTCCAAATTCGATTTTTTCTTCAAATTAACCATTTGATTGACTGCATCAATTCTTGATTTGCTCACTTTGACACTTTGTACATCCAATTGCTCAATTTTCGCTTCAATTCCTTTATTTTCTCGACTTTGGGATTATTTCTGAAATGTAAACAAATAACACAAAATAAATAGCGAATATTCTAAAACAAACACATAAAATCCTACTTTTAGGATAGAAATAAGTGTATAAAATACACTTATCAAACTCTCCAAATTCCCTCATCCACGTCACACAATAAGGTCTACTGTGCGGTATTAGAGATAATCCCAATTTTTCAACCATGGTGATATTAGCAAAATTAGTGAAGCACTCTTTATCAATTGCCAAACTGCACACCTTTTGTCCCACATAACATCTAGTTTGGAACAACGAATCCGGATCATAATCCATCCCTTATGTGGCAATTCAAGAAAACTCAAGAATAGATGATCTAGACACCAACTAGCAAGAAGGAATTTATTTTCTTGCTCGAAAAATAGGCGGAAGAAAGAATTTTAGAGAATGTCAGGAATTAAAGAAATCTCAAGAAAGTGATTCTTGAACTTTGAATAGAAAGGAAAGAATATCAAGAATATTGTAGAAATTCAAGAAAGTGGTTCTTGAATGGAAATATTTTTTTTTTTTTTTTTGAATTTTGGGTGAATTTTCGGAATAAATAAAATAAATAAAAAAAGAATCTTTTTTTTTTATAAATCCGAAAATTCGACAACGAACACGACAAAACAAACGGAACTTAATTCGAATAAGAATTAAGCAAAACAAACACTTTTGAAATTTTTTTGGAACGATTTTCTGGATTAAAGACTCAACAAACTCAAGAACAAGATGAACGCAAAAAACTGAAAAACAAAACACTCAACAAGATATGGATGATTTTTATGGGACTCGATGATAATCATAAAAATCAAACTGGATAGAAAACTCAAGAAAGCAAAATAAAGATATAACCTTGATTTTTGGAGCCTAAGCTCTGATACCAGATGATGCAAACCACGTAGCAATTGTAGCTACGCAACCCACAAATTATTGGAATCGACCCAAGAACGCCAATAAACCACGATTTAGAGATTGATTCAAATTAATTGAATCAAGCAACCAACACAATCAATTGATATGTTGACCTCTTGATCACAATGAAGATAAATCTCGCCCAAGATTTGAACAAACAAGAATTAACTCGCAAGTTCGGATTTTATTCAATAAAGAATAAGAATGTGAAAGCAATTTGCCTCTCAATTAATATATCAAAGTTGTGTGTAATGAATAATGAAAATTACATCCCTATAAATAGGGTCAAAACTAGGTTTAAGAGTTGTAATTAAACGAGGAAACAACTACCTAAAATTATGGAAATAAAATAACCTAAAATTTCACGCGTTTATAATGTTACGGCCGTGACTAATTTTCTTACGGCCGTAACCTTGCTTCTGAGTCACTCTTACGGCCGTGACATATGACTTACGGCCGTAAGTCCCAAAAACGTACAATTCCAATTTTAAGCAGCAACTCCTTTACGGTCGTGATATTAACATTTACGGCCGTGACACTCAATCTTTACGGCCGTGAGGATTTGTATGTTACGGCCGTAACATTGAAATTCCACCACTTTCTTCGACGTAATGAATAAGGTTGATCCATTCGTCGTCTTGACTAGCTTCCAACATGGAAATTGTTCATTTTCCTATGTCGATTGTTGTTGCGTCGTCCGTGACTTGACTTCTCCTTTGAGCTCCTATCCCGGATCACATCACATTTTCTTTTTAATCATTCCCTCATTGTACACATCAAAATCCAATCTAAAGCTTTAAACATCTGGTTTAACTGTTACAAGTAAATTCATGTGGCACTCTGGGGCAGCATAACCCCTCATTCCTCGAATCCCTGTATTGGTGAATGTTTGATCTAGTATTAAGAGTTTTGCCAGTCCAAAATCGAAAATCTTTGCACACATGTGCTCATCCATGAGAATGTTTTATGGTTTAATATCACAGTGAATGATTAGTGTCTCACATTCCTTGTGCAAGTAGAGGATGCCTCTGGCAATATCAAGAGAAATCCTAATTCTTTCTTCCCAGCATGGTCGACTTTCTGGATTGAAGGGTATATCTGCAATTGATCCATTGCTCATGTATTCATATACCAGAAGTCATTTGGATTCTTCAAAGCAGTAACAAAAAGTCGAACTAGATTACAATGATATGTTTTCCCTATCGCCTTCATCTCAGTCGGGAACTCTCTCTCTCCTGCTAATTCTTTCTCGAGCCTCTTCATGGCGACAATAATTTTGTTGTTTGATAGGAGGCCTTCGTAAACTATGTCAAATGCTCATTGTGGCTGATAGCATCTGTATCGTGATGTAGAGATTTAGGGTTTGAGAGATTTTGGGGGAGATGAAAACGGCTTGAGGAAAGAGAATAATAAATGGTCCTTAATAAGAGGTAATATGCCTATTATCTCTCCAATTCCGTTTCTAAGGCATTTTTGCAATTTTTTAACTTTTTCTATTCTAGTTTTCATTTTTTAAAAAATGAAAGTGGAAATTACACCTACACCTGTTTTTAAAACCTCAAATTCAAAAATGAGGTCAAACTTGTATAAATTCAATTTTCAGGTGATAATTAAAATTTTAATAATAAAAAATAATTTTATTATATATTTAAATTAATACTCAAAACATCCATCCCCTCATTTCAAACCATAACAGATGCTCCCCTCTTCTGTTCTCTCTCTCTACATCATCTACGCAGACCACACAGGAAGCAGCGGTAATACCACTGCACATCACCATAGCAAGTCGATCTACGGCAACCATCTATGCTCCTTTCACCCACGGCCACACATCATCCCGTTCGGCTGCACCACTATTTCGACAGACGGTTACCACCTCTGCACCGACCCCGCCACTGATTCGGAAGTCTCAGCAAAGATCGAACCACATCTGCCCCTTTCACCCACAGCCACACATCATCCCCTCCGGCTCCACCACTGCTTCGACGGGCAGTTACCACCTCCATCCCATATTCAATCTCTCAATACCATCACCGGCAACCATCTCTCAAGGTAACCGGATACGTTGCTCACCTGGAGAAAGGGGCGGCGCTACTAGATCTAAGCATCGAAGCAGTGGGCCCTCTGCACAGATCTAGCAGCACCGCTGCTAGGTCAGCGCATTGCAGCAGCACCCCCGCTTCTTCGATATGTGGTGTTGCTGCTCGATCTAGTGGTTTGGGGCTTCGATCCTGTGGTATTTTTGCAAGTAGTGGTGCCGCAGTGCCGACGGGAAGTGGCGGTGATAGTGGTGAGGAAGGGAGTGAAATTTTGGTTATTGAAATTTGAAGATGGGGTGCTAGCGGCGATGGTGGTGGAGGCGGCTAACGAAAACGCCAGTGGTGGTGGCGTGGTGTTGAATGTAGTGGTGAGATGCCGGTGCTGGTGATGGTTTGGAGTTGTGAAGTGAGGGCGGTGTGGGTTGGGGTTGTGACTTTGAAATATAAATGTGACCTACAATTTTTTTCTTGTGACCTCGAAAATATATAACTGTAACCTTAAAAATTGGGTGATAGGTTGTGATCGGAAAAAATGATGGTTGTGACATACAATTTTTTTCTTGTGACCTCGAAAATGAATAATTGTGACCTTAAAAATGGTGGTTGGTAGGTTGTGATCGAAAAAATGATGGTTGTGACATACAATTTTTTTTGTGACCTTGAAAATGAATAATTGTGACATTAAAAATGGTGGTTTGTAGATTGTAACCTAAAAATAAATTCAATTTGTGACCTAATATTTTCATAATTTGTGACCATAAAATCATTTGTGACCTAAAAATTTTGTATTTTGTGACTTCAAATATATAGTATTGTGACCTTAATACATATAATTAATAAAATATTTTAATTATTTAATTTAATTAATTGATTCTAAATATAACCTGATTTTCGAAATTTTACAGGTTTTACCTTAATTTTGAAATTGACATTTAAAAATACCTTATTTATGTATTATTCCCAAAATGAAATTGCACATAAACAAAACTAATTACAATGCAGGTATCGCTCCAAAATCCCAAAAACAAATTGGCCCAAAACTAACTCCCTATTCAAAAGCCCACTTGATACCCGCTACAAAAGAATCTGTTTTACCTAGTTGGAGAAACCGCAACAGTGCCGGACTGTGAGAAGTCAGAACTCAGAAGCAATCGACGGAAGAAACCACAATCGGCTGAAAATATTATAAAACTTCGTTGGAGTTCGCATAAAAAGCAAATTTGGAGAAGAAACTAACGATAATCGGTTCGTGCTCTTAATTTCTCCTCTAATCTGTCACTTTTTAGTGCTTATTTATTATTTTTTGAATCATTTGATCATGTTGAATTGTGTGTTTTCATTAAGAAAACTCTAGATCAGATCAATGTTGTTTTTTGTTATTGATTAAGCGAGAAGGGGAATTTTATTTGAATTTGATGAATCCCACTTCCCAGAAAATTTTGATGTCTGTCTCTCTCTTAATTTTATCTAGTTTCAAAGATTTCTTTTTGAGAAAGTAAGAATTTCTAATTTTTTTCTTAGAAAGAAAATTCAACAAAGATGGCATGGTGCTACGGCTACCCATCTGGTTACAGAAAATTCTATGAGATTTTAAGAACTGAAAATATAGCTTGAGGTTAGAGCTATATTTTTAGTTGTTAAAATTGTGGAACGCTGCTTAAGTCCATCGTAGTAATCACTATTAGCAAAACACAAAAAGCATTCTGAAGAAATCTGACGAGAAAAAAATAGTTGGACAGTGAAATTCTTAGTTTCTTTCTTAGAAAGAAGGCGGAGAAGAGATAGAGACATAGAGTTAGCTAGATAGATGGATAGATATTAATGAATAAGGGAATTTATAATTATGCAAATTCCCTGTAATGAAAAAAAAAAACAAACTGATATTGCATATATTTGGAAAAGAATCTTGGCATGCTAATCTTTTTTTTAAAAAAAAAATTTAAGTTCTAAGTATAAATAGCAAAGATGCCAATGATCAGAGATTGTTAGAAGGTTTTATTCTTCCAGACAAAGAAATAGAACATATTACAAACGGAAAATCATAGCTATAGTCTCCTCCAAGCAACTTGCCAGTCATGAAAATACATGGCAGGGGACAAAACCCCTTAAGTCTTGGTACTATATTAATCAACGTCAGAAGCACCTATAGCATTCGAAATTGATAACAGTATAGAAAAGATAACCGCAGATTTCTATTGGTTTACCTGGATATGATATTGTTTACAAAATCAACGTGTCAAGAAAAAATTGAACAAAAAACGTTATGAATCTCCACACTATACATATATTAAATCCACAAAGTAGAGATTACATTGTAATTAATTGCTTTGTCAAACATCAACATCATGGAACTGGCTGTTTAAAATCCATTATCGTGTAATGTAGCAAGGTTATTGTTCAATATTTTTGGCATGCCTAATTTGAGAAAATATATATATATATATATATATATATATATATATATATATATATATTTTGGGGGGGGGGGGGGGGGGGGGAGGTTGGAATTGAACCTAAAATATAAAATTTGACAAACTATGGGGCTTCAATAGTAAATAACAAACTAAGGAGGGCTTTTTATTCATTCATTACACAAACTTAACTAGAAATTATTTATTTCAATTTTGTCTCTGAATTTATTCCAAAATCCTAGATAAAAAAAAAAAAAAAAAAAAAAAAAAACCATCTTTCTCCCTCCGCTTCAATAGTAAATAACAAACTAAGGAGGGCTTTTTATTCATTCATTACACACACGTTAACTAGAAATAATTTATTTCAATTTTGTCTCTGAATTTTCACCAAAACCCTAGATTAAAAAAAAAAACCATCTTTCTCCCTCCGCTCACAGCACTCGCTGCTTACTTGGGGAATTTACAAGTGGGCTGAAAGAACCAGGTAAAGTGTGTAAGTTTTGCATAATCTTTTATGACCCAGTAACCACAAAAGGTTTTTTTAAGTATTGTTTTCTGATGGATATTTTGCTAATCTTGTGAATGGGCCATCCGAAGATGGATAACTACAGTGCAAATTATTAATCAGAACTGAAGAAAATCTTGTGTTCTGTTTTATTTTATTGGCAGTGCAAAGATGGTTATGTCAGATGAGGAAATCACACGGCTCTCCAGAATCAGGAAGACGGTGATGCAGATGCTAAGGGATCGGGGTTACATAGTAAGTGATTTCGAGATCGATATGTCGAAGCATCAGTTCCTTAGCAAGTACGGTGAGAACATGAAGAGAGAGGACCTTGTTATTATCAAAGACTTGCGCAGCAATCCCTCTGAAAAGGTCTACTTCTATGTGATTTTTTCTATTGCTTTTTCTTCAGGAATTTAGTTTTCAAATTTGTTATCTTAACTTTAATATTATGTTCAAAGTTGCGCAACTTAACATTATCTTGAGTATGACTTGGTGTACTGTTAATAAGCATTCTTTCATGCATTAAAAATCTGAACGGGGATGGACTGATGGACATGCTGTTTCTGTCTTTCATCTGGTTGCAGTATTGTTGTATTACAAAATGAAATTACATAAGCAGATAAATTGTTTAGTGGATTTCTCTAGTTGGTCTTTGTTTTCTCAATCTGTGTGATTCCCCAAGCCTCTTGTATTGCACTTTTTTTAGTGATTATTGCTTTCTCTGTTTCTGTGTAATTTTTTTTTTTCAGTGTTAGATTTTTTGTATTGCACATTTTTTTAGTGGTTATTGCATTCTCTCTCTCAAGTTTTGGATTTAAGCCTCAAGTATTGCACCTTTTTAGTGTTTATTGCTCTCTGTTTCTCTCTGGTTCCCCCCCCCCCCCCCCCCCCAGTTTTGGATTTTGTAATCACTAACTCTTGGGTTGTCATGCTCCTAAATTCTCTGGAACGTGTGTGGATGAACCGCATTGGAGACTTGAATGAGCTATAACTTGTTAAAAAAAGACATGATAGTAGGGGATTTCGTTCTGGACATGTAAAAAAAAATGGAGAAAGAATACCTTGCCTGATATGTCAATGATAAGATATGTGTTACTGAAGAAGAGAACTCAAGCAGGAGAGGAAAATAAGATTTTGAACTTGTGGTTGTCTTTTCTTTGTCTAAGAGAGTTTATTGTTTCACACCTATTAGGGATTGTGCACTTGTTTGTTGGTAGTCTATAGGTTCTTAATTGTGGAAATGTAGAGTTTGATTGTATGACACATTTTTTAATTTTTAAACACAAATTTTTTAACAAATAGAGCCTTAGTCATGCAAGTAATGTTCACAAGGATGTGCTAAAAGTTATGTGCAATTTTTTTTTTCCTGAATTGAAAGTTAGTAAAACTCAAAATGAATTCTATAAAAGTCCATAAATAAAAGTAATGTAAGTACATAAGGTTTACATTAGAAGTTTATAATAGTCAATAAGAACTCATTGAACTCTACAAAGGTCAATCGCTTAAAGAGTCTCTAAAAGTCTTTGAAAATCCAAATTGAATACACCCCCCTTTATATAAAAAATGTTGTTGTCTTTTTTGGTAAGAAGGGTTTTGCAATTTTGATATATTGGTTGGAGGAATGAGGATAAGAATAAATATAGGATTTTAAAGTAGAGTTTGATTTAAATTATGTTTGTTTTGATTACATTATTTTTAATATTTTCATAAGGTTTTAATTTATTAAAAGTTCATTTGATTTTAACTACTTTTCCCTATAAATCGGACTTAGTACATGTGTAAAGAGACTTGAATTACACTGCAGCCCCTAATTCTTCTATATCTTCTTCAATTTCTTCAATTTCTCTTCCCTATTTTTATTATGTGTTACATTCTACGTCAATGGCATTCTTAGATGCTGTTTTCTTGAACTTATTTGATTGCTTGAAGCTTCATTGTGGAGACTGGTGTATTTGTAGGACTATTATTTATGTGAATAATATTGAGGGTAATCTGTTTTGTGAGTTCTTGTTGTTTCTATTTGGCATTTTGAAACTTTTGATAGAAGATGCTTTGTGCAATCTATTTACTAGTTCACCTTTGCTTTTCTGTTTTGTCCCCAGATATATGTGTTCTTTCCTGAGGAGGCAAAGGTTGGCGTTAAGACAATGAAGACTTACACCAATCGCATGAAAGATGATGATGTTCATCGAGCAATCTTAGTTGTCCAGCAGAATTTAACCCCTTTTGCTCGGACCTGTATAAGTGAAATATCAACAAAATTTCACTTGGAGGTTTTCCAGGTTATTATAGATACTTCTTCACACTACATGCTTAAGAGTTTCTAGCAAGGATTCTATCTATTTAAAAATTTAGATATTTTTGAGTTGGATGGAGATATAATGTACAAGTTTTCTTATAGTTCAACATATACATATAGGTTTGTAGAAAACATAGTCCTTCACCTATTTTTTTCACAGGATAGTCACCAACTGTTTTTGTGTGACCTTAGTTCCAACAGACATATTCCCTCCACAATTAAAGGTTTTAATTTTCAGTAGAAAAGCCCTCTATACCCCTACTTTGGGGGGTGGGGGGGTAGGGAGACAAGGCGTTCAATCCTATTTCCTAAGATATATATTACTACATTTTACAGTAATAGAAAGCAATGCATATGTTGTAAAATATGCATACTGGATGGAGCAGATAGATCATCATCATCACTCAATAAAAGAGGAAAAAAGAGAGAATACAACTAGTTCAAGAAAGCTATATATTTTTTCCATCTTAAATGTGAAAATGGATTGAGGATATTAATTCAGACTTTCACTTAAATTAGTGTTCGTCTTTGATACTAGTTCAAGAAAGCTACAAATTTTTTCAATCTTAAATGTGAAAAAGGATTGAGTTTAGTAATTCAGACTCACTTAGATTAGTGTTTGTCTTTGATTGATTAGGCATATAGCCTTTCTTGAATTCTTCTTTTTGTTGGATCTGGTGTTTGGTAGGGCCGAGGCAGTTTTAGCTGATGGGGGAGGAAAAGAGACGTGGGGGACTGGAGGAGAGGCGACAAATTAGGCTAAAGAAAATAGAGCCAGCAGGTCCTCGAAAGAGGAAGCTTCCGGCAGTGGTTGGGTGGGTGGATTTGAAGGAGAAGATGAAAGTGAATTGTTATGCTATTCATTTTTTTCTCTTTTAAACTAAAAGTAAGGGTCAACTTCTAATGGTCAAATAGACAGATATTGGGACTGATGACTTGTCGAAATAGATAGGTTGAGGACTAAGATGCTACAATCGCTATAGGTTGGCCCAAAGCTGCAATTTTCCCTTTTATTAGTTAAGAAGAATTTTACGAGGTAGGAGGTGTCAACTGTCAAACTGAGAATCCTTTCGCAAGTGCTATTGATTGCTTTAGCTCAAGGAATTCTAATAAGGTTGATACTTCGGATCCTGCTTGGATGAAACGGAAGATATTGTCGACAAATAGAAGTACGTCTTGTACCCCCCTTCTTACCCTAAAAAGGGGGGAACCTCTCAAGCAATGGGAGGAGCCAGGTCTCTGACCGCGTTTATCTAGAAGATTGAGCTGACAATTCATAATTCATAGGTAGTGGCTTGGTTATGCTTGTTGTGTCCTTTATGTGGATGGATGTCAGATGCCAGAGGACAATTTCCTTGACCCGTATTGATGAGAATGACTCATGAAATGCTTCTTTTGTAGTTAAACTCTCATTTGTCCATAATTTGAGAAGCATGTTTTTAAACAACTCGCATATCATTGTGTAAACACATTTTTAATTGATCAAATGTCACACACTGAAGTCCACTTATTGCAATGATACAGGAGGCAGAATTGTTGGTGAACATAAAAGAGCACGTTCTTGTTCCCGAGCACCAGCTGCTTACTCCTGAAGAAAAGAAGACTTTGCTAGAAAGATACACAGTGAAAGAAACACAGGTTTGTGAAAGTTTCTCGATCTTTCTTCTCACGTTTTTATTTTTTAGTTTTAATGAGCCAAGAATGGGTCCATTCTTTTGAGCTTTCGTTGCGAATCTAGTCTTTAACTAAGAGCATGTTTGGCTAAGCTTAAAAGTTTACATATGAGTAAATGAGTAAGTTTTGAAGTGAATTATTTTATTTTATTGGCCAAAGTGGAAAATAATGGGATGTCTGGCTAAACTTTTAAGCTGCATTTTACTGGCTTATTTGGGGGGGGATTATTGCCTTAAAAATAAAATAAAATAAAATTTAAAAAATTTAAGAAAATATTTTGAAGTTACTGATTTTGACAGTAAGGTAAGACTTACTCTCAAATGAGATGAGTAACTTTTTTCTTTAAAGTACGATATTAGTTATGACAAACTTGAGCATGTTGTGGCTAGGATTAGAAAGTTTGCTTGTAAGTGCATAACTTTTTTCAATATATATATATATATATATATATATATATATATATATATATAATATTTGTTCTTGATCAAAATTGGAAATAAATAAATTGCTTATTTTTCAAGTAATGTAAGAGAATTTTAATCAGAATAACTTTTTTCTTAAGAGAGAAAAGTAAGTTATGCTTATTTTTCAAGTAATGTAAGAGAATTTTAATCAGAATAACTTTTTTCTTAAGAGAGAAAAGTAAGTTATTCTAACATATAACAATTTTTACTTATCTAAATCTTATGCTTCAATTATTCATCAGTGTCCTGTATTCGTGTTGTTTCGGTTTCCTCTCATTTACCACATTCTCTATTTGGTTTCCTATTATTTTGTGATAATGCTGAGAAGTACTAGTTTTTGCTTTCAGCTCCCCCGCATCCAGGTTACCGACCCAATTGCAAGATATTATGGTCTGAAGCGTGGACACGTCGTGAAAATTATCCGACCAAGTGAGACTGCTGGACGTTATGTTACTTACCGATATGTCGTTTAGAATTTTTAGGCATTGTGGTTAGCTTGTCATTCCCAAGTGAGACTGCTGGACGTTATGTTACTTAAGGACATGTTTGGCGACACTTTACCATGCAAAATATATTCTATTTTTTCCATTCTGATGGTGTCTTGCAAGAATGATTTTTCATATATTTTCTATTTTGGTTATTTCTGAGAGTATATACACATTCCATCATCTTCGATCCCCCTATATTTTCAAGTCCGGTTTGCACATAAATGAACCAACCAGACTTGAGGGACTAGTGTTACGACCATGACTAATTTTACATAACACGTCATCCATATGGGTCTAACGGGGGATCCATAAAATATCCATTTACCTAATTATGACCCACATGCCAAACTGTGGATACCAAACTTGTTTGACTCTTACATGTCAAGGTACCCTTATATCGAGGTGATGCTATGCCTATGTACCCCTATGCCGAGGTACCCTTGTATCGGGGTGATGTTATGTCAAGGTACTCCTAAGTTGAAGTGAGTACCCTCGAAAGGTGACAAGATAACTTGATGTGACAATATCTTTAAAGGAATTTGATAATTGCTTTATCCCTATGACATGTAGTAATGATTATAGTCAAAGAAAGTGTTTACCTCATGAATAGTTAGGATCTTACCATGTGTAAAGCATAACACGTGTCACAATTTAAGAGAATTACTCATTCTATAAATAGAGCACACTTGCCTCCAAGGAAGAGGTTGGTAATTCAATACGGTAACAAAATATTTCGAATCTCACTCATTTTACTCTCTTTTACATATTTATATTTCCCGCGCCCAATATATATTCACTTGAAATGAGCAGTGACTTTGGCATCGGAGTGCAAAAGAGAGCCACCTCGGCTCCCTTTACAAATTGATTGTTTGTCATAGTGTGCAGGAGATCCACATGTTCAAGAGGGAGAAGCTGAGACGTGTTGGTCCAAGGTCCAGCATAATTTTGTGGTCAACATCTACAAAAGATGGATGGAGGAGAATCTTTTGAATACATATTTTACCCATATATATTTTTTGCCTGTTAGGCGGCTCCATTAATTTGGAGTTTAAACTCCAATTTAAACTATACAATTTTTCAAATTACTTTTTAACTATATACATTTTCTCTCTCCAATTTTTAACTACATATTTTATCTCAAAAACAAAAAAAAAAAAAAATCTTCTCTCTCCCCATTAATCACCCGTCGAACAGTCCATAAGCTATATACCTATTATAATGTTACCTCAATTTAATAACATTAAATAATTTATTAAATTAATTAATTTATTGTTAAGAATTACGTTTTTATAATATAATTTCATATTATTATACTATTTCATTTATTTGTTATTAATTAATTAAATAAATAAATATCTAAAAATGATAGATGGAGGAGAATCTTTTGAATACTTATTTTACTCCTATATATTTAGCTATATACTTAATATACCCTTACCCCTATTTAATAACATTAAATAATTTATTATATTAATCAATTTATTTATTGTTAAGAATTACATTTTTATAATATAATTTCATATTATTATACTATTTCATTTATTTAGTATTAAATTAACTTACTATCAACATTTTACAATGTCGTAATAAAATTTTATATTATTATTTTCACATAAATACACTTTTTATTTATTTAGTATTAAAAAAGAGGAAAAACTACTCTATCCTATAATAAATATTATTAGAATATTTAAAATATTACATCCAAAATTTTAAAAATTGAATGGTTTACTCAAATTTCATAGTTTCTATTGCATATGTACTATATTACAATTTCATTAATCCATGACTTTTATTTCATAGGTTATATAAAAAAATATTTCAAAAACTTTAATTCACATTTACCTTTCGTTTGTCCTTTTATTATTTGGGTATTCTTCTCAATATTTTTCAAGTTTTGTACTGATTTATTATTATAGTTTTTCTTTCAATTTTTTAAGAAAAATTATGTTTTAAATTTTACTTCATCATTTAATAAATATTATCATTTAATAAATATTATTATGATTATAAATTATTAATATAATAATCAAAATATTACATCCAAAATTTCAAAAATTGAATTTTCTACTCAAATTTCATATGAGAGAAATTCACAAGAAATAAAACCCGTATCTCAAATACTCTTTACTTCTCATGGCTCAATTTCAAAAATTGGATTTTCTACTCAAATTTCATATGAGAGAAATTCACAAGAAATAAAACCCGTATCTCAAATAATCTTTACTTCTCATAGCTCAATTTCAAAAATTGGATTTTCTACTCAAATTCCATATGAGAGAAATTCACAAGAAATAAAACTCGTATCTCAAATAATCTTTTCTCTCATGGCTCAATTAAGCTCTCTCTCTCTCTCTCTCTCTCTCTCTCTCTCTTTCTCTCTCTCTCTCTCTCGCCATGTCTTGAGCCTGGTTGAGGCGTTCCATCCGTTCGGCTCTGACAACGATGGATTGATCAATGCTCAAGAGCTCTGGAGACTCGTGGTATCACTTCGCTACAACCCAAGTGAATTAGTGAAGAAGATATCAATAGTTCAATACTATGATGCAAGAAGCAAACACCAAGGAGGATGGACTCCTAAGCATTTCTTAATATCTTGAAATGAATACTAAGGATTTGGGAATAGATGGTTATGGGGTTATAAGTTTTGAGGACTTCAAACTTATAGTTAATTCACTATAGGCCTTGTTTGCTTTTATTTAAACTTTTTTTTTCTCTATAGTATGCAATCTCAACCATTTATTAAAAGTTAAGCCCACAATATTTTACTTTTCAAATAAATATCAATCATCCATTCTCTAAAAAATCAATATTCATTTCAAAAAAATTCTTTTTAAACAATATCAAACACACACACACACAATATACATATATATATATATATATATATATATGGATTGTTATGTCTTTTCTTATATAAGAATTTGCAATAATTCTGTCAAATTATTTGACAAAAGTTTGTGTAAGAAGATGTTTGATTAATAGAAACCCTAATTGTGATCTTGTAATAAGTCTCTCAACAATCCTGTTATTAGTTGCAATGGTGCTTCACTCCGGCTGTTTTTAACCGTGTCAAGTTTTTTGCATTTCGAGAAACGACAAAACATATCGATGGATTTCCTAAGAGCACCTTTAATGTTACCTGCCACTTTGAATATCTTGTTGATGTAACGATGACGTGGAGGAGACAAAACATATGTGGAAGTATTTATTATAGAATGATGTCTCTCTTCTCCTCTTTTTTCTCGTCGCATTATATTTTAGAAGAAACGTAAGGACGATATAGCAATTAAGAACTAGTTCATTAATAGGCCACATTAGTGTATAATTAATTAAACATTTATTATACCCGTTTCTAACATAAAATAATGGTATCCTTTTGACACCCTCCGCCTAGCTACAAACTCATTACCAAATTTTCAAGAAAATGATAATTAAGAGAGACAAATTTGTAGTAGGGTGGTTGAGAGTGTTACTTTTCATTCTTATATCTCTGACTCTTTGTTACGAGTCCAAACTTAAAACATTCTACATCGCCATGGCTGATCAAGGTAATAATAGGGGTGGTGGCTCAACCCAAAATGAAGGGTGGCAGTTCCGTTCTGGCCATAGGTCGGCTCCAGATGGAAGTTGGGATTATCAGTGGGGTGTTGGCTCGGACCGCGGTGGCAACACTTTCAGTTTTGGATCGGGATCAGGATCAAGTCAAGTTGGGCAGCAAGGTGGTTTCGGATATGGTTGGGGTGGCTCCACTTCATATAGCGGCAGCAGTGGCAGTGGCAGTGGCAGCGGCAGCTTTGGGTATGGAGGCCGCGGAAGTAGGGGTGGAGACGGAGAGGGAAATGGTAGGGCTCCCTCCAGTCAACCAACGTTCGATGGTTTCATAAATAATTTATGGAACTTTCTCCATAATCGTAATATATGATGCAGTGAAATTTTGTGCCTATAGAAATGTAAAACACTAATGAGCTTGATCACTACAAGAAGCTTATCTTACGTTATTTATTATTATATTATTATAAATTATAAATAAAACACAACCTGGACGGTTGAATATTAACAAATAAAAGAAAAAAATAAAGTTTTTACACTTCCGTCTTCTTGGTCATTTATTTATTTATTTATTATTAGAAAGGGCAATCATAGCGGAAGGACTAAAGGAGAGGGAATAGAATTCAAACACGAGACCGGATAGGAGAATTTTGAGTATATGATCACGACAAATCCTATCTTCTTGTTTATTTACTCAAACCTCATGTTTTAAAAGTGATTATGATGAAATTTATACCGTCGTCTTTGTTGTAAAGGCGTAATGCAATCCATAAAAAGTATTGGCTCCTGACATGGCATCATCTAGGAAAACTTAAGCCCGAACTCATATTTTCTTAATATTGAGTCAGCTAGTACTACTGTGGATTCTTCAACACAATTTAAAATGCTAACATGTTAACACTGAAGAATTAATTTAAGTTGGTGGGATAAAGGATCATATACGTAAACCAGTCCAGATTTAAAATTACAACAAAATACACAATAAACCTATGTTTCCATTTCACCCCAGATTTTGTATAAACCATAGGGAGAGAATGAAAACACAGATGAATCCACCTTCTGCCTGAATCCCACATTTTTACTCAAAAGATTTCAGAGTTACCTACTCACAATCCCAGGTACAACACCCTAATCATGAATGTACAACAGACTATTTTCAAGATAGCTATGTCCACATAGACACCCTAAAAAGGGAGCATGCCCGAGAGAGAGAGAGAGACTTTAGTGAGCCCTTCTATGGACTAACGCGTCAGAATTATCAACTCAAATCATGATATTGAGTAATGACTTGACAAGTTAGTTCATGAGGTATCGTGATTTGAATAAACAACTCTTATTCGGGATATACATAGAAAGGATAGTCATCACTTTATCATCTTGGATGATGTCCTGGGCTGCAATCTGCCAACAACAATTTCTATTGAAATAGGTTCGGAGCCATTGCGAGGAGGATCGAACACCACAGGCAAGAACTCCAGTTGATCACAACTGAAATTCGAATTCTGAAATCTTGCCACCAGATCTTTCATGCCCTGGAAATAAGCATTAATTATCCAAGATTCAATAAAAAACGAAAGCCTATACATCAAAAGGCAAAGAGAAAAAAACATGTTCTTGAAAAAGAATTACTTGGATTCTAGCCCAAGTAACTTCACATATTTTCTTGGAATCAAAAGTCCCTTTACTAGTCTGAATGGTTCCCCAATGGTAGTTTTCCAGAATCTCCACGATCTTTATAGCACCAGCTGCATTTGTGAAGTTAGCAAAGGCATATCCTAGGTTGTCTTTGCTTCTGTAGATCCAGATTAACAAAATATTATTTTGATCACAATCGTCAACAAGATTCAGCTTCAAAAACAATTGGGCTTTGCAGATTAAAAAGAAATTACCTGAAATCCATTGGCAAGTAGAAAAAATCATACTTCAAAGAGTATATCTGGCAATGCTGATCAAGAAACTTTAGCATATCGTCTCTCCTAATAAGTATTAGAACAAAAACATTAGAAGTACTAGAATAAATTCACCATAAGTTTCTAGCACGGTAGCAACCGAGTGGTGGATGCTTCTGTCGGAGTTATTTTTTCAATAGTAATTTTTTCGAAGAAGAATGTGTAACTAACAGTAAATATACTACAATTTTGGTTCATACCATTTGGTAACTTGTTTATACACGCAAACTACATTTTTTAAAACCATTTTTAAACTACGTTTTACACCTTACCTTCTTTTTTGTTTATGAAGAGAGAACTTGTATCAAACTATAATCCCTTTTGGTAAATACTCATTGGGTAGTAATTAGCATTCATTACAAGCATTTATTGACCAGCAATCATCCATCCTCTTAATTAATCTTCTGATGAATACTGAAACAAAATAAGTGAAGAAAAAAGAGCCAAAAATTCCTTTTATATATGTGCCTACTCAGTTGCCAGATATCAATAGTCAGAGAGAGACTAGCAGTGGAACTCTCTACACACAGTCACACATCAGATTTAGGATAAACAATTAATCGTGAGATATTCATTTATGCAATGGTGACGAGTAAATTAAATGCATGAGAAAAACAAATTAGAGAAAAGATCAATTATCACTATGAACTTTGAATAATGGTTTTATTTTTTTTATTTTCTTCCAAAAGAAAGTATATAGATTTAAGGAAATATAGACTGCACCTGAACTGGTTAGGTATGTTCTTGATCATCACAGTAGTTTTTCCAGAAAGTAAAAAGTCTTCTTCAGGAGATGAAACGACAAGCCCATTTTCAGATTTTTTGTGATTCTTCCTACATCTCCATTCTTGCCTGCCCAGCTTCTTCTTCTTCTTCTTCTTATATTCCATATTACAGGCCCTTCTTGCAATTAAAACCCTGGGAGGAAAACATTTCAAGGGGGGTTTTGAACTTCTCCAAGAACTCTCCAAAACTTCCCCCCCATTCTTACAGGGACTTTTCAAATGTTCTTCGTAGGGTACATCGTAAGTCTGATCAAGTGATACCGTGGGATTATAGATAATATACCCATAATGATTCGGAATAAAAGGAACAAAAGGAGGCTGATAAAAAGGTTGAGGCGGCGCGTGTATTGTTAGTGTGTAACATGGTTGTTTAGGGAGTTGAGATGCAGTGTAAGCCACCAGCTGCGGCGGCTGAAGGGGATCTGAAAGGTGGGACTGCGGATGCTTCCATTCTTCAGCTTTTGGATTCAAAGATTTGGTAGTCATGTTTGTCTTTGTCGAGCGAAAAGAACAAAACAAAATGAACTTTGACGAGCTACTGCATAGTCCATTTATATATAGATAATAAGTTTTGTGAAGAAGACATGACAGAAAGTTATGGAGTGTTTTTTGTTTCGCGTATTTGGTAGAAGGGATGTCCGTAATGATGAAAAGAGGAATTTTAAAATAGAATATCAATCTAATTATAGCCATCAATAAATGAGATGGAACAAATCAAGATTTTTTTGACGGCGGAGATTTCTAGTGTTTCCCTAAGATATGACACTCGTGTTTTCATTTTTTTTTTTTCTTTTTTTTTTATCGTATGTGTTTTCTTCATTCTAGGGCATCACAAGAGCCATGTACTATAGATGGCAAAAAAAAATTCGATTCGTCCCGTCGATTCGTCTACTCGATCCGATCCGTGGATCGACAGATCGAAATTTATGTGATTCGTCCCGATCCGAAAATTTACGGAGCGGATTTGGATCGGGGCTGATCCGATCCGTCCCGATCCGCGATTCGAACTTTTTTTTAATATAATTTTTTTATCATGTATAAAAATCTAATATGTAAATTTTGTAGCAAACTTTAATTTTTGGGAATAACCTGCAATCTTTGTATTTTAAAAAAAACACATTTTCATGTTCTTCATTTGAAAAAAGAATTCCAATAAGTGATGGCAAAAAAACTCGATCCGTTGAATCGGGGAATCGACCTCTATACGTCTCGTTTCAATAAAATAAATAAAATTTAATAAAAAAAATAATTTTTCTAATTTTTTTTAAAGGATTTAATTTAAAATATATTTAAAAAAATTTTAAAAAATTAAAAAAAAAATTAAAAAAAAAATAAAAAAATAATTTGGCGGATCGGTCCACGGATCGCGGGGCGGATCCGGATTGGATCAAAAAAATTCGGGGCGGGGTGGATCAGGGTCCGATCCGCCCCGTTGCCAACACTACCATGTACTCGTATAAAAAAATTAATTTGTAAGAAAATTAATTTCAAAAAACTGAATTCTTAAAAATTTAGGTGACGTTCTGTTTGTATTTTATTTTGTATTTCTCATTTTTATTTTTGTTTTCAAATTTGCTGAAAACTGTTTTTGAAAATTTCAAACTTGAAAACAAGTTCTGTTTGAAATTTTGTATAATACTACTTAAACTATTTTTAATTAATTTACTTGCAAAATATTACTCACTCAAACTCAAATTTCTTTTCACAATACACTGAAAACATGGTTACATGCAACACACTAATGTGAACATTAAGAGTCTATATTAACACAACTTGGTCATATTCGAGATTTGAGAAATCTCTAGTTCTATTAAAATTCAGAAAATGTAAGTTCTTTCAAAACCACCAGAGTCCATTTATCAGTGCATTTTTTGAAATATAACAAGAATTCTCACTTATTTTTTTTTTTGTAATGTTGATATTGAATTCAATAAAAATTCATTTAAAATTAATTCCAAATTAGGATAATTCTCCAAAAAAAAAAAATTATTTATTTAGGCTTAGTTCCATACTAGGATAATTCTAAAAAAAATAATAAATAAATAAAAACTTTATATTAAGCCTAGTTCCAAGTTAAGATAATTCTTAAAAAAAAAAAATTCTCAAAACGCGTTTTGGACATTTTTTGCCAAAATACATACAAAACGCCCAAAACGAGGTTTTGCGGTTTGTGTACAATTTTTTTTTTTTTTTTTAATTTTCCAAAATCCTTTTTCGAAAATGGTAAAGAGAACGCATTTTTTACGTTTTCGAAAATAAAAACAGAAAATGACCTCAAAATAGCAAAGAGAACAATGTCTTATTTTCTTAAAAATTAGAAATGTAATTTATTTTATTAGATTAATTTTTCTTGGTAAAAAAAAAATGAGGAATTTTTTAATTTTTGTTGTTTGATTGAAATTATCTTTCATGAAATTTTTTGTAAAATTGAGCTATTTTAATAAAAAAAAAAAAAAATTTGAATTCTTAGGAACTTATTTTCTTGGAAATTAGAAATTTAATTTGTTTTATTGAATTAATTTTCAAGATGAAAAAGTGAGAAATTTTTCAACTTTTGTTGTTTGATTGAAATTATTTTCCATGAAATTTTTTGCAAATTTGAGCTATTTTAATCAAAAAATAAAATTATTTTTATTTTTCACTCACTTTTAGTTGTTAATAATAATGTTAATTTTTTTTTTTTTTTAAAAAAAGTCAATTAACAACAGTAAAAATAACCAAACGCGACGAAAATATTTTCCTTGGTTGAATGGGAAATACCATGTGAAACATGATTAGATGAAAAACGAATTTCATGGCAAAAAAAGGCCTATTAAAGACACCAAAATGTGAAAAATGAAAAACATTTTCCAACTTGGGTGCAGGAAATATAAGTGTGTAAAAGAGAGAAAATGAAGTGAGATTTTACATATTGAGTTTCTAACCTTTTTCTTGGAGACATGTTCTATTTATAGGATGAGATATTGTCTTGGATGGTGACACGTGTTTTCCCCCTAGCCACGGGGGAGGTGAACCAATTGCTTTGATGTAATCATTTCTACTTGCGGTAGGGGAGGGGCGTCCATCGTATCATCCATAAAGGTAATGTCTTATTAAGCCAAAGTCTGTGGGGATTGTCACTTCTTTCTGACACTTCCTCTTGTTCAATCACTGATCCGAGGCGATACATTAGAACATCTCAGCTCAGCAAAACCAGTTCAGCCAAGGAGGCTTCAAGTGATATTTCACATCGGCGATTTGGTAACCTGTAAGGCCCTAGGCTCTATTCATAGTTGTCGTCCATTGAATATGTCGTGGGCCCCTGCAAGTGACTTGTCGGGCTCATTTGGAGCACGGTCGCAACAAATAATATCGCCAAAGTTAATCTTTTATTATATAGGAATATAGAGTTATAGGGAAAATAAGAATAGGGAATATGAATAATTGATAATATATGTAAAAGGCTAAAATGAGTTATTTGGCTTATCAATTGCTAAAATGACTTATTTAACTTATGAATAGTGTCACCAAAGTGAATATTATATTATATAGGGATAAGGAAAATAGATATAGAGAATATGGATAATTGATTATGTTGAACACAAAATCCGGATGGACCTTGGACCAACACGTCTCAGCTCCTCCCTCTTGAACACGTGGACTTCCTGCGCACTGTGACAAACAATCAGTTTGCAAAGGGGGCCGGGGTGGCCCCCGTTTGCACTCCGATGCCTAAGTCAGTACTCATTTTGGGCAAATATAAATATATTGGGTGCGGAAGATATAAGTGTGTAAAAGAGAGAAAAGGGAGTGAGAGAAGTATATCGTTAAGAGTGGGAAATTGCTAACCCCTTTCTTGGAGACAACGGGGCTTTATTTATAGAGGGACTTTTTGCCTTGGATCACGACACGTGGCATACTTTACACTTGTCATCACCCTAGCTCATGGAGGTGACAACCTTGCTTTTCAACCGTAATCATTGCTACATTTCGTAGGGTATGGGCGCCTGTCATGTCTTGGTAAAGGCAGTGTCCCATCACTGACTCCATCTCTCTTCTGGTCAGAACCGTAAAGTGCCCCGGCTGGGCTTTAAAGCACATCGGCTAGGCATTAACCAGGTCGGTTTAAAGAGGTATGATCGGCATACCACCTCGGCATTCTTCCCAGGTGATACTACAGGCCTTAAGCTGTGGGCCGTGGTCCGTTGGGCCACTATTGGGCCTTCGCTAGTGGATCACTGCACCTTTCTTAGGGCCCAAATTCAACACTAGTCCCTCAAATCCGAAGGGACCATTCATGGTCGTGTAGGATTTGCCGTGATTTCACAGCATTAACTTTTCTAGGGAGTCAATAACAACATTCCTTAGGTAAGGTTCGGATCCGTATCATAGCTGACCTTCTGCCTCGGATTTTCTCTCCCTAGTGGCCAGGATTATACCAGCGCATTTCCTAGGCGGCGCATTCAATTCGGAGGAGCTATCGGTATTTATTTCAAAGGAATATATATATATATGTATAATGGGAGGGGAGGGCAGCATTTCGCAGCGCGTGGCATTCACTATGACAGCTGAACGGTTTTGGCCCTCCTTTTGATGGCTGGCGCTTTGGTTAGCCCGTTTTCCAAGAAACATGTGTTACCCACATTAATCACGCGGCTCACGAAACTCAAGGAATCTAGACCGTTAGGATGCCTATAAATCCTTCTTCATTTTACCACTTCACCTTTTACCATTTTTTTTTCATAATCTTTGTATCAATACTTTTGCGAAAGCTTGCGCCGTTTCTCTCTTCCTTGCGATTTTCGTGCCTTTTCTTCAAGGGTTTACTACACAGCATCCACCCTTAGCGTTTCGCAGTTTTTCTTGGCAAGCTCTTCATCCCAAGTGCACAATGTCAAGCATTCGCCTTTTGAAGGTAAATCTCTTGATCCCTGTATATGCAAGACTTTCTTATTTTTAATTTCTCATTGTGGGTTTGAGAATTTTGTTTTTGCACTTTGTTTTTCTTTTGTTGAGTCTGACTCTCTTTTAAACAAAAAGAAAAAATGGAAAGAGTTGGGGGAACGGGTTCACAGGAAATGTTAGCGATGGCGGTTCCCGTCAGAGGTTTCTGTCCCATCTCTTTATCGGTTTTTAGCTCCCGTTTCTTTAGGGAGCAGATTAAGAAGAGAAATAGGAAAACCAGTGGCATAATTTATTTGAGTGATTCTGACAGCGAAGAAGAAAAACATCAGAACTACATGGCTCATCTGTCATCCGAGGAGGAATCCGCGCTAAGAGAACTCCGAAGTAAACGAGAAAGGGGTTTGGGAAGAGAAAAGGCGGCGAGCTCCTCTTCAGGTCACCAGGACCTCGGCTTGATTGTTAGGGCACCGTTTAGGGCGCATAGGGAAGAGTTGGGTTTGACTGCGGAGGAGATTACTCAGGTAGAGGATTGGGTTGACCAGGTCAACAAAGTTTCGGGCTACCATGTTGATCCCGATCCAAACCCAGAGTCATGGGAAAGTAGTGGGGTTGCTACTGAAATCCGAAGGATCGATTTGGCCGCGGCTTCGGCAAAATTCAGGTTGCCAGAAGGGATCCATTTGGTGCACCCTACCCCTTCCTGCCGACCTTGTAGCCCTTCCCCAGGCCAGGCGGCTATATGCTGCGACGCCCTTTCTTGTGGGATGAGGCTTCCCCTGCATCCCTTCTTTAGGGCATTGCTTAAGAGCTATAACTTGTGCCCCTACCAGCTGGCCCCCAATTTCTGGACTCAGGCTGTGGGGACTTGGTTGGTGTGGCAAGAGGTCAACCCTGATCATCCCATCTCACTGCACATCATTCATATTCTCTACACTTTAAAGAAATCAGTTAGGAGGGAGAGAGACGTGAGATCGGATGTCAAAGACTGGTATTATTTGTCCCCCAGAGGCTCTTATACTCCCGTTATTACCGGTCACCCCACCTCGATAAAGAACTGGAGGAACCAGTGGTTCTGGGTTGCTGGGGAGTGGCAGAATTCCCCTGTGGACCCTAGTCCAGAAATTACAGTTCCCCGGACTCTTTCCATACCTAGTGAGTCTTGTATTTACTTTAGGGTCTTTAAGTGTTATGCGTCTCTTGCTCTTTTATCCATATTCACTTCTCTTGACTGCTTCTTAACATATCACTGGCTTATGGCAGGGGACACTTTCGCTCACCTCCTCCCCGATACAGACCTAGAGGCTGTGAAGCGTTTGTTTGCTTACAAGGGCACTTTCCAAGGGGTCATTCAGCAAAACAAGCTGTTTGTGAAGCATAGTCTTATGCAAGCCATAGGTAAGTTCGCTTCCTTCTTACTGTTTCATCCTACGCCTCTTTTTTCTTCTTCCTTATTTTCCTTTCTTTCTTGCCAGGTTCTAAGGATTTTCCGAAGATCTCTCTGAAAGGTCTCATGGCTACTAAGATTCCCCCTCCACTCCGCCATGGCAGTGAAGTGGAAAGGAAGCAGAAGGCGGTATTGGCCAACCTGCAAGTCGGGGTGGCAAAGGAGGTCTCCGAGGCGTCTACAGTCCAACTTCAGGGCCCTCTTCCAGCCCTGATGCCACCACCTACTCTGCTGCCTGTGGGCCCTCAGAAGCCTAACAAAGAAAAGGAGGCCGAACCTAAGGGAGTCCTTCCAAAGGGGAAAGGGAAAAGGTCTGACCGGGGCGGATCTAAGAGAGACAAGGAGGCTAAGGATGCCTTAGTGCCTCCTCCTCCGTTCGAGGACACATCTGAACATGACCCTGAGGAGGAGCCCGCCCCTCTGAAGAGACTCAGAAGAGGTAAGGGCAAGGAATCCACTTCCGCGCCTCCACCATCAATGATTGAGGAACTGGAGGACGAGCCATCTGTGTCCATCCCAGGCTTGACTTATGAAGTGACACCAGAGGGGGCAGAAGATCTTAAGACTATCAAAACCAGCCTCCTCCCCAGGGATGTCACTTTCAGCCCTTCCTTGTTCGAGTCCCCCGGTTCGCCTCCAGCCAGGGCGGCCTTAATTACTGAACAGTTTTGGACAGAAGGCTGGGCCGCCTTTTCCTCCAGTGCTACTCCATCTCGGAAGTTGCTCGCTGCCAAAGCTATGAACGCCAGAGCTCTGGCCCTCATTGACGAGGTAGAGTCCTCCGTGGAGGTAGCTCAACGGGACAAGAGGGATGCTGAGACGCTCTCCGCCACGCTGATAATATGCTGAAGGAGATTAATGATTTGAAGTCCCAGCTGGCCCTAGCCCGGAAGTCTTCCTCCGAGGAGAGAGCAAATGCCAAGCGGCTCCAGGAGGATAATGATAGGTTGAAACATGACCTCCTGGCCTCTGAGTCTGATGTGGCAACATTGTGCAAAAAACTGGATGACTCTAACCGTGCACAGTCCATCGCCTCTGAGGCTCTGACCACCGCCAATGCAGCCAAGTCCAGGTTGGAAGCCGAGGTGGCAGCAGCAAACGAAGAATTGGGGAGGGAGCGAGAGGCTAAGGCAAAGGCGTAGGAGGACCTTACCTCTCTGGAAAAGCACATGCAAACGAGGATCACTGAAGTCCTGGATAAGACCGTTGCGACACGGGTGGAGAATGCTCTGAATACTAGAGTGTCGGAGGCTTTCCAAAACTTCAAAGATACCTTTGAAGAGACCCCTGAGTACGAGGCCATGCAGTGGGTTTTTGGGAACTTAGGGGCTAGGATGGCTTTAGGGGATGTGAAGGAAGCCTTCCCAACTTTGGATCTATCCTCCATTGAAGCATTCTACCCCGAGCCTCAAGATGCTCCTGCAGATCCTCTTGATGCATCCAGCAAGGGCTCTCCAGAAGGCGTCCCTCCACAATGATCCCTTCCTATTTTTGCCTTGTTGTTAGCTAGTATGTTCGTTTTGTTTTCTTCTTCTTTGTAAGTGTCCCGACACCTAATATTGTGAGTGTAGCCTTTATTTGATTTGTAAATGCCTCATTTTTATGAATGGAATGGTCTATTTATATCTCAGAGTAGCAACGTTTCTAACTGTTTAAGCATGAATATTTCCAAGTGCGAATGTTTCATAATTGTGTGATGGTATGTGGGACATTGTAAGTGTTTGTCTGTAAATGTCTCGATTTGTAAAATGCACTTGATTTAGAGCACCTCGGAAAAGGATAGCCTAGTTCAGCTGGAGGGGCTCCTGTGCCTTTCCTCCTCGGCCATTAGTCCAAGGCGATATCTAAAACTTTGGTCATGGATAGAAGTCCAATGGACCCTCACTGGGCCTTGTCCAATGTGCCATATTTTGGGCGTGCTAGTCCCTCAATCCGATGTGGTCATTCATGAGCGGATCGAATTTGTCATCACTTCGCAGCAATAATTCTATTCAAGTTTAATCATTTGCTATACCCCTAGATCCGACACAGTCGATGTACCTATGTTTGCTAATTAGATCTGATCTTGACCAACCTTTGAGCGATTTTACCTTAAAAACTCTGTGGCACCTACACTTGCAAATTTGTATAAAACTTCTGTTAATGTCGCAGTGCAAATTCACCGGAGTCCCTTGTTTTTAACAAAGTTTATGCCCGGCGGAGGCGTGTGGTATTTGCGGCCAAAATAACATAAGAATTTTTTACGTTTGTCTTTTACGCTTATGCACACAGCACTTAGCATATATATATATATATATATATATATATATATATATATATATATATATATATATATATATATCTTGCAAACGCTTTGTCCGGATGTATGAACTAACTTAACGCATCAAAGATTTTGGTTTATGTGACAACATTTGATTATATTTGAATGATTCCAAACATATTGCGCGGTGAATGACGGTGAACGAGTGCAGCACCTTAGATTTGAGTGGTTCGAAGCATTTATTGTATTAAAACTCCCAATCCTTACGTGGTGATCGTAGTTTAGCTTTACGAGAGTCCCTTGTCCTTAAAATTTTTTATGCATAGTGTGGACGTATGGCGTCATGACCAAAATAATTTTAGAATGTGCGTTTATCCATTATGGTTGTCTAATAGAGATTGGCGTAATTTTTAACGCAGCTCGCCCAAGATTTTTTGAAATAATATGATAATGTTGCAATCATAGAGGAATTTAGTTTTACTGAAAATAACGGCGAAGGTGGTCCATGTTCCAAGGATTACATAGAGGTACTTCAGACAAGTCCTCAATTATGTATGTTTCGGGTACCACCTCGGCAACGACCTTGTAAGGGCCTTCCCAGTTAGGACCCAGAGTCCCTTCTCCTGGCTCCTGTGTTGAAGGAAGAACCTTTTTGAGGACCAAGTCCCCAATATTAAAGCGTCGGCTCTTCACCCTTTTGTTGTAGTATCGAGCCATCTTTTTCTGGTATTTGACCATTACCTCTTGGGAATCATTCCGCTTTTCCATGAGGAAGTCTAAACCGGCCATTTGCGCTTCCTCGTTCCTAACTTCGTCATAATGAATTTGACGAAGCGTAGGGATTCCGATTTCGACGGGGCATACCGCCTCGGCTCCGTAAGCCAGCGAGAAGGGTGTTTCACCAGTAGCGGTGTGCGAGGTGGTTCGAAGCGCCCATAACACTTGTGGTATCTCGTCTACCCAGCGCCCTTTCTGAATTCCAACTTCCTTTTCAGGGTATTTTTTATGGTCTTGTTCACCGCTTCGACCTGCCCGTTGGCCTGTGGGTGATGTGGAGATGAGAATAGCTTCCTGATTCCCAAATCGTCACACAAATCATCCACGCTTCTGTTTTTGAACTGTTTTGCATTGTCACTAACCAGCGAATGTGGTATTCCGAACCGGCATATGATATTTTTCCAAATGAACTTGGTGGTGTTGGCCTCGGTGATCCTCATCAAAGGTTCCGCTTCGACCCACTTGGTGAAGTAGTCAATTGCTACTATCGCAAAGCAATTGTTACCAGCTCCTCTGGGCATAGGACCAATAATGTCAATCCCCCACTTTGCAAAGGGCCAAGGGCTAGTCACCACAGTTAACTCGTGATGCGGCTGATGTGGTATGGCCGCGTGTCTTTGGCATTTATCACATTTTCGCACAAAGTCATGAGAATCCTTTCGCATTGTAGGCAAAAAATATCCCTGTTTGAGGGCTTTCCGAGCTAGCGATAAGGCCCCGGCATGGTTGCCGCAGATGCCTTCATGGATTTCTCTCATCACATACTGCCCTTCCTCTCACCCCACACATCTCAGCAAAGGAGAGGTATAACTCCGCTTATAAAGTAAGTCGTCCAAGAGCACGAAGTTCGCAGAGTATTTCTGCAATTTCCGAGCTGCTTCGGGCTCGTTCGGAGCTGTCTGATGCTTTAAATAGGCGATTAGGGGGTTCATCCAGGATCCCTCTTCTTCAATCGCTAGGATCTCCGGTCCCGACTCAATGGAAGAGGTCATCATGTGCTCTACAGGGATCAGATTGTGGAGCTCCGAATCGCTGCTGCTTGCTAGTTTGGCCAGAGCATCAGCGTTGGAATTTTCTGTTCTGGGGATGTGCTATAACTCCATTTTTCCGAAGCGCATAGCTAAATCTTTTACCTTCTTCAAGTAAGCGACCATAGAAGGTTCTTTGGTAGAAAATTGCCCATTGAATTGGCTTACAACAAGCTGCGAATCGCTGTTCGCCACCACGGACTTAATCTTCAACGCTTTTGCAAGTCTTAGCCCAGCTAATAACGCCTCGTATTCAGCAACATTGTTGGAGGCTTTGAATCCAAAGCGGATTGCACTGTGTAATTTAAACCCTTCTGGGCTTACTAGCAATATTCCTGCGCCGGATCATCCATCAGCCGAGGACCCGTCAACGAACAATTTCCACTCCTGTCCATCATGTTCGCTATCCTCGGTGCTATCTACCATTTCGACCTCAGGTGGATGGGTGAATTCAACTACGAAGTCTGCCAACGCCTGACCCTTTACGGCGGTCCGAGGCGTATAATGCAGGTCGAACTGGTTGATTTCTATCGCCCATTTCAGTAACCTCCCAGAAACGTCTGGTTTTTGCAACACTTGCCTCATGGGAAAATTGGTGAGCACTTGTATGGAGTGTGACTGAAAATAGGGACGAAGCTTACGAGAGGCTGTGATCAACGAGAGAGCAAGTTTTTCCATATCTGGGTAGCGCGTCTCGGCGTTCAGCATGGCTTTGCTTACATAATATACTGGCAACTGGTTCCCATCCTCCTCTCGGATTAACACTGAGCTAACAGCCTCTTTGGATACAGCCAAATATAGGTAGAGAGGCTCGCCAGATTTTGGTTTTGATAGCAATGGGGGACGGCCTAAAGAAGCTTTCAGGTCGACAAACGCCTGCTCGCATTCTGGTGTCCATTGAAATCGCTTTCCTCCCTTCAGGACCTTGAAAAATGGCAAGCATTTGTCCGTGGATTTTGATACGAACCGGTTCAAGGCCGAAATTCTCCCCGTTAAGCTTTGCACTTCTTTTGGGTTTCGAGGCGACTGCATGTTTAGCAAAGCATTAATTTTGTCCGGATTGGCTTCGATTCCCCTCTTATTCACCATGAATCCGAGGAATTTCCCAGATGCTACCCCGAAAGCGCACTTCGCTGGATTGAGTTTCATCCTATATTTTCTCAAAACATCAAACGCTTCTGACAAATGGTGGATATGATCCGCAGCGACCATGCTTTTGACTAGCATGTCATCAACGTATACCTCCATAGTGTTCCCCAATTGTTTCGAGAACATGCGGTTTACCAGCCTCTGATAGGTAGCTCCCGCATTCTTCAAGCCAAATGGCATAGCTCGGTAGCAATAGAGTCCCCTATCTGTGATAAATGAAGTATGCTCTTCATCCGATTCGAACATGGGGATTTGATTGTACCCGGAATATGCATCCATGAAGCTTAGCAACTCGTGTCCTGCTGTGGAATCAACCAGCTGATCGATCCGAGGCAATGGAAAGCTGTCTTTGGGACATGCCTGGTTCAAGTTGGAAAAATCAATGCACACCCTCAATTTCCCATTGTGTTTTGGTACTAAAACAGGATTTGATATCCACTTCAGATATCGGGACTCTCTTATGAAGCCATTTTTCAATAGCTTTGCGACCTCGTCTTTCAAGGCCTCATACTTGTCCGAACTCATGGGCCTTCTCTTTTGCCTGTGCCCAGGACTTCGGGGATCCAGCTGGAGCCTGTGACAGGCCTCCTTAGGATCAATCCCAATCATGTCTCCATGTTTCCATGTGAATACATCGAGGTTTTGAAGTGGGAAGTCTTTCAATTGACTCTTGTATTCTGTTGGCGAGTCCAGTCCGATCTGTAATTCTTTGATTTGATCAAGTGGGTCTACGCCGAAGCATTCCAACTTTTCGGCCGGGGTGGGGCAATTGTCACCTGCCATCCTGGGGTCTAGATTAGCTAAATCCTCTTCTAGGGTCATCGTGACATCCTTATCTTCAGATGGCCCTTCACCCAATCTTTCAGGGTCTGAGGCAGCCTCGGCCATAGCTACATCACTGATCATGTTCAGGCTTCGATCCTGAAACGTCCGGATCGCATTTGTGTAACAAGCCCGGGATTCAGTTTGGCTTCCCCTTACGGTTGCAACACCATGCTTCATGGGGAACTTCATGCAAATGTATTTGGTATGCGTTACAGCCCCCAAGTCAATAAGGCCAGGCCTTCCAATTGAACCATGGTAGGAGGAGATTTTGTCAACTACCAAAAACTCCATAGGAATTCTGGAGAAGGTCGGTGATTGCCCTACTTCAGTCATAAGTGTTATGGATCCTCTGGGGGTTATGCTGTCCCCCGTGAAACCGTATATTGGATCAGGGACTGGAATGAGTGGGATGCTGATCCCCATCTTATCAAAAGTTACCCCGTATATCACATTTACCGAGGCACCGTCATCCACCATCATTCGTGATAGCCCATTCTGAGCCACCACCACTCTGATAACCAATGCGTCGTTGTGTGGGAAGTGCACTCCAACGGCATCGTCTTGTGTGAATGTGATAGGTTCCATCTGAGGAATCCCAACAGGATGGGAATGGATATTATCGTTCACGTTGGCGGGCTGCTTGGCCTCTCTTATATACCTCTTTTGGGAGTTGTTTGTGCTCCCACCTGGGTGGGGGCCTCCCAGTATTGTGTCGATTTCACGAATGGGAAGGTCGGCCACAGGCATAGGTGGTTCCCGTGTATCTTTAGCTTGTGACGAGGCAGTATCTTGACCCTTATTCCTGTCTTTTTTACGGTTGTCAATCCTTTCTTTGGTTGAACTCTTCCACGGGGCTCTCCTATCAGCTCGGTTGAACTTCTAGCCACCAGGTTTTTGAGTTCTCCCTGTGTCGGGGGGGAAGTCACCTCCCCTTCTCCCCTGCGCCTTTTGTTCAGCTAACATATGGATTTCCCTACAGTCCTCTGTTGTGTGACCGTAATATCTGTGGTAGGCGCAGTAAGCCCCAATCATGGGCTGTTTCCCGCTTCGGCTGCTTTCCACTCTCCCTTGTGCCGTGAGAGGATTTTGAGAAGGGGTGTTAGAGTGCAAGTGAGGGATAGCTTCCGTGATTTCTGCTGCAAAACTAGATCCTGTCCTCGGGAATGGATGAGGCGCACCACCTCGGTTACTGACGACCCTGTCCTTGTTTCCACCCTTTTTGAGGTCCGTTTCATTGGAGTACCCAAGGTTGTACTTCCCTTGGGGGTGATTATCTCTAGCCCTAGCCATTTCCTCCGATACAATCTCTTCCTTCATCAGGTCTACCAGGGTATTGTAATCCCTTGATTTCCTGCTCCGGACATCCCTCCAAAACATGCTGGTCATATCTAGCCTTCCTTTTAAGGCGAAAAACATCTCCGCTTCTGTGATATTTTCGCAGATATGCATTTCTTCAGTAAATCTAGCTAGGTAACTTTTCAGAGATTCGTCCCTTCCTTGTCTCAGATCCTGAAGGCGTTGGAGGGGGAGTTGGCCAGGTCTCGAAGAAACAAAACCATTCTTAAAAGCAGTTTTCATATCCCTCCAACTGTGGATACTGCCCGGAGGGAGTTTTTTATACCATCGTATGGCACTCCCCTCAAGGGTTAAAGCGAGAGCTTTACATTTCAGTGCCGGGGTCGCCCCGGCTATTTCCATGCTGGCGCGGTAATTTAACAGGTGATCATCAGGGTCACCTCTGCCAGAGTATTTTGCTATTTCTGGCATCTCAAAGTCATGGGGAACTGGGCATCTACGGAGGCCCTCTGTGAAGGGACTTACTTCCTCTTCGTCATCTAACTCGTATGACGGCAGCTCGCTGTTCTCGTCATGACCGGAATACTCCGGGTCACGGTATTGGCCATAGGGCGGCGGGGCGTGCTCCTGCCTTTGTGGTGGTGGAACGTGGCCGTAGTTTGGCCTTTCATGGCTCTGCAATTCATTACGAGGATTAGTCCGAACTGCTTCGGCTCTTCTTTCTTGCCTATTCCTAGGCTCATGTACTGATGTCATCCTTTCTCCCCCCATACCTTGTTGGTCCCTGTACATTTGATCCTGCGACAAGGCTTCTTCAGCGCGTCGCTCGCGCCTATTTCTAGGCTCTGCTGCATTATTCTGGCCTGGGTCCGTTTGTCCCAGTCGTTGTCCCCTGAATAACCCTCCTATTCGGCTGAAAACACTGCCGGATTTTACGGGAGAAGCCTCCCTCCGTCTAGCTGGGAGTGGGTTTTGTTCCCCATGCGTTTCATGTTCTGGGTCTCTCTCGTAGAAGGGCTCGGATTCCACTTCAGCGTATGCCTGCGGGTCCTGATAATAATAAGATACAGTGGCCGCCTCGGATGGTGAATAATGTGGCTGTGAGTATTGCTGAGGCATCACGGGTTCGTTCACAGCATACCCTCTGGCCATAAAGGCATTCATTGCAGCAGTCTGTTCTATTTGCTGCCTCTGCATCTCCAGCATTTGGGCCGCCATACGTGTCATGTCTCGCATCATGCGGCGATTTCGGTGTCGGCGAGATGGATTAGGTTGTGCCACTTCCTCGTTGGCGTTTTCATGGATTTCTTGAGGAACTTCGTCCTCGCTGTGTCGGCCACTTCTTCCCCTACGGGGGTTAACATCACCGTCACTTTCATTCATGTTTCAGAAGAGTTTCTGGTCTTAGATTGCTTTTCAAGGATAGATAGACCTTTGTCTCGCTGTTTCAAGCCTTTTTCAGGTTGTTAAACTTATGTTTCAAAGTTCTTTACCTTTTTCAAGGGTGTTTAGACTTGTGTTTCAAAGTTCTTTACCTTTTTCAAGGTTATCCAGCTTATCTCTCAAAGCTCCTACCTTTTTCAAGGCCAACCAGCTTATCTTTCAAAGCTCCTACCTTTTTCAAGGCCAACCAACTTATCTTTCAAAGCTCCTACCTTTTTCAAGGCCAACCAATCTTTCAAAGCTCCTACCTTTTTCAAGGCTACTTTTCTATGTGTGGCTTCTTACCATGTGTTTTCGTGGTTAGCAGTATGGTTTCCCACAGACGGCGCCAAAATGTTGACCACAAAATCCGGATGGACCTTGGACCAACACGTCTCAGCTCCTCCCTCTTGAACACGTGGACTTCCTGCGCACTGTGACAAACAATCAGTTTGCAAAGGGGGCCGAGGTGGCCCCCGTTTGCACTCCGATGCCTAAGTCAGTACTCATTTTGGGCAAATATAAATATATTGGGTGCGGGAGATATAAGTGTGTAAAAGAGAGAAAAGGGAGTGAGAGAAGTATATCGTTAAGAGTGAGAAATTGCTAACCCCTTTCTTGGAGACAACGGGGCTTTATTTATAGAGGAACTTTTTGCCTTGAATCACGACACATGGCATACTTTACACTTGTCATCACCCTAGCTCATGGAGGTGACAACCTTGCTTTTCAACCGTAATCATTGCTACATTTCGTAGGGTATGGGCGTCTGTCATGTCTTGGTAAAGGCAGTGTCCCATCACTGACTCCATCTCTCTTCTGGTCAGCGCCGTAAAGTGCCCCGGTTGGGCTTTAAAGCACATCGGCTAGGTATTAACCAGGTCGGTTTAAAGAGGTATGCTCGGCATACCACCTTGGCATTCTTCCCAGGTGATACTTCAGGCCTTGAGCTGTGGGCCGTGGTCCGTTGGGCCACTATTGGGCCTTCGCTGGTGGATCACTGCAACTTTCTTTGGGCCCGGATTCGACAGATTATATATGTAGGAGGCTAAAATGAATTGTTTGGCTTATTTGACTTATCAATTGCTAAAGTAACTTATTTAACTTATGAATAATGCTACCAAAGTATATCCACAAGTGTAGTAATTATATAATGTCCCCAATGGGCACCTTTCATCTTATGGTGCCCATTGGGGGCATGTGTCCCCCCCTTATTGGGAGAAGGGGTCATGCGGGGCCCACTAGGTGCCATTTGTGGATGGGCAATTTTTATGGTGCAGACGTCAAATTTCTAATAATTCCAGAATTAAATATGCACTTCATGTGACATGTTTAAAATACAAGTTTAGATAAATATAGTAATCTGTATCAGTTTTTAATAGAATTGTTTAAATCGGTTATTTTTTTATCCAAATTTTAATAATTTATTTTCATAATAATTTATTTTCATAGTATTATGAGTGCAATTTTCAACCATAAAAGTTGTTGGAATATTTTGTGTATAGTGACGCTAAAGAAATAGAATTATTATATGAAAATCCGTGCAAAAAATTTGACAGAATAACAGCAAGGAAACAAGAAAAAGAAAATAGAAGAAAAGATGCAAAGTGAAAGCAAGTGTTGAACACTTTGTCCTTAAGTCGAATTTGTCCCGCAACGGTACCTACGGTTTATGACTATCAACTCCTACAATGTAACGACTACCACTTGTATTTGTAACACTCCGAAACACAAGTACAACGAACCAGAATGTGACATTGTACTCCAAAATAAAAATGAAAGAAAACCAAAATTTATACAACAAGAATGCAAGAATTTTGTTTAAGAGAAGATGAGAGAATTATATTATATTTGCATATCATTGGTGTGAGGAATAGGACATCTAAAGAGTCTTATTTATAGATGATGAAGGGTTGGGAACAAAGTGGTGTGAAACCAAACCATGCAACACTTCGAAAAGTCGCGAATATACATACTACTATGCGATCGCATGGTTATAAGTCATGCGATCGCTGATCACATGGCTTTGAATCCAGCGGAAAAATGTCCAAAAACACTTTACGTGTGATCGCATGGTCAAAATTTTGACCAATTTTTTTTTCCTTTTTCAAAATTTCTCATTCATTCCATATTGGTTTCGATGCCAAATATACTCTTCACCACATGCAGAGAAATCTAAATTTCCTATTTCTGCAACCCGGAGCAACGAAGTGGCAAACTAATTTGCTTGAACGGATTGGGTCGGGTTTGAATATTTCATTGAAGTTGACATGAAGCCACTTTAGCGAATTTAACACTTAATCAAATTCTTAAATTATTAAACCAATATCCAACAAATTTTCCCTGGTGTTTGGTCAAACTAGACAATAATAAGAACATCTAGAAAAAGCTCTTTAAACTTAAAAGGCGGTTTATAAACAATTGGTTTAAAGACCGATTTATTGGTTTATAAACTAATTTATAAATTATACAATTTTTCAAACCACTTTTACTATATATATTTTCTCTCTTCAACTTTTAACAACACATTTTATCTAGAAAATATAAATAAATCAAAATAAATGACATCTATGATCCGCCGAACAGAGGCTTAGAGAGATAGCCTTAAATTTTTACTCCAATGGACTCTTTAATTTAGAGCTCTACTGTTAAAAACCTTGCTCCCCTCTCATGACGGAAAGAGGATCAAATCCCGATCCCTCACGAAGGGGGTGGGACCACCCACCCCTGGGTGGCAATGGGTCTCCCCATCACGGAGAGTGGAGCAAAATTGCTACTATTAAACTTTATAATGACACGCGATTCTCCAAACCACTTTTAAACTACATATTTTACCTTATAAACATTACATTCTTTATTTATAAACAAGTTTTTTATTAATAAATTTTTTTTCTGACTTTTAACCACACAATATTCAATATATTTTTTTTCCTCTTAATTTTTAATCACACATTTTAAAAAAATTACTTTTTCAAAACAAAATTTTCTCGAAAAATCTAATTATAATGGAGGGGTTAAAAATTGGTGGAACTTAACACGTGGTGCGCTGGTGCGTGAGTGGATGGGTGGGTAGGCAGTGTCTCTCTAATATCTGTCATCTTGTTTCAACAAGTAGATTTCTTTCATTTGAAAGGAATATCTAGCCAATTCAACATGCAGAATATGTACATAGCCTATAGGTGCAGCCGTGCAGAAAGAGAAGAACGGGATTTGTTGAGCATTTAATGCTATGGCTTACGATGGACATCTCGTATCCTTTCTCGACACTGATCAACAATCAAAATTGATACACAAAATCCCCAAAAAACAGCAAAATGGGACAAATTTGTCTTATGGGATTTCTTTATTCTTGAAGATTCACTGTTTCTGCTCTGATTTTGTTAAGGTTTTTGACTTAAAACTGAGCAGGTTGGGGGGCTTCATCTTTCTATGAGCACTGTCATTTGCCATTATATTTTGGTAAAGTTGGTGGAAGGAAATGGAGTGTAAAATGAGTTTGATTCTTGGATAAGGGAATGAGTTTTTTTTGTAGGATTGTAATATTTGTCCAATTATTTCGTACAATTTTACTTACAATTTATGATGTGGAGAATTGCGATTTATTGATTTTGAATATAATATCATGTGTGAATTAATATGACACTATCACATAAGTATTGTAAATAAAAATTATAAAAAAAAAAGGCTGTACATTTATCTTTATCCTTGTTTGTATTACGCGTTGACTATTTCTTGTTTTGGCTTAAGCTAGTTATCCCATGCGTCCATGCCAGTCTTGTCTAGTCTAGTTGGTAATTAGAGATTTAGGTAAAATAAATGATTAGTCACTGATAACTACTTACTAATCAGACCTTAACGTGTATCTCAATACTCACTCACTCAAAGTATTATATAACCTCAATTTGATAACAGTACAGTGATTTATAAACTCGTTTATTTATGATTTTGAGATAAAATATGTAATTAAAAAATTGATGAGAAAAATATGTGTTGTTAAAAAGTAATTTGAAAAATTGTGTAATTTATAAATCGATTTATAAACTATTTAACAAACACTTGCTAAACATAACTCATCCATCATTGAAAATGAACAGGCAAATTACAGCCGGCTCGACAACTGTGATCTTTATTTCAATAATACATTTCATTAATTTTTATCAAAATCTACTAAAATTATGATTTTTATCAATACCACACCGGGGCTACTATTTTAGACTTTCAAAAAAATTGAATCAACAAAATATTACCACATCGCTATTCATAACAATATTATAAACACCATTTTTATATGATTTGTCACATAGCATTGTTTGGTGACTTGTTTAGAAAAAACTAGAGATGTCAATTCGAATGGTCAACATAAAAGCTCGATAACGGTCCGTTTGAAAAAAAAAGTCCGCCCACTGCGGGTTTTGAGCCTGTTCCAAGTCAACTCACAAATTTTCAACTACAACACAGGCCCGCCTGCCCGCTGGCCCATCCTGATCGAGTTCATGCAGGTCGCGGTTCGTTCTGATTTGGCCCGTATGAATAAAAATATAGATTTTTTCATATTTGTAGCAATTTTTTTTGTGAAATTTCTAAATACAAAATAAATAAAATGATAAATTCATATTATACCATAAAATGTTTACATAGAATTTAAATTTAAATTTATATTTTGTTACATGAATTACTTCTAAATTTACAAATTTAAATAACACATAAAAAATAACAATTTAATGCTAAATGTATTTCTAAATAATATTATCAAAAAAATTACATTTCTTAGATATTAGGGAGAAAAAATTAGATTTTATTTTAAAAGTTGTATTAGAGTTTTTAGAAGAAGTGAGATTTTCAATGTCACCATATTTAATAAAAACAGTTTTTTTTTTTTTTTTTTTTTTCACGGAACAGCGGGTTAACCGCGGCCAGCGAATGTTTAACCCGCGAAATTCGCGGTTCACAACTTCTTGACTAGTGAACCGCCAACACAAGTCACTGGTTCGCTCGTGGTCTCGGGTCGATCCAGGCCGATTTTCACGGATCTGATCGACTCGTCCGTCTTGACATCTCTATAAACAACACATTTCTCAAATTACTTTTTAAACACAAACATTTTTCAAACACATTTTTAATCACATATTTTACCAAACAACTTTACATTAACAATCATTATTTAAAACTCATTTTTCTATGATACTCATCTTCAACTAAAAATTTACACTAAAATGTTCTTCACGTAAACCCAAAACATTTTCCCACTTTTTAAGTATGCATTCTCATAAAAATCACTGTTCAAAAACTCATTTTTCAAAATAATGATTATCAAACAAGTTAATGATGTGGAGTTGAAACTTTATAGGCCATTATTTCCCCCATCCTAATCTCGTTCGGCCTTCTTCCATCTACAAGATGCAACCCGATTCCATTCACAAAACTCCGATTTATTAAATGAATAAGTCTATTTTCACAATCTCATCCACTCATGTGGATGACAATCCACTTACATTGGGGTGGGGGTCACAAAATTCAAATTTTGTGGCCCTCACCCCAATGTGAGTGGATTGTCATCAACATTGTGATTGTAGCATTGTTGTTATTATACATCAAAGTAATAAAACCTCATGCTTTCCATATTATCAAAAATAAGATTCATATAAAGGTTGCACTTCCATTTGATTAACAGAACATAATTGCTTTATCTAATATAAATGCATGTTAACGACATGAGTAACGTTATTTATCATGGAAATACGAAGTAGTGACAAGAAAGATAAAACTTTTCTAGTCTGAAGTCTAATCAGAGGTTATTTCACCAAAAACATGAGGGCATGATTCCCAGTTTCGCTATTCTCTTGCTTCCCAAAAATGTAACTCACATTTTCTCAGTCTAAATTCTGATCAGAGGTTATTTCACCAAAAATATGAGGGCATGATTCCCAGTTTCTCTGTTCTCTTGCTTCCCAATACCCGCCAATGTAGCGATATGTATCTGTCTCTCGGTCCTTTGCAAACCACTGTGGCTTCCAACCACTCTCTTGCATCTTATGCGCCTGTTTTCCGAAAACCATCACATAATTATCAAGGGGCAATACATCAACTGGTTTCGCCCTCGAAATATATGAAATCCCAAAAACAATGTCAATGCAAGCAATTAAAGGATCGAGATAAGCCAGATGTATGTCCATAAAATATCCCTCGAGTGTTAGAATTTAGAAATTTTAAAATATATATAAACAATAGGACGAGACATGTGGCTTGGAGGACTCCATACCAGGTAGTCCGACACAACACGATATGAGTCCTACATGGTCACGGACACGCCACCACAGTAGAAGTTAAAGTGATCGTAACTTGAATGTATTATGTATATAATCATGTCAGTTCCTTGAAGGGATATTAGTTTGAATAATATCATACTAGGAATAGAAGTGTGGTTGCAAAGAAAGCATCGGAGAGAGTTGAAAATTCCTAGAATTGAACAGCTATTGGATTCCATAACACTTAAATATTGCTTATGTATATAATTTAGCTAATGATTCGGCTAAATTATTCTAAAACTAAATCAATCCAGTTACCTTCCGCTGCCGCTGCTCTAGTCGCAACTTCTCAGCATTTGCCATTTCATACTCCCCATTTTCCAGACACCTCTGATCAGGTCTCAGTCTCGAATCTGTTGGGGGAAGCATTTCCTGCAAAAGTTGATCGTAGGTCGATAAATAATTGTGCCAGTTAAGAGTTCTATTACAAAAGAATTCATCACTGCAATCGCACAGATTCTGTTGTATATCTATGCAAAGCTTATGTTATCAATAGTGTTGGACAAAATTAGTATCAGAAGTGCATAATTTGATCCAACAACATAAGAATACGGCTAAACATGCAAACTCAAATATATTTTAAGAGGAAATAACGCGATGGGATCATTTTGAGGATTATTTGTTGCGACCATTTCCTTCTCTCTTTTTGAAATCCTCAAGAGTGTTGGTTCAACCATCCTATGTATGGTTTCTCCAAGACAAACCATCCACTGAAAATTAAAATTCTTATTTCATATTGCCCTCCAACTATCTCCCATCAATTTACCACTTAAAAAAACACCTGAAAACTTCACCAGTCATTCTCCATGCTCCTGTCCTTCACCAGTCATAATATTTGCAAGGTTAAAACGTCTTTTTCAAGTACAATTGCACCAATCCTAGTCGTCAGACTAACACAACCAGACCCCCTTGGGGTATCATAGTGAACCATTTATGGATATAACATGCCGTGACAATTTATTCCGCACCAAAAATAGGATATGGCACGAGTAGTAGTGAATCCTGTCTCATCCATGAAGCAAACTAGCCCGCATTTCCAACAAGAATATCACATTGAAGAAACAGAACGTCTTAGGTGTAGGGAAGTTTGATTATCATTTCATGAAAACGGTTCGATAACAAAGACTAAAATCATCAAACGGACCGGTACCAATTAGGATAAACATTAAATCATCGTTAAGATCACCTTCAGCTCTGGAGTAAGCTCATTCAGTGTGATGGCAAAGCGTGTAAAATTATAACGCGTAGGGGATTTAGGAGGCCGGCTACGTTTCCAGAGCAAATGAGCTTCTGCTAAAGATTCAGATTTCCCTTTAGACGAGCAGTCTCCATTGACATAATGCATGCTCTCATCCCATTTTCCAAATAGAGTTGCTACTGTCTTTCCAGTCTTATCCTGGACTGTTCCTTTTACCTGCAAAATTTCAATTATTTCCTGTCAGAGCTTCTAACCAATTATATAAACTTGAAATTATCTAGCAAGCAACAAAAAATAAAATCTTTTCAAAAAAGTTTAACTGCTACCAAAAGCCCGAAAAAACAAGTATGTTTGATGTGTAGAAGGAAATTACAGAGAAAAGGAGGACACCTGATGAGGATTCCTGTCCATGATAGACTGCTCCTTGAATTTTAGATTACAAGAGTAATCACCATTTCCTTGTATCAGCATCGAACCATAATGATCGCAATATAGTTTCCCAAGAATCAGGTTGTATATAGATGTTGTCACCTGTCACAAAGAGGGTTACACTTTTCCGTGGAACAGTACAAAGAACAAAAGTTTCCAAGTATTTGGGATGGTACCTTACTCCAATGGAAAACTTCTCCATCGTCAAATTCAATTGTTAGAACACCAACCGGATCAAGCTGGATAGACCGCCCCCAAAATTTGCTTTTCAAATTGCTATCACCATAAAATCTCCAGCCTGTTCCTTCGCAATGGCATGCTAAAATCATTGGGTGATGACTCACCTGGTCCCATCGAAAATGACCTTAGAGATTATGGATACATAAACAATAAAATATGGAAAAACAGAGAAAATCTGCTTCAGGTAATAACATGAAACCTTCTCTGAGAAAAATCGAAGGCCTTTATCGGGATAATCAGCTTCATAAGTCTCCCCTAACAATGGATTAAATGGTTTGCAAACTCTTCCTTCAGTTGAAGCGTATCCAGATAATGCAAATGCAGCTACATTTAGAGTCCTCATAAGGCTGTTACCCTATCAAGGATTTCATAAACCAGATTAGATGACCTTTGGAATATAGTGCACATCAGGTACTAAAAATTAGCAACTCAAAACACTAGATATTTAGCTTCTAGTGCTTTGCTTACACAAACTTTAAAACAAATTTCTTCACAATATTGCAACTTTAATTGGCTCAAATGACAGTTTATGGCAGCAAAAAACACAAACTCCATTACAACAAATTATTAAATAGTTAAATTCCTACAAAAATGAATATATTGATAAGGACCTTGAAAAAAATTTAAAAAACGCATAATTGGAAAGACGAATATGGATGAACAAAATATCTAGTGAAGCACCAAAAGATTTGAAGAACAACTTAGTCTAGCTAGAAAGAGAACACGGTAGTTGTAATGCCCCCATTCCCACATGTTTGCTAGGTTCCCACCTTTTTTTGGCCTAAAGGCACTCATTTCCCTTCTCAGGAGGCTGTGCGCTAAGAAACAAGATTGAATGATGTACAACTATGCTTGGATTTTCCACCAAATATCTGTTAGATTGGGTAAATTATCGCATACTTGACCCAAAACATAATGAGAATTGCTCCGTTCCAAGCCTCCGGTCCCCAATTTCTTCATATGCCCTTTGCCATTGTACGGACAACATGTTTTGAGAAGATAAACAGGCATATTTTAGACTACCACTTCATTAAATGTTGTTCTCCTTTCCCCCTCACTTATCTCAATAAAATGAGGAAGCCCAAGAAAAGAAGAAATAAAAAAGCACACCCAAAGCAGTTGCTGAGTTCGACTTTTATATATCCTATGCAAGGAAAAATAAAATCTTTTACACACAGAATTTACGAACTGCATTGTGGTTCATAAAATTTTAAGTTCCAAGTATGCAAAGTTGCAATTCTATACATTTCACTAATATGAGTTGTAAACATGCTAACATAGATAATGTCTACCAAGTGTCTGGGGCTGTATAAATACGTCATCAGTAATGACACTGGAAAGCAAGAAAAGTAGCAAAAATCTTGAAAATAATCTAGTCAAGTTATACTGCTTCAACTACAGTGGAACATTTTCTGTTGAAAACTGGTGTGGCACCAACACACATTAATCATAACCAATAAAAATTTTAGTATAAACTTACCCTCTTTCCCCATTCATAAGCTCTATCAAGCAGATATGAATATTCCAAATCTTCAAAACACTTTTGAAGAGAGGAGAGAGGCTCATTGAAGTAGACAGGAAGACACACTTTTGTGAGATCCTTCCCAATATTATCCTTGATCATTGACCATAAACTCACCCCTTTCTCTTTCTCAACTGGTTCTGGCAATTTCTTCCGACGCTTCACACGAGGGAAGTTAGTTCCGGCAGATACCATGTCAGGCTCATTACAGTCATCGACTTCAAAAGCATAAAGATCATTGTCATCAGATGAAAATGATGATGTCCTAAGGTCGGACCCATTGCTTTTAAAAGAGCTTGATGAAAGAAAATCCCTTGTGTCAAAGAAAGCATTGTCTTCTTCATCTGTATCTTCCTCTGGTGCATCCACTCTTTCATTATCATCTTCAGATTCACTTGGACTTTCTGGTAAAGAATCCAGGAAGCCAATGAGATTTGAAAATTATTCGATTGTAAAACCCAGCATCAAATAACCAAAATAACGAATCTTCAATGACCCATTTCCAATAATAATTGAAATAAGAAAGCTATAACAATCATATATTTCATAATCCAGAAAATTCGGCCGTACTAGCCAAGTACACTGACTTTACTTCATTTATCAAACAACTTGAGAAAGATAACAGCAAGCAACTGATAGAAGTGAATGCTTGAAACTTAACAAGGCTATGTTACAACATAATCATTTCGGCAAAACATAATTAAAACCTGCATTACTAACCAATCATCTTGTCCAGACAAGAGTAAAATATATTGGTGAAGCATACCACTTGATCTGTCTAGCGTTGATCTAGTGTCTTGGGCTCTCATCAATGTTACAGCATAATCATTTAACATGTGTTTGGTAAACTATAATGGTTTATAAACCATTTTATAAACTACACAATTTCCTAAACCACTTTTTAACCAGACATTTTCTCTTTCCAATTTTCAACATTACTTTTTATTTCAAAATCACAAATAGTCCAATTTATAAACCAAACAGAGTTACCAAACGGAGGCATAACATCATTAAAACCTATTTTGCTGCATTACTAACCAATCACCTTGTCCAAACAAGAGTAAAATATATTGGTGAAACATACCACTTGATTTATCTAGCGTTGATCTAGTGGATGACCCAACTTCCTTAAACTGTCGTTGGCTCTCATCAACAACTGTATTCTCCAGATCCACCTTCTCTGTCTAGAAAAAATAGCAGCATAGTAACAATCTTTTAGAGAAACAGGTCAACGAACCAAAAATAAAGGAAACATTCCAAAGGTTTCTCTTTTATGCTCCGGTGTAGCCATGAAAATGGTAAGGTCAATTCTAAGGATTATGAGTAGGACTCAAAGTAGAAAAAAAGTAGTAATAAATTTCTCATTAAGCCCCTGATTGGTGGAGATTAAAATCAAATTTTTAGTAGATTTGATAAAAATTAATGAGATATATGATTGAAAAGCTATGAGTCCCAATAAATATGTGGTTGAGATTAATTGTTGACTTTGACCAAAATTAAAAACAATATTTTAATTATTACCGTACAAGGCTTAAATATAAAATCCATACATCTGAGTGCTGTCATGTTAAACATGTGAATACTTGATGTATGAAAGAAGAAAAGAGCTAGATGACATTTTTATACAATCAAGGAAGAAAAATAATAATTATCATGAACAAAAACTAACCATACTACAATTAAGATCACAAGAATGATTGATGCTAGGGACTATTTTACAAAAGTATTTATATTTGAATAATAAAAATTTTGGGCGCTTGCGACAAAATAAAAGGACAGGGCAGTTGTTTCAAGTTCCAAAAAGTAGCATGTACCAACCTTAAATTTGTTGTAATGCTATTTTAAAATCATCACACTAAAATTGAGAACCATTGCGCACATTGACAGACACCAAAATTAAAAAAACAGGTAAGTACAGACTTATCTACAGCTAGAAACAAATGAAAAATTATGTGCTAAGATAATGTGATGAGTAATGTGAACCATTGTCTCAGGTATAATCAGGATCCTCAGAGCAAACAAAATTTCAAATATCATGTTATGCTGATTCATGGCATCAGTTACAAGTTAACAGCATAGACTTTTTTGAGCTCTAAATCAGTTCTTTCTCCAAAGTCTACACAAAAGAAGAATCTTAAATGAGAGAAGGTAAAAGCTATAGTGGAGGAAAATAAGTCAGAGCAACTGAAAATTTAATTAAACTACCTAGAAACTTACCTGCAAATTTTTTTACAACGGGAGAGACAGATACGACGAGTTTCCTTAAAAATTCACTTTCCAAATAATCTCTCCCACAAAAGAGCTAAAAGTCTAAAACAGGAGAGTCAAAGCACAAATAACAGACTGAATCTTAATCACCTAGGATTGTATGACTCAGACAACAATCGTTGTAAAAGATCAGAATATGCCAAACTAGGAATCAGTTCCTTGTTAAATTTCTAACTACCAAGATGATCTCATCTTAGATTAGGACAATCTGCTCCTGGCTAAAATAGGCACTGAAGTAAATAGGATTTTGTTTTACTATTTATTTTCTTTAGGAGGCATATACAGCATAAAGAACACAAGAAACATTATTAAACTTCTTGTCTTGACTGCATCCTTTCAAGTATTTCTATATGTGCCAACAGAAAAAACATGAGTAACTTGCTGCAGGGTAGCCGCAGCTTTCATAGGAAAACGTGGAAAGCTAAATCCAATATCAAATGCGCATCTATTCTAGTTTCACCATTCAACTAATAGATATCGATAAGCTATTCCAGAGAAAATGATTTCAATGATCTTATGCAAGATGATACATGACAAAAATTTTCCAACTGATGTCTAATGGACATCTTATCTACATATAACCTCCTTATAACACTATTATCTCTTTAACGAGGCCGTTAAACATAAAAAGTATAGAAAGAAAAAGGCATGGTCATCTATCTTTATTAAATTATTCAAATAAACGCATGGTAATGAGTGCAAAAATCTTTAATAACTATTTCAAATCAAGCAATCAATAGAAGTACAAAAATAATCAAGTAACTGACTTTACAAAGCACAAAAAGAAACAAGTAACAAACTGACCCAACCTACCAAGCTATAAATCTAGGGAAAGCTGAAGGAACTTAACGTGCAGATTTCCATAGAGAAGGAACTGAAGAAGTATTCGGAATTTGACTCGTAACAACTTATTCACTAACCATAACACGTACCTCTAACTGTCGGAGTGACTCCATGAGGAGCCAATGCTTCTGCTTCAACAACATCAATTGATTCTGCAAAGATGCAAACTCATCCTTCACGATCTGCTCGATGTCCTGAATGGCAGCCTCATTCACATTTTCTTCCAACAAACGCTGCCTTAGTCTTTCTGTTGAGACAGCTACATTGTCCAACGGAGCCATCAACTCACTGTTGGACATTCTCGGGAATATATCCTTAACTGCCTGCAATGCTTCTATCCATGCCATTCGGTCCTCTCTGCTCTCTGCCCTCAGATGCAGCCTCTTTGTTCCAGTAAAAATGGAGAATCTCTTATCATCAGAATGGCTTTCTTGAATAGTTGAAACCTACAGAAAACTATTCGAATAGTAAAAGATCAAACAATTCAGGTAATAATTTTATTAGAAGTGCACTGCTAGTCTGCTACACACACTCATACTGAACACAATTGTAAGTAAAAGAATATCACATAAACAACCAGAAGAGAGGATGCGTGGATCACAAGGATCACAAGTTACGAACATATTGATTAAACAAACATAAATCACATGCCTTACAAGTAATGCTAACAAAACATACCATTGGAAAAAAGAACATAACTAATTATGAAGTTTATGAAGATGATGCACGAAACAAGAACATAGACAAATAAACTGTCTTTTTAACAGTGTGTGTCATGATTAACCAAAACAACATAATCCGATAAAAATAACTAAATTCAGTTTATGTTAATCGGATTTAAGTTCAGGCACCATCTCTCTTCTTCTAAAAAAAAGCCAAATTGAATACAGAAAAAGCCCTTCCGAAAAATTCTGCTGCATGGAAAGAGATTAAAAATAACAGTCAGGCAAGTAATTGACCTGTTTATATATTATATTCAAACGATCATTCACCCAAAAAAAAAAAAAATTCATACAGTAAATTTCTCGTTATTTTCGAACAATTAAATTGGAAATGTAAAACCTTTAGATGAACTTCGCCAAAGGGCTTCCTGCTTTTCGAAGAGGAACCGCCATTGCCACCATGCTTATGATGATGATTCCGGTGCCGAGAAATCCGTTTAATCCACTCTTCTCCAATCACTCTCGATCCCTTCTCAGTCTCCTGATCGATCACAATCTTGTCAGGACCATGTATCTTGTAGTAACTCAATACTCCATCCTTTAGAACAAACCATCTAGGCCTCCAGCCTTTTCCATAATTAACCCATTTATACAAAAGCCCGCAAATCCCATTACCCACTATATCGTTGATCTTCACTTGCTGTAGCTCGCGGCTATGTTGGTTTCGTTTGTGGTGGTTGTTGCCCGGTGCTCCGTCGTGCGTCAGGGCGGCCCTTGAAATTTTACTTTTATTTTGTGGATCAGACGGCGGCGGTGGAGATGGAGGCGGATGCATGTCGTTGTCGTTAATTACCGTTGACGAAATGGATTTTGCAAATCAACAAAAACACCATAATCATGATTGAATTATTTCTTTTCATTTATTTACGATTAATTTTCAAATAATAATATGCAAACCCAGACAACTGTTGATAAAAATAAAAAAATAAAAATGAAGTAAATAAAAATAAATAAAATAATAATCTAAAAATGTAAATAAAAGGTGTATGTATTGTATGGAAGATGAATAGTTAAAGGGAAGCTAGAGGGAAGACGAGAAAAATTATGGAGGGAAAGTATTCTCCGGTAACAAGGTATGATGAGTAGCTAGTTGCGGTGAGGTGAACAGTGCTCGGTGGGCGGAGAGAGCTACGGGTGACGGAAGCAAGTAGAGGAACTTGTCGATGAGAAAACTACTGTTCATAAATAACGGTTTGTCAATATTTGCTTCTATTTTTAATAATTCGAAATATAATTTTTTTTTACATTTTTCTAATATATCCTTATACTAGTAATAATTACAAAAAAAAAAAAAAAAGTTGAATACATAAGCTGCTTTTGTTAATAATACAATCTATCAACGAATGTTCAAAATAGAAAAATAAATTACAATTCTCATCAATGTTGAAAAATTTCTTTAAATAATACATTATTTGTACAATTTGTGATTGCTCACACCCATGTAACACACGAAAGTTGTTATATGCTATTTTAAACAATTGCTTAAATTTAAATTAAATAATGTAATTTTTCAAATATATATTTTATAGAATAAATAAAAAATTTTGTCCAAATAATTGATTAACATGAATAGAAATAATAACCCTCGAGATATTACAATTTACATAAAATAAAATAATTGAAACAAATTAAATATATGCAGTCCTATATTTAAATAATATAACAAATTAAGTAATATTGACGATACACGAAGGTGAGAATCAATTTTAAGATTTGTAGTGCACGAACATGGAATTCAACTCAAGAAACTCTTCTCATCATTAATTTTTTAATATGATGCATTTAATTGAACATAATTAAATACATATTTAACAATATGTCAATAAAATAAAACAAAAAAAAAAGATATTATTAATGAAAATATAAATAAAAAATATAGAGTGAGTCTTTTTGTCTATATATGTTAATAAAATTAAGAAATTAAGTTTTACCATTTCTTATGAAATATAATTATTTTTTAATATTTTAATAAAATTACGGATCGATGAATTGTTTTATCATCTTTAAAGGAAATGCGTCATGAATTAAGTGTTTTAAATATTGTACCGTGATATATCAACTCGATTTTTGGATTTAACGTTCAATAAATAAATCTTTTGAACTACAAAATTACGCATACAATACATGTGCAAAACTCAACTCACGTATTCTCCTTAAGACCGATGATTTTCTTTTCATATATTGTATTTCATCATATTTTTCCCAAAAAAGAGATTAAGGATAGATTTTTTTGGCATATTTTTATTTTTTAAGCATTAATTATTAATTCAAGTGTTTTTCTTAAAAAATAATCATTAATTTAATAATTATTGTTATATTAACTTATTCTTCTTTCTTTATTTTGAAAATTTCTTTATTTATATTGTTACATTATTATTTTATTATTTTAATAAAAATTACTGATCGATCAATTATTTAATAAAAATTATATGAACTAATTATTAAAAGCAGTAATATATTTTTTTGCATATTGTAGCTATTTAAATTTATAATGAAAAATAAAAATGAACTGAATCAGTAAAAATAATGTAAAAATGATGATTGAATTGAAGAAATATTATGTTGTAAAAATTAACACAATTTAATTGAATTTACTTTGAAAAATCGTAAATTTATTATTTACAATGCGTTCTGCGGCTATTTAAAAAGGTGAGAGAAAATTTATTTGTGTTTTCTAGATAAAATGTATGATTAAAAATTAGAGAGAGAAATTGTGTATGGTTAAAAAGGGAATTGAGAAATTGTGTAGTTTAATTTTTTTTGTTTAAATTGGCTTATAATGCGCCGCCGAGCAAAGGCTTATTTGAATTTGATGAGAAAAATCTGAACTGAAATTAATCATCTATGACTAAATTTTACCTACAATATATTTACAATTTGCTATCATTTGTTAGCTTGCATTAAACTCTCACTGAGATCTTAAATTTGACACACATATTACATATTTTTAATCTTCAAAATAATACAATAATTGTTAAAAGAATAATAAAAAAATAACATTTTTATGTCATTAATAGCATGGCACGGATGCTAATGCAATTAGTGGCACATTACCATAATAATTGCTAAAATATTTAATATACTATTTTTTGGCAAAAATTTCAAATTTTAGAAAGTTGTTTATGGTGGTATAGGTTAAAATCAATTTTTAGCAGATTTTGATAAAAGTTGATGAGTTGTATGGTTAAAAAATTGTGGCACTCATGAAATGTGTAGTTTTGATTAATTGTTGACTTCGACTGAGATTAAAATCTAAAACTTTAGTTAAATAACACAATAAATATGATTATTTTATATTTATTGATAATTGTTAATGGGCAATATCACCTGGGTGACAAAACGGCGACGTTTGGTGACGTTTATGGTTTGAGGTCAGATCATTGGGGCAATTAACATGTCCGACCTGACACCCCCAGGTCGGACAACGAGTAAATCACCTCCTCAGGTAAGGGGATCAAGACCCTGAATAAATTCTGATCTGAATATGTCAAGTCGAAAAATACCTTTTCATCCCCAGAAGTGAAAAAGATGAGGTCCAAGCTCTCTCATTCTGAGGTGGAATTGTCAGGTCGGACAATGACTTGCAAAGATCGAACGAGGTCACAACTACTTTCTTACATGGCAGTTGAAACAGTTATTCAGACATGAAAGTAGTTAGAGTAGATAAAAGTCAACGACTTTGTACTATGTAAGAATCCAAGTAGTTTAGTTATATCCTAGTGCTAGGTAGTCAGGTATTGTAATAAGTCAGTTCACCCATTTCTCCCTATAAATATAGGAGAGAGTAGCTCACACAAGGATCCAAACTTTGGTTGCTTTAAAAGCCCATTATATATAAAGATATTCTAAAAGCATACGTGGAGTTCAGGTCGTCCATTCCGACCCGAGATTCACTTCTTACACATACAACTTTTTCTTTGCATAACTGATATTCACTTATTCTTCTTGCTGACTTTGAATATTTATATTTCAACCATCAACAATAATAATAAATATTAAATAAGGGTATATTAAAAAAGTTAAAAATATGTTTACTTTCAATAAAGAAATTGGCCTATAATTTGGAATAAACAAATAAAGAATACAAATCTATCTTCACGGGATGAAGAGAATATTATATTTCGTAGTAAACAATACAGAGAGAGCACCTTTGATCTTAAATGATCTTATGCCATTTGGTATTGATAAAAATCAGATTTTAGTAAATTTTAATAAAAATTGATCAAATGTACAGTTGAAAAGTTGTCCATACAAAGTATGGTTAAGATTAAATATTAATTTTGAATTAGATTAAAATCTAAAAAAATAGTGCTACCAAACATGGGCTATATAATAAATAAAAGTAAAAGTCAAATTTAATAGGTTATGTTAGGTGACTTTTTTTTTATATATAAAATAAAACTAATAATCGCACCCGTGCGATGTACAGAAGATTAATTGACAATTATTTATTGAATAAATTGTAAAAGTACAACGTCGGACATAAATTGTGCATTCATATATAATGAAAAATATACAAAAAAATAAAACATAAAATTACGACTTGCATATTTCTTTTAACAACTAATTGTTCGTTCTCTAGTTTTCTTTGTCTATTTAGGAGAAATAAGATGTGGACATGTGACTTATTCTTTACTTTACAATTTTGATTTGATAACTGAAGTTGAGCTTTCGGCTATTTTATTTCTAAAAATTGAAATGTTCACAATTTTCAAATCGTAAAATGAAATAAAGAGGCTAATAGACATTTACATAATTAATTTATTGACTCCCCGTATAGCATTATAAGAATTTTACTAACTATCTTAATGCAAGAATTGATATTAAAATATATTAAGCAAATATTTCATTTCATTACATGTAAAAAAGCAAATACATTACGAACAAAATTTATCAAACATTTTAAAAATTAAAAATTGCTCAAAATAATGCATATTTTTTGACTTAAAAATAATGCAATAATTATCAAAAGAAAAAAATCTACAATTTGACTTTTATAGATATTGTATTAATCATATTCTATTTTTAAATAATAAAATGATTTTGATAACACATTCTATTTTACAAATTGAACAAATGAGTTTATCGAAATCTAAAGTTGTATATAATTAAATGATTTAATTGAATTTATTTAGAAAGATCGAATATCTATTATTTCTTTCAATTTGATAAGAAAAAGATTCAAAATTAATCATTTAGGTCAAATTGAATTTAGGTAAGAAATTATAGGTATTATTTTAGGACTTAAATGAGATAAATTAAAAAGATTGGATGTTGAAAAAAAAATAAAAAGTATAAATAAAACTTTTACATTTAGTATTAAAATGATTTTACGAATGATATATTTATAGTTTGCTCTCATTTCTTGGTTTGTATTAAATTTCTCGTTGAGATCTTAGATTGTACACCTATATTGCATATTTTTCGACTTCAAAATAATGCAATAATTATCAAAATAAAAAAATCTATAATTTGACTTTAATAGATTTTTTTTTCACAAATCCATATATCATTTATTATATGAATTTATTGAACTTCACTAATTCATGTATTAAAATAAATTGATAAAAAAATAAATTTCCTAAAATAACACTTGAAAATGGTCAAAAAATTATGTGCGTAAAATGGTGACGGTTATCCTATTATATATATATATATATATATATATATATATATATATATATATATATATATTAAATGAGATAAATTAAAAAAATTTGATGTTAGAAAAAGTAAAAAGTATAAGTAATAAAACTTTTATATTTAGTATTTAAAACGATTTTACGAATGATATGTTTAGAATTTGCTCTCATTTCTCAGTTTTTATTAAACTTCTCGTTGAAACCTTGGATTTGACACCCATATTTCTTATTTTTCGACTTCAAAATAATACAATAATTATCAAAAGAAAAAAATAATCTATAATTTGACTTTTTATAGATATTTTTTTTATAAATTCATAAATCATTTATTACATGTATTAATTGAACTTTCCTAATTCACGTATTAAAATAAATTGATAAAAATAAGAATTTTCCTAAAATTCCAGGTAAAAATGGGCGAGAAATTATGTGCGTAAAATGATTACAGTTATCTTATTATTATATATATGTATAGATTAAATGAGATAAATTAAAAAAATTGGACGTTGGAAAAAGTAAAAAGTATAAATAAAACTTTTATATAGTATTTAAAACGATTTTATGAATGATATGTTTAGAGTTTGCTCTCATTTTTTAGTTTGTATTAAACTTCTCGTTTAGATCTTGAATTTGATACCCATATTGCATATTTTTCGACTTCAAAATAATGCAATAATTATCAAAAGAAAAAAAATATAATTTGACTTTTTATAGATATTTTTTCACAGATCCATAAATCATTTATTACATGCATTAATTGAACTTTCCTAATTCATGTATTAAAATAAATTGATAAAAATAAGAAATTTCCTAAAATGACAAGTGGGAATGGATGGGAAACTACGTGCGTAAAATATATGTACTTATATATATATATATATATATATATATATATATATATATATATATATATATACCATGTTCAAAGATTCATCAAGATCCCACACAATTTAACTCCAGAATTCAACACATTCAATCCCAATATATATATATACCATGTTCAAAGATTCATCAAGATCCCACACAATTTAACTCCAGAATTCAACACATTCAATCCCAAACTCCATCAATATCAAATAAAATCAAGAAATCCCTGCTTACTTTTAGGCAGTATTTAAAATTTCAGAGTAAACTATGTACTTTCAATTTTTAGTTTTGTAACTTTCAAAAGAAAAAAAATAGTTTTGTATAGAAAATGACTATCGATAGTTCATCGTACAAATGCGAAGAGACAATATAACTTACTAATCACCAGAAGATTAAAATAGGAAAAAAAATCTAATTAATCAAATCGGTGATAACTTCCACGACTTACTGTTCGTGGCATGGGAAATGGACCAGAAAAATACCGTCTAGAATTTGGCGAAAATTCAGATTCTTTTCACACTACAGATTCGTTCAAAATTAAGAATTCAATCGAAATTAACAGAATCTCAGTTGGCTTTAATAATATATATATATATAGATATAGATTTATAAACAACACAACTTCTCAAATCACTTTTGAAAAACGTGTTGTAACGTCTCGAAATTTTATAGATTTTATCTAGATGCCTTTAACAATTTTGAGAATTATAGATTGATCTTAGAGAAATTCTCAATCTCTGTAATCTCCATGACTTGGGTTTAACGGGCTACCAAATTACTTGGGCTAAGAGTCGAGGCACTAATCGTTGGACCGAAGAAAAATTGGATAGGGATGTGGCGACGCCGCATTGATTTAAAATCTTCTATGAAGCTCAAGGATTGAATCTGGGCCACTATTCTCCCAATCATGCGCCACTCCTTCTTTAGTTATAGAGGAAATTACATAAAAACAGGTTTTTAAGTTTTGAATTTCAAAAGTCAGGTTGAAAGCATTTTTATACATACATCAGGTGAAAATTCAACATTTATAATAATAATAACAATAATAATATTAAATAAAAATAAATCACTTACATTCACCACGTCTCCTCAAATTCATTCTCTCTCACCAATCTCTTCTCTCATCCAACAGATAGACAATTCTCTCTCATCTCTCTTCCTTAACAAAATTGACAGACGGCAAGGAGATGCCTAAGGATTCGGCAACACCAGCCCCTTTTTCCTACGACCCCACCCCATCCCACTCCGTCGAACCGTCCTCATTGTTTCAAAGATTGTCGACAAAATCGCCACTGCTTGCTTCTCGCCGGTAGCAAGGATTTCGATCTTCGATCGTGTTGTTGAGTGGTGGTATCTGGTGATGTGGTGGTTGTGGGTGGTGATGGAAGAGGTGGTGTTGTCCGGTTTGATAGGGTTCAAGTGGGGATTTTTACAGGAGCAGATTTTTATTTTTTTATTTTTCCTTTGGTGTTTGGCGAATGGTGTAGGTGGAGGCAGTGGTTGTGGTGTGGTGGTAGCAGTGTGGATGGGAATAGGATGCAGAATTCTTCTCAGGTCACACTCTGTTTTCTTAGGTCACATTTGATTCCTCACGTCACATATTAGATTCCTGAAGTCACACTTTCAGTTACAACAATGTAGTGAAAGTGTGGTGGAGCTTGTCTGTCGTTTGGTAGTGGGGGTGGAGCTTGTCGCTAGTTTGGTGGTGGGGGTGGAGCTTGTCATGGGCTTGGTGAATGGAGGAGGAGGTGGTGGGGAAGGTGGTTGTGACCTTGTTTTGTAATTGTGACCTGTGATTCTTTGCTCGCAAAATGGTTTTGACGTGCATACATTTTGGTGTTGGCGAATGGTGTAGGTGGAGGCAGTGGCTGTGGTGTGGTGGTAGCAGTGTGGATGGGAATAGGATGCAGAATTCTTCTCAGGTCACACTCTATTTTCTTAGGTCACATTTGATTCCTCACGTCACATATTAGATTCCTGAAGTCACACTTTCAGTTCCTCAAGTTATCTGTGGACATTGGTTTTTATTGTAATGATCTGTGGTTGTAGGGGCAGTGGTGTATCATCTGTGGTTGTGATATTGATTTTTGTTGTAATGGTGGTGGTGGTGGTGGATAAAAGATCTAAGGGAATTGCACCAAGTTTTTTATGGACATGGCTGTTTTGGTTCAGAGGGAGGGAGAGAACAATTAAATGACATTGAGCCATGAGAACCGAGCCAGTTTCTTTGTTGAAGGTAGCACTCATCAGCTTGTGGTGGCAAGGAAGCACCAGAAGAATACCAGAAAATGGATTTGCTTTGGGATCATCCTGAGGTCACATGTTCAAAGTTTAAGGTCACATATGTGGTCTCAAGTCACATTCTTCACAGTTCTCAGATCATACGTAAGTCACACGTTCATCTATGGTTCACAAGTATCATGTAGTAGTTCATTGGTGGTAGTGGCTTTGGGTGTTTGTCGAAGTTGGAGATGATGATCAGGATAATGGTGGTGGTGATGGTCGGAGATTGTGGTGTTTGTAATTCATAGTAGAACATGGTTATGATGTGGTGGCGGTTCGTCGGAGATTGGTGGTGGTGGCGGTTCGTCGGAAGTGGTGGCACGTCGGAATATCTGGTGGTGGTGGTGAGACATCAGTCCGTTGGATGTATCAATTGCTGGGTAGGGTTAGATATCACGATTTCTATATATATCTAATTAATTAATAATATATAATTAGCACCTGATTAGTGAAAAAATAAAAATTGTTTTCTAATTATGAAATGTGAATCTATAATGGCCTGATTTATGTATTTTTCCCTTAGTTATATTCACAGATACCTACCATTATTACGCATAGATTCAAGTTCGAAAATTACTGGATTAAAGAGTCCGCTTGTCGTCAAATTATTCTTTCTACTTGGGAAAGATTCGTTCACGAGCCTATTTAACAAAAAATTGCAGTATGCAATAGATATTTATACGGTGGGGGAAGAATCTTCACAATAAATTCTTGAAGCAGATCAAGCGAAGGAAACAGGACATGTTTCGAATTATCCATCACCGTGATTCTAAAGTTATCCATGATTTCCACATAGTACAAACTGACTACTTCAAACTGCTGGAACAAAAAGAGATTTATTAGAAATAGAGAGCAAAGAAAATTTGGCTTAAACAAGGCAACCAGAACACCACGTACTTTCACACTGCATCATCGGCTCGTCAGAAAAGAAATCAATTTTAAATTGAAAGATAATTCTGGGACTTGGATTTTTGATATGAAGGGTATTCACAATATCATTCATGAGCATTTCTGGTTCGTATTCTCTTCTTCATTGTCCAAGGCCCAATTTTCCCACGGTTTAATTGACTACATTGATATTTAGCTATCGGACTACCAAAACGAATTACTTCTTGCTCCATTCTCAGTTCTTGATGTCCGAAATGCTCTTTTTGACGTGCACCTAGGAAAAGCACCAAGACCAAATGTCATGAATCCATCATATTTTCAATAATATTGGGATATTATCGGAGACGATGTTGTAAAGGTGTGTTTGGATTTCATTAACTCTTGCAGTTTTTCTGAAGGTCTTAACGACAGCTTTGGTTCTCATCCCTAAGAAGCATTCTATTGAATCTGTGGCTGACTTAAGACCCATCTCTCTTTGCAACGTGCTATACAAAGTTGTGGCTAAGATATTAGCCAATAGACTGAAATTAATCCTTCCCGAGATTATATCTAATTCGTAATGTGCCTTTGTTCCAAGGAGATCTATCACCAATAATGTTATGATAGCATTTGAAATGATGCATTATATGAAGAGAAAAACCCAAGGGAAGGAAGGAATTACAGCATTAAAAATAGATATTAGTAAAGCATATTTCCACTTGGAATGGGATTTCTTGACAAAGGTTATGAATAAGATAAGCGTTAATGCAAGGTGGATCAATCTAATCATATTGTGTATCTCCTCGGTTCGTTATAATGTTGTACATGGAGGACACAAGATTGGCCCTATTACCCCTCAAAGGGGACTAAGGCAAGGGTGTCCCTTATCCCCATATCTTTTTATTCTTTACTCGAAAAGTTTTTCTTTGGCGTTACGACATTGTGAAGCTTCAGGGGATATCCATGGCTGTAAGATTGCTCGAAATGCTCTAGTTATCTTCCACTTGCTCTTTGCTAACGACAGTCTTCCTTTTTTCAAAACAAATGGTATAGAAAGTGACTCTATTTGAGATCTTCTCAAGAGGTATAAGGAAGAATCCGGCCAAGCTATTAATTTTCAAAAATCTTCTCTCAGTTTCAGCTCCCACGTTGGCAGTATTAGAAGAAAGGAAAATTGTGATCTCTTCGGCATTAGCATCTCAAATGGGCATGATAAGTATCTCGGTTTACCCTCTCTTGTAGGCCATAACAAGAGAGAAATATTTGCTTATATTAAAGAAAAAGTATGGAATCGACTACAAAGTTGGAAGGAGAAATCCCTCTCTAGAGCAAGAAAAGAAATCTATTTACTATATAAAGAGAGGATAGTTGGAAGAGAATCCCGCCATGATTTCCCACCTAGCTGACAAAAAAAAAATAAAAAAATAAAAATCGGTCAGCCCAAGAAAATCCTACTCTAACAGCAAACAGTGGGGTCCACACATTTCTTTTGACCAACATTTTGGATATCTCATTTTCAAAATTCAAAACCACCCAAAACTTCTCATCGTTTCTCTATCTGTTTCGAAGCCGGCCGCCGTTCTGCCCCCAACGGCCTCTTGGTGATGATCTTGCTCGTCCTTCAGCCTAAATAGTGGGCTTTGCTTCCTATTACTAGATCCAGCTTCTCTTCAAGGTAGACCTACTGGAAGAGTTCTCGCACTTGAAGATCGGTCTACATTGTTCACCGACTTCAAAATCAGCTGACTTTATAAGAGATGGGAATTCGAAGATTTAGTAAAAAATATATAAGAGATTTTAAGGATTTGGAGAAAAAATGATTATGTTATTCAGTATTATATTTCTTTAGTTTTTATGCACAAAGGAGTTGAAAAACGATGTCTGAAGGCGGATTGTTCTCAACTTATTCACTCTGCAGTTATGCAGCTAGAGTTCTAGGTACCTTCTTCACCCCATCTCTAGCTTCTGTGGTAGGAATAGGATGGGATGGGATGGGTTTATTATGGGTTTCTGGTTTGCCATCATCTGTATTCTTGCTCGGTAGGAATTCTGGTTTATTTAAATCATAAATTCAATTCTACTGGAAAGTATTAACTTTGATTTTTACTTATAGATTAGTGTAAGATTTGGTGATCAGTCAATATATTTTCAAGTTAGTTCCAAAGATAAATATTATGAGTTTTGACGAAGATCTTTTAAAAATGTATTGTCGTAATGGAGTCCTAAAAGAAATCTTTGGCTTTAACTTTTAACTGGTTAAAAAAAATTACTTGAAAAAATGTAGGTATTAATTGATAAAGTTGAGATTAATATGCAATTCATCCTACAATTTAAATCTGATTTGACATATTTCTCCATAAGCAAGTTGATAAGTGTGCTTTACACACTTATTTACTTCCTAAATTAGCATTTTAATTGACAAATTGAGCATATTTTTACTTATAAATTGTATTTATCTTGTACAATTAGTTACAACTTCAATTGGAATGAAAATGGACTAGATTGAAGAAGAATTGAGCTAAAAGAAATGCAAATTTGATGTCCAAAGACCTAATTGAAAGAAATTAAAAGTTTGGGGACACAATTGCAACATCTCAAACAATTGGGGGACTAGAGATGCAAATATTTCAGGGACATATTTTTAATAAAAGTCAAAATTCGATGACTAAATTGAAGAATGTCAGAAGACGAGGGACTTACCTTGCAAATATCTTAAAATATATATATTTGGCATGGGCATTAGGCATGACATTATGCCCATGCCTTTTGTTAATGGGCACTCGCCTGAGCGCCCATTAACTTCAACATAAAAGTTTTCTGTTTCCCACGCGATTGCGTGTGTTTGGCCCACACGATCGGGTGGGCCATTTTAGGCCCAAATCACAATTTTTCACTCTCAAACCCTAGCCTCATTATCTCTTTTCTTTTCTTTGTTTTTGCTTTAATTTGTAATTTAGTTTGTCGTTTGGTTTGATTTTCAAGTTGCTAGTCTCCATTGAAGTTATGAAGCAAGAAGTGAGGTGAAGATTCAAAACATTGTTGAAGAAATTTGGGAGTAAAAATCAAGGAAATTGATTTATTTCATTATCTTGTATTTTAATCTTTGATTTTTATATTTTGTGATGTATTTTTATAAACCTCAACTTTGTGCAATAGTTATACAATGGGCTAGTTGTTTTATGTTGGTATGATTGATGTAGCTTAACTTAATTTAAGTAATTTTAATGTTTGTTTATTAATTTTGAGCTTATTTCATGTGTATTTGTCATTGAGATTATTCTAAGTGTTTGATTGATCACCAAATAAATGTTTTGTGAAGTGTATGATAATCGAGAGATATTGTGCATTTTAGACCAAATAGCAAATGCTCTAGGTTCTTATTAAGTATAGAGATATACCTTAAATCCTAGATAATCCATTGAGTTATTTTCACAAAGAGTTAATGCAATTGATTGGACTTTAATCGACATAGAGATATAGTAGGGTAAACCAATTGATTATGGTTAATTTCACTCGAGAGAGGTAATTAGCTAAACTTGAAAAATCGGGTCTAACATTGTAAAGAGTAATTTATTAATTTGCATGTGTTGAGATATTAGTTAAGCAAGAGTTAAGTAAAATCATGAATTTCAACTATTTTATCTTTCATTTTCCTTAATTTAATTTGGTTTAAAATTAGTTTCTTTAATTTAGAAATTTACAAAAATCCATCCTTTTGTTTTGTGTTTCATTTGTTAAGATTAAATTAACTAGAGTGTAATTGAACTCAAAAATTAATAAACAAATATTAAAATTACTTAAACTAAGTTAAGCTACATCAATCATCCCAATATAAAACAACTAGCTCATTGTATAAATATTGCACAAAATTGAGGTTTATAAAAATATATCACAAAATATAGAAATCAAATATTAAAATACAAGATAATGAAATAAATCACTTCCTTTGATTTTTACTCCCAAATTTCTTCAACAATGTTTTGAATCTTCACCCCACTTCTTACTTCATAACTTCAATGGAGACTAGCAACTTGAAAATCAAACCAAACTACAAACTAAAGCAAAAATAAAGAAAAGAAAGGAAAAGAAAAGAGATAAAGAGGTTAGAGTTTGAGAGTGAAAATTTGGGATTTGGGTGTTAAGAAGTGAGAGTATAAATACTCCAAAAAATCTGACCTAAAAAGTCCCAAAAACTCGTCCAAAATTGAGCCAAACATGCCCTTAGGTGAAAATAATAAAATAAAAAATTAAAATTCGGAATTGGGCTTAAAATGGCTTACGCGATCGCGTGGCCCAAACACACGCTATCGCATGGGAAACAAAAAACTTTTATGTTGAAGTTAATGGGCGCTCAGGCGAGCGCTCATTAACCAAAGGCATGGGCAATTATGCCATGCCATATATATATATATATATATATATATATATATATATATATATATATATATTTCTTTTTTTTTCTTTTTTTCTTTAAGCTATTTGCAAAATAAGTCCCTCATCTTCTGACATTCTTTAATTTAGTCCTCGAATTTTGACTTTTATTACAAATATGTCCCTGAAATATTTGCATTTATGGTCCTCTAACTTTCTGAGATGTTACAATTGAGTCCCCCAAACTTTTGATTTCTTTCAATTAGGTCATTGAACATCAAATTTGCATTTCTTTTAGCTCAATTCTTCTTCAATCTTGTCCATTTTCATTCCAATTGAAGTTGTACCTAATTGTACAAGATAAACACAATTTATAAGTAGAAATTTACTCAATTGTTTAATTAAAATGCTAATTTAGGAAGTAAATAAGTATGTAAAGCACACTTATCACACCCTCAAACTTGAGCTTTTGCTCGTCTCGAGCAAAATTATCTACTAGTGCACTCAAGTAACATGGAATATTGATCAACAATATTAGATAACTTGCAAATTACTCATGAGTGTAAAATTGTATAATCAATTCAAAAGTATGATTCCAAATAATGCTACAAAAAAGAAATTTAGCTAATCCGATGTTCGATCGGTGTGTGTGTGTGCATGGTCACTTTCAATTGTCAATTAAGTTTCCTTTCCCGCTCGTAACATTCATCGCCCAATAAAAAAATTTATTTCCTCTCCCGGGATGCAATTCTATAGGGAACTCTCAAATCACTCTTTTCTTTTTCCACTCTAGTTTGGGTATGTTTTACCGACAATTTAGAAATGCACCGACTCTCCACTAAATGAGTGCTTCGACATTCAAGCTTATACTAAGCAATTCAAAACCACTATTAATCTAAGCCGTTATGCAAGTACAAATGCATGATTTTTAAAAACTAACGTGATGAATGCTCGTACCTTCTCCACTCCCTTAAGATTTCCATTGTATAATTTACACACACACACACACACACACACACACACACACACACACACAAACATCATTAAATCCTTAATTTATGATAAAATTCGAAAATCAGACAAGAATTGAAATCTGAAATTGTGAGGAAATTACATATATACTTACATTAATTCCTATATACATCAATATATACATACATTTCAACATATAAGATTTTGTATGTGTGTGAGTGGGTGTGTGTAAAACCGTGTGTGCGGTTTTCGTGTGTGTGTGTGTGCGTGAGAGGGGGGGGAAAGGGAAAAGGGGGTCTTACCGCCGGTGGTTGGCAACAGTGAGGGAGGCAGCAGCAGCGGCGTCGCCGTGAGAGGAGAGAAGAGAGGGCGAGACAGAGAGAGAGGGCGAGGAGGGCGATGAAGAGAGAGACCGAGGGTGCGAGTTCGTGTGAGAGAGAGAGAGAGAGAGAGAGAGAGAGAGAGAGAGAGAGAGAGGTAAAAAAAATTGAGGGTTTAGGTTTTAATTGTTTAAGTTTTGGTAATTTGCAATTTAGTCCCTCAGCTCTCATAAATTGGTAATTTTAGTCCACGACCCTCAAATAAAATTCCAAAATGTCACCAAACTTTTCTCAAATTCAATTTAATGCAATTTAGGCAACTTACTACTCAATTAAAATAAACAATTAGACATGGAATTGTACTTAAACAATTTATAAATATTTTAAATGGCACATTGATCGAGACGGCGTCCAAGTCCTTCCACTGCAAAATAATTCAACTTATTATCAATAATAATTGTCAAATAAATTATTAATCATAAAAATTGGGTGGTATTCAAGAAAGCACGTAAAACGAAAAGTGGTATTACAATTCCTTACCCCCCTAAAAGAAAATTTCGTCCTCGAAATTAGAATTTACCAAAATGAATACTTGGCATGCATTTCATCATTGCGTTCTCAAGTAATCTCTTCCACTACATGATTCCTCCAAAAGGACTTCAGTTAGTGTTATCTTCTTCCTTCTAAGTTCTTTGCCTGCTCTCATTAGGATTCTCATAGGTGCTTCCTCATAAGTTAGATCCTCACGAAGATTAAGTGACTCATAGCTGAGAATATGAGAGGGGTCCGAAATGTACTTCCTTAACAATAAGACGTAAAACACCATTTGTATCCCAGATGGTTTTGGTAGCAATGCAATCAAATAAATTAGGTCACTCATCATTTCTAGTCTCTCAAATGGCCAACAAAAAGGCTCAACCTTCTTCTCAAATCTCATGACCCTTTCATAGGATCTATTCTAACGTCTAAACCTTAATATATATATATATATATATATATATATATATATATTGATTGATCACATTCTTAAAACTAAAATCAAGAAGATTGACCAAAATAATCCAGAATTAGTGAAACTTGACGTCCATACCAAAATATACAGTAGAAATACTAAAACTTTAACAGAATCTTTCTGGAAAGATTCACAAACGAAATCCTTTCTAAATATGCTGATATTTCCTTTAAAATCGGAGGATCAAACTTAAATCCTGAAATCCATACTTATATATTGTAATCAAGTATTCAGCATCATACACTCATCTTAAAACTAAAGCCAAGGTACTAACTTAAAAATCTATGCTTTCAAAATCATCATAACAATAATACTCTAACCAAGTATTTTATAAATAAATCATTGACCTATCACCAATGAATAAGACTTTTGTGATTCATATAGAATTCCTCATCAAGTTTACTTAACCCAAAGATACAATCCCATTATAAGTAAAAGTCACACAGCTGACCTCAAATAATCATATCAATCTCTCTAAGATTACAACATAATAACCATCATATCCTTCACACGAACCTTTTACGTCAATAAACTCACTAGGATTTTATATCAATCTCTCAAACTCAATAAATCTGGGACTCTGCCATTGTCACTCTTTTTGCACACTACTCCATAATAAATAATCATTGTGAAGTCTTATTCTCATTTTCCACAAATCCTATCCACAAGGACAATTGCTTAAAATTTCATTTCTTATTTTTGAATCAAGATACCATCAATAATAATCTCCACAATTTCATGGTATGTACTATCATAAACTTTCCTCCGATCAGATGCATTACTTCTGCAATACTTGTACAAATCTAGGACCTGATAAAGTTTCTTTCATCAATTTCATCCAACAATCTCTCATATGATATTTTAGTATCATCAATGAAAACTTAACGTACATCAGTGAATCATTCAAATTTCGATGAAACCTGATTTATTTTCCATGACTGAGATTCATCTTTCTTCGAATTCCACTTAAAACCAAATATAGCATAACTTATTCATGGAAAGTCAACTTATTTCATAATCTCAATACATCGTCACCTTTAGTTCTCACCATAAGAGCCATCGCATTATTCCTTATAATTATCTCTTGTACCTTTTATATTCAAATGACCTTATGAAAATCATCATTATCTCACATAATCCCAAACCTTCAATCATATGTCCCCAAATTCTCATTTCGAATAAATGGTTACTCCTTTAAGGCATCTTACTATAAAATACTTTCAATATCTCCCAATAATGATAACTGACTTTCCCAAATAATCTATTGCATATAAATAACCAAATCTTTAACACATCATCTACCAATCAACAGTATTATCACTTACCATCATAATTTATAATATTCTCCAATATAAGTGATCATTTCTCACTAATAATCAATAAGTTCCTAAGAATAATTAAAATTCTTTCCAATAATGCCATAACATTTGTCTTCACTCATCTTTTCAAAATATGACTTGACATTTCTCAATATACGCATCAAGTCATCACATAACTTCATGTATACTTTGATATCCCAGAAAATCAATTTTTAATTCCTCAACATAACAATTTCAAATCATAGTTTCCAATATCAATATCTCACTTCCTTCAATACATTAATTGGCTCAAATGACCACCCATTAGTCATACTTATAAATATATGACACAAATCATAATCCCAAAATTTCTTAATTACAAGACCAAACAACATTATAAATTTCTCTCAAAATAGAGGAATAATTCACTTACTCAAACACAATATCCATTCCTTAATTCCCAATAATTAAGAATCAAATCTTTAAATCTCAAATTTCATAATTTTTCTCATAGAAGTCTCAATAAAATCATATCACTCATAATCTCAACATCTCATCACAACTTCATAAAACTGGTTTTGCCATGTCTAAAATCAATTATGCAAAGTCTCATAAAACCATCTTTCTTCTTCATGTATAACTCCTGAGCATCCCATGGCAAAAAGCTAGGTCGAACAAAACCTTTGTCCATGAGATTCTATAGTTGCACTTTGAGCTCTTTTAAGTTTCGAAGGAGCCATCCGATATTATACCTTGGATACTAGAGTTGCGCACTTAATCGATGATGAATTCAAGTTCTCCTTTAGGCGGTAAATCACAAAAATCTTCTGAGAACATCTTTAGTCATTCTCGAATAACAGAAATTTGTTCGAGAGAAGTATTCACCTTAAACACTTCAATTATTGCAACCAGGTAGGCTTAATAACTCTTATTCATCAATTGATGAGCCTTCACCACTGATAATATCGAAATAGAAAGTTTCACCTTTACTTCAACAAAGCGAAAAGGGTTTCATTTGAAGGTTTAAATACCACCTTAACGTAGCCAGTGATTGAAACCTTATACCGCAATAATCATTCCATTCCTAGTATGACATCAAGTTTGTGGGTATTTAGTGTTATGAGATCTATCATCTACTCCTTCCCATTCACCATGGTTGGGGAAATTTCTCAACGCATAACTTTAGTTCAACAATTCTTCAAATGGCGTTGACAATATGAACTTGGTCTCCAGCTACTGAGATGGGTAAATCAATTTTCCTATAATTGTGGGACTATCAAATGAGTGGGTAGTCCCGATATCAAACACGATAAGTGCTTAATACTAAGTTCGATGACTTCTCAACTTCTCGTTTGGACGTTGTATACTCTCGTGCCGATATACCATTCATATCCATTTCTTATTTCACAAAAAGATCTAATAAACGGCACCCAAATTTTTTTTTAATAACCATTACTTTCTCACTTCCTCATTTACATAACCAAGATATACTCGTCATATTCACTGACAACATTCTTAACATTTCACTTTCCGACATTACACATTAGCATGCAAGAATTTACAATAATTGGAACATCAAATAACGTTTTCATAATTTAAACAAAATTTAACTTACCAGATGATCGAGGAAGAAGCACTTGAGGCGTGACTCAGTACCCGTACCATTTTCAAATAAGTTTTTAAAAGTCTACAGAATCGCTTTTAAAACTCTTAGCTCTGATACAAAAAATGTAACACCCCAAGTTTAAAATCTAAAACCTAGGCGTGTTAACTTCCATTCACATTAAATGCGGAAATAATCGTTTAAAACATTTAAACTTTTCATTTTCTGTTATAAAATTTTTACATAAATTTTGGCAGAGTCTCCTCTATAACTTGGACATAGTCAACCTGTAGAGGGACATCATACCTACAATACAAATGAAATTCTTAACTCATTCAACATCCAACATTCAACATCCAACCACAATTCTAAAATTTAACTTCAACATCAATTCCCAAACTCCTCAACATAAATAAATTTAAACCATGAGCTCTTTATTTAACTAAATGGATGATTGATAAGCTACTAAAGAGATAAATGACTTATCAAAAACTAAATCCAATAAACAATTAAAAGAATGAACTAATAAAAATAACTAAAAAATTTATGAAATTTCCACTTCAAACGCTATTTAAAATGATAAATCGTGGTACTGTCTGGGTCAACCGCCAAGTGCTCTCCTCGTATCACCTAACTTTCATCACCTAAAATGTTGGGGAGGGATTGGGGTGAGCTAAAACTCAGTAAGTAAACTTTATGCACATGATGCAAGTTCATGACATGAAATGTCTTAGACCATTCAAAGTAATTATCCCCATTTACTCTACTTTTCAACACTTTCATACTTTCCAAACTTTCACTTAAACATTTCCAAAAATTTAACTTCATTTCTATCGTGAACTCACTTAGTGTATCTTCTAGCCAATCATAATGCAGTGGGCAATATTCCTTATTTAGGACCAGATTATCATTTTTCCACCGCACATCGTTTTAATATTTGCCACCGTCAACCGGTTTAGCAATCGTCACCGCAAAGCGGTTTAATATTTGCTACCGTCAATCGGTTTAGCAATCGTCACCGCAAAGCGGTTTAATATTTGCTACCGTCAACCGGTTTAGCAATCGTCACCGCAAAGCGGTTTAATATTTGCCACCGCCAAGCGGTTTAGCAATCGTCACCGCAAAGCGGTTTAATATTCACCATCGCAACAACGGTTTAATTCGGGTACGCCGATCTCCCGTGCCCCATTTTCCACTCACCTTTCATGGCATAGAAGTACACTCATTCTTTCTTAAAACTTGGGATACATGCATTTTGAGAAAACTTAAACTTGCCACATTCTTCATTTAAAATCATTTGACTTTCCAATTTCGATGCCAATGCCAATGCATGCTTGATGATGCAATGAAATGATAATGTGCATACTTGAACATTCTTCTTAATACATATACTTTCATAAAGTAAATGAAATTCATCAAAGCAAGTAAGTTGCAAACAGCCATTTACTCGTTTCACATTTACATTTAACTTCTATGAAAATAGGGGAAGTTTACTTACTTGCAGTCCTTAGTAATTTATCGTTTCTGAATTTGCAAGTGGAGGAGCATCGACTGCCCGTGACGTCAATGTGCCCAATCATCCTAATTTATATCCATTCATTTAATAAAATATACTTTTAGTTCAAAACTCACATTTAGAACTCCTAAATGAGGTTGAGACTATCATGTGACTTACAATTCAAATCAAATGGGATCTTAAACTATGTCAAATACAGATTATACTACATTAGGAAGAAGAAATTAATTTAAATGGCAAAATTTTGAAATCTAACTTATCAAATTACACAAAGGGGTCAAAGTTATGGAATATTCATCACAACTTAAATTTTACAGAGACAATTCCAATAAGCATTCTAACTATTCGTAAATTTGAAAATCACCATTTATTCAACTTTACTAGAACAGTTAATTTAAATTACAATTTTCATAAATTTCGAAAGTCTGAAAATTGTAACTATAAGTCAACATATACTCTAAAATTGAATTAAAAAAACCACCTCATTACTTGAAATTCTAATTTAGTATACCCATAATCACAATACTTTTCAATAGTAAACCAAAAATCTTGATTGAGGTTAAAACTTCAACGTGATCCACCATTTAACTCAAACGAGGTTTTAAGTTATGTCAAACCCTAGCATGCCATATTCTAAACAAAAATCCAGTTTCATTGTTAATTAGAAAATCTTCTTACCCATTAATTTTAACCTCAAGTAAATATATTTGACTTAAACCAAAATTAACAAAATGATCAAATAGCAACTCTAACCATTCTTGAAATTTTCCCCAAATCTAAACATTTCAATTATAACTCACGTTTACACTAGACAATAGAGCTAATTGAATCCTTTAAAATTCCAAAATCTGAAAATGCATACATTTAAATAAAATATTTCTTCAAATCTAAATTTTATTATAAAATTTGGAATATACATATATACACATTGTTCACCGACTGAGGTCAAAATCTGAAAATCCATTGTATAATTTACACATCTATACACACACACACACACACACACACACATAAACATCATTAAATCCTTAATTTATGATAAAATTCGAAAATCAGACAAGAACTGAAATATGAAATTGTGAGGAAATTACATATATACTTACATTAATTCCTATATACATCAATATATACATACATTTCAACATATAAAATTTTGTATGTGTGTGAGTGGGTGTGTGTTAAATCGTGTGTGCGGTTTTCGTGTGTGTGTGTGTGCGTGAGAGGGGGGAGGGGAAAAGGGGGTCTTACCATCAGTGGTTGGTGACCGGTGGTCGGTGACAGTGAGGGAGGCAGTAGCGGCGTCGCTGTGAGAGGAGAGAAGAGAGGGCAAGACAGAGAGAGAGGCGAGGAGGACGAGACAGAGGCGGATGAAGAGAGAGACCGAGGGTGCGAGTTCGTGAGAGAGAGAGAGAGAGAGAGAGAGAGAGAGAGAGAGAGAGTGTGAGCGAGGTAAAAAAATTGAGGGTTTAGGTTTTAATTGTTTAAGTTCTGGTAATTTGCAATTTAGTCCCTCAACTCTCATAAATTTGTAATTTAAGTTCACGACCCTCAAATAAAATTCCAAAATGTCACCAAACTTTTCTCAAATTCAATTTAATGCAATTTAGGCAACTTACTACTCAATTAAAATAGAAATGGTAAGTAACAATTAAAATAAACAATTAGACATGGAATTGTACGTAAACAATTTATAAATATTTTAAATGGCACATTGATCGAGACGGCGTCCAAGTCATTCCACTGCAAAATAATTCAACTTATTATCAATAATAATTGTCAAATAAATTATTCATCATAAAAATTGGGTGGTATTCAAGAAAGCACGTAAAACGAAAAGTGGTATTACAATTCGAGATAGGGTAATGCAATGCAAAAATTAAAATGGGCTAAGAACTTTAGCATGCGGTCATTACTTAGCTTATACTTGGCGAAATACACTCCACACAAAATTTATTTTCAATATGCATGGAACCACCACACGTCTAGACCGTCTCCTTCACCGGGTCGACCACCCCCAAACTTTTCTAACATTAGGATCAAGAGATTTTATAGTTTTAGGAAATATTGGATAGGTTGACAAAAATTAAAATACAAGCTCACAACCTAGTTCTTCTACTCCGTTAACATCTTCACCCTTCAACAATTTCCAAACTTCACCAACAATCAATCATGACTATTGTGCTCAAGATAAATATGATCTTGCATGGATAAGCATTTTATAAAAATAGACACAAGTAGCATATTGGTCATAACTCATGAATCAATAACAATTTTAAACATCAAGTAATCCTGGTAGGCAAGGCTATCTAACATGTCAACACACAATACAAGTGGATTAGGGCTTTGGCTTCTAATTAGGCTTTGGCTTCAGTTATTCAGTCGAGCCAAGCCACTACTGTGATGGAGCTCGAAGTAGAGCTAAAAAAGGCCGCTGACTCTTTGAAGGTGTGCAGCCTTTTCAGTTTCAAAGTCTTTTAATATATTTCATTTTCCAATTGTGAATACTATTTTTTTATTACTGAAACACTAACATATTTTAGGGTTCTTTCCAGCAAAAATCGAGGTGTTCAACATCCACATCATCTGACTATTGAATTGGAAAAATAGATTGTTCTGAAAAGGTATTATATAAAGCAGCAATGTTGTTATTTTATTTGTTGTTTTTCTGTATGTGCATCCTACATTTCTAGATAGTGTATATATTGATTATATTCCTGCTATTATTGAGTTTCTTGCATCGATGCTTTAAGAAGGTGAGCTGGAAAAATTAGATGACATTTACTTATGCAAAAACAGGTAAGACCATGATTGACCAGGAAACTGGCATTGACTGTTGAATGTATTATTTTTGTTTTTATACCTTAAAAGTTGGATTTAGCATTTAATTAATATAATATTACTAAATACTATTAAAATTTATGGTCTTTGAAGGCCATTGGCCGAGTACTATTTCTTCGCCCTTATATCAATTACTTTAGTACTGAGTGGACTCTTTGTTCAATTATATTATTGACTCTTGGCTCAGTTTTACAAATATATTAGGGAAAGAATAACTAATTTAAAGCTTTGGAATGGCACAATATCTCTTTTGATCTTTACAAATATTATCTCCTATTTGCCAGCATCTTTTGGGAGGACAGTAGCACAGTCTTTTCAAGATGGTAACTACGTTGGACTTATTGCCACCATTGTTTCCTTCTTCCTTTTAGTCCTCAGTGTTGTGTATGTTTAGGTAAGTTCTATTTTTAATTTTCAAAAGTTATCCAAATATTTATTTTATGGTGGACGCAAAGGAGGAGTTTTGGGTGATTGTTGCTAAATTTCATGTTGATTATTGTGAAGTTTTTTGTTGGCTATGACTTATTAACATATGAATGTAATTTATTAGGGTATTGAAAATGTGGTGATGTGTATTATAATTGTGACATCATAACAAGAAAAATGGTTTAGGCTGTGGATCTTCAATTGCTTAAGGTAAGACCTATTTTTTTTTTTATCGAAATAGACTTCTTTTTATTGAACATGTGATGATACCTCTTGCAAACATTGCATCTCCGAATCCATTGATTGCAAGAGAAGACTCACCAGAAAAATACATTTAGATAGTGACAGTAGAAGGACATTAATTTTGGTTTATAGATTTTGTGAATTTGAAATAATGAGACCCATTATTTCGAATTATGTAGTTTGTAATAATAAATTTTTTTAGAATGTGTGATTGAATAGCATAGAATCATTTTTAATTTAAAATGATGTTTTGAATAATGACTACCGAATATGAGCTTTAAATGATATCAAACATACGTGAAATAATGCAGTAATAAAATGTTGTTGTTGTTGTTATTATTATTATTATTATTATTATTATTATCATCACCATCATCTTGAATGTTACAAATAATATTTTCTGAATTATATATCATATATTATTATTGTAATTGGTTTCTTGAATGAAAATTGAAAAAAAATGTTAAGTACGAGAGACAAAAAACAATAATTTATTATTTAAATATAATATAAATTGACTTTTACTATTAAAAGAAGCTATTATAACTTAAATTAGTTATATTGATTGTAAAATTTTAATAGTTATTGTAATATAATACTATTTTTTTTATGTATTTTGTATTTGTGCTAATTATGTACAAGTATTAGTTTTGGCAACGGGGCCCGATCCGCCCCGCCTCGAATGTTTTTGGCCCGATCCGGATCCGCCCCGCGATCCGTCAAATTTTGGATCGGGGCTGGTGGACCGATCCGCCGAATTATTTTTTTATTTTTTTAAAATTTTTTTAAATATATTTTAAATTAAATCTTTTAAAAAAAATTTAAAAAAATTATTTTTTTAATTAAATTTTATTTATTTTATTGAAACGAGACGTATAGAAGCCGATTCGTCGATACAACGGATTAAGTTTTTTTGTCATCACTTATTGGAATTCTTTCTTCAAATGAAGAACATGAAAAATGTGTTTTCTTTAAAATGCAAAGATTGCAGGTTATTCCCAGAAATTAAAGTTTGCTACAAAATTTACATATTATATTTTTATACATGATAAAAAAATTATATTAAAAAAAATGTCGGATCGCGGATCGGGGCGGATCGGATCAGCCCCGATCCAAATCCGCTCTGTGAATTTTCGAATCGGGGCGGATCACATAAATCTCGATCCGTCGATCCACGGATCGGGATTTTTCGGATCGGATCGGGTCTACGGATCGACGGGGCGGATCGGATTTTTTTGCCATCTCTTAAACAAATACTTATCAAAGTCAGTATAATGGATTTTGTGAATTTGACATAATTTATTCTTTTTAATTTAGAATTCATAAATATGTATATATTTATAAGGAATATTCCATATTTTAGAATTTAACTTTTTTTTTTGTAAGTTTATTTTTTTTCATTTAAATATTTTGTGCATATCTAATACCGTGCATCGCAAAGGTGATAGAACTAGTTCTCTTAAAAATGGTGTCTCAAACTATTCCCAATTATTCTATGTCAGTCTCCCTTCTTCCGATAGATTTATGTACTGACATCGAACGGAAGATGAACAAATTTTGGTTGAATTCGGGTTTTAGTGATCGACGAGGGATAAATTGGAAAAGCTGGGATTCTTTATGCGCACCCAAATGCAAAGGAGGGCATAGGTTTAGGAAATTAAGGGATTTCAACATGGCTCTATTGGGTAAACAAAGCTGGAAACTCAATGATTCGAAAGCGCTTGTCTTGCGAATTTATAAATCCCGTTATTTCCCTAATTCTAATTTTATTGAAGCCAAGATTGGTTCCAATCCTAGTTTTATTTGGAGAAGTGTTATTGCTACTAAACCTTTTCTCAAAGAAGGCTTTCGTACTAAAATTTGGAAAGATGCCTGGCTTCCGGATGATGCTAATGGTTATGTTACTTCCCGTCCACTCTCAATGTAGACTCTATTACTGTTGACCAATTAATGATTGAAGGTAACTCTTATTGGGATAATGACATTCTACTCGACCTCTTTAATGATAGAGATAGAAATCTTATTCAACAAATTCCCCTCAGTAGTTGTTTTCCAGAGGATATCATCTTTTGGTAATATGAAGTTCATTACTTGGTTAAAAGTTGCTATAAGGTTATCCAAAGTTTCAACACTACATCTCCCCCAATGAACCAATCTTCTCCTTAGGCTATTATATGGAAACTAAAGATCCTGCCAAGAGTGAGAAATTTCTTGTGGCGTGCAGCCTCTTCCATCTTACCTACAGCAGACCTCTTATGCGGCCATCTAGTTGAAGTACATGAGCAGTGCCTAGTATGTATGAACTCTCCAGAAAACATATTTCACTGCTTGGTGTATTGCCTTTTTGCACAACAGCTTTGGCAGAAGTCTCGTGTAAGCCTCTCATATTCGAATTCATCTACTTTCCACGATTGGTTCCAATAAAACCTCACAACCTTGTGTAAATATGACCGATATACCTTTTCTATGAACCTTTGGGCTATTTGGTACAATCGTAATGAGGTTGTTTGGAATGAAAAATCCCTCACTATGGGTCGAGCTATTCATATTGCTTCCAGCCTTCTTCGCCAATGGACAGAGGCGCGGAATTCTAACCTTGTTCCTACCACAAATACTTCAGTAAGAAATAATGAAGTCTTATCTTGGCAAAAACCAGCCCCTGGTCTTCTAAAATTGAATGTGGATATTACTTGTTTTGAAGGACAAAGTAAGATTGGAATCGACATGATTGTGAGAAATGAATCTGGAAAGTTCCTTGCAGCTAGAGCAGTCACTATAACTGGTAATTTTGATCTACATATTGGCAAAATTATTAGAGCTCGTGAGGCTCTTCAATGGATTAAAGAAAACTTTCATGGAAACTTTATTGTGGAAATGGATGATTTAATGGTCTTCCAAGCTTTACAAAAAATGGACACAAATTTCTCGTATGTTGGATTACTTATTGAAGATTGTCTATCCTTGGCTAATGAAATTGGTGGTATTACCTTTATGTGGGTGCAGAGGAATGCGAATCAAGTCGCTCATACTATTGCTAGGGCAGTTGGTTCTATGTCTTCTTCCACCGAGTGGTTTCATTTTGCCCCACATTTTATAACCAATGAACTTGCTTATGATGAATATTGAATGAATGTATGAAGTGTTTCAAATATATATATATATATATATATATATATATATATATATATATATATATATATTGGAATTCCGATTTCCACTTACCATTATTCAACTGAATCAAGATTTATATCCTCAATTCACACTATTTATTCTTCTCCAAGTCCACAATTCTTTTCAATAATTCCTTTTGGTAGAAAACAATTTACGTTAGGAAATACATAAATTTCTATCGTAGAGATTTAAAAATATTTTTCAAAGCAATCAAACACACGTTTTGCATAAAGAGATTTAATAAAATATTTGGAACGTGCTAATCATATTTTCTTTCAAAATTCGTTTGATCTATTGAGATAAGATACATTACGTGCAAGTGAGTTATTTCCTTATGTTTTTATATATTCAATTTAATATGCATGAATTGTCGGTGGACCTTTAGGTTTGTCCAAAGAAATGTGAACTCTTGTGGGTTCAAAATGAATGAAATGTGAAATCATTTGGGAATTCAAAATGACTACGTGATGAACGTCTCGGTTGATCACCGAAATACTCTAAATGCAATGTGGTATGACGTGTTTATTTTATTATTCTATGTAATTGTGTATGGAAACAACACGGATCTTACTGAGTATTTTTAAATGTCACTCTTACTAAAAAAAATTAGGCTAGTTCTGGTCGAATTGGATTGTAGAGGAATGGTGATGGGATTGTCAAGAGGATTTGAAGAATTAAATAAATAAATAAATTTCTTATTTCAATTTGGTGTTTGGAAAGCTTTTGAACACGATTTATTTTAAAAGTAAATAATTATTTGGTTTTATGCTTCCGTTATGTGAAGAAAACTGAATTGTTTTTAATAATACTCCAGTGTTTATTTATGGAAAAAACTTGGGCGTTACACGTGTGGTTATAAAGTAGAAAAAATTATTGATCTACATGAAAATTATTTTTATTTAGAGAATGTATAATTGAGATGAGTTTGAGGGAAAAAAATGAGTTTTAAATTATTTATACCGAGCTAAATGAGGTTTTAAAGGTAAAATAAAAAAAAATCAACTGTGAAAAACTTCTTTTAGATTTTCCTCTATCATATTCTCCATTTTTCTTCTCACTTCCATTACTTGCCTGAATGTCTCCTTCACCCTATTAGAGCACTGGAGCATTTTTAGTTAAGAATCTCGCAAGATTCAAGGTGGTTAGATAGAATGACATCTTCCGTTGCCACCTCTTGAAATTTTACTTACTGAATTTTTCGATTTTTCTCCGTGATTAATCAGAACAGTCACTATTTGGGCATTAATGTGTCTCACAGTTTGAGCCATAGAGAAACTGATATAGTGGCCACAGCTTGAGTCACCCTAGACTTGGCACTTGAGCCACAGTCTCCTTTTAAGTTGCTACAACATCAGTGGTTGAATCAGTTGCCATTTCTGAAACCACAAAGAAAAGGTGCTTGGAATGAAACTTTAATATACTACAGGCAGTAACCATTTGATTTTCAATAAACTATTTGAATTAAGAAAACAGTAATAAAATCTTGTTTTTGAAAATTGTTTTCAAAAACTATTTGACAAAAAGTATTACTTTAAGATTGTAGGATAACCTTGCTAACCAGTAGAGAAATTACATTAATGAAAATTAGTAAAACATAACCAATTTTCAGTAAAATAAGTGCAGTAAATGAATCAAAGAAAACACAAAACAAGTTGCGTTTGGAGCTGGGACATATGTTCAACACAATGTCCTTAAAGTAATATTCGCCCTCTCATCGAAGTAACTCGAGCGCTTGCTTCCCAGGATATAGCAGTGTGAAATGTAGCTTAGCAGTCGAATTGAAAATATGCCGGAACTAAATCATCAAGCTACTGGAAGAAGATAGGAATGTGGACAGAACTGCAAAGGAGGATGAGAGATTTCATGTTGGTTGTTGTATTTGGACCAAGGGCAGTGTTGTTGTATATATAGGCAATGAGGAGCCTTTTTCTTAGTGCGGTCATTAAGTGTTGTTGATCACAAAATCTGGTGGGACCTTAGATTAAAACTTCTCAACTCCTCCCTCTTGAACAAGAAGACTTTCTGCGCACTAGGACAAACGATCAATATGCAAAGGGGGCCGAGATGGCTCCCGTTTACACTCTGATGCTTAAGTCAGTACTCATTTCAAGTCAAAATAATTTGGGTGCTGAAAATATAAGTGTGTAAAAGAGAGAAAGTGGAGTGAGATTTACGTACAATGTTTTAGTATTGAGCTTCTAACCTCTTACTTGGAGACACAAGTGATCTACATGTGTTATACTTTACACGTGGCAAGATCCTAACATTTCATGAGGTAAACCATTTCTTTGGCTATAATCATTACTACATGTCATAGGGCAACCATCAAATCTCTTTAAAGATGTTGTCACGTCAAGCTGTCTTTTGCATACAAGTCATCTCAAGTGTCTTGTCACCTTTCCAGGGTACTCATCCCGACACAGGGTCACCCCGACATAGGGCCACCCTGGCATAGCATCACCCCGGCATAGGGTTACCTCGACATAGTATCACCCCGACATAGGGTTACCTCGGCCACCATGGCATAGAGTTACCCCTGCATAGGGTTAACCCGACATAGCATCACCTCAGCATAGCACAGTTCAGCTTGTGGGTCCTGATTAGGTGACTGAATGTTTTGTGGATTCCTCTGGTGGGCCTATATGGATAACGTTCCATGTTCAATTGGGCATGACCGTAATACTAGTCCCTCAAGTCTGGTTAGTTCATTTATGTGGGAAATGGACTTGAAAATATAAGGGATCGAAGATGATAGAATGTCTGTATACTCTAAGAAATAACCAGAGTAGGAAATATATAAAACTCATTCTTGCAAGATATCACCGGAATGGAAAAAATAGAATATATTTTGCATGGTAAAGCATTTTCGAAGACGAATAACATAGGCACTTGGGCCCGTGCTTTAAATATCTTGGGGATTAACTAATTTATTTATTTAAACAAATTAGTTAGTCCCCAATATATTTAAAAACATATGAGTCAACCCAATAGTTTTAAATATCTTGGGGAATAATAAATAAATTAGTTAGTCCCCAAGATATTTAAAAACATATGAGTCAGCCCATAGTTTTCAAAATCATTTATTTTGGTTCATACTTCAAAAATCTTTTTCTTTTAAATTGCGCAATATTAAGTACATTACTATTATAAATTCCTCCTACATGTCATTATGTGATTTATGAGAATTACTTGTCTTCGAACATGAGACTACTTGCCTACGGGCATGATGTTACTTGCTTTCGAGTATGAGATTACTTGTCTTTGAATATGATGTTTACTTGCCTCCGGACATGAGAATTACTTGCTTGTCTAAGCATGATGTTATGAGAATTTATGACTTAAGTTGCATGATTATGTGTGTTGTTTATGATATAATTTATTTAATCTTGCGTTGAATCTACTGAGTATTTTTATGAAATGTTCACCCTTTCTTTAAACTTACAAATTTTCAGATTTCAGAGTTGGTGACGGAGTGCGCGATTTTGGCTATTGAAGAATTATAAAATATGTTTTGAAATAATTGAATAAACACATTTAATTTTGAGTTTTTGAAATTTCTTATTATTGTCTAAGTTATTTTTTGAACGTTTGAATTATTTTACCATTGAGTTTTTAAATGAAAATGAATTTTTAATTACTTCTGCACAATTTTAATTTCAAATTTGAAATATTGATCGTTTGAGTCATTTTTATAAAATAACGCGATTGAATTTCAATTATTTTTCTCAAAAATCATTATTCTCGAAAACCAGTTTGAAAGGACGGCGTGGGGTTCCGGGTGTTTAGAACTTGGGGCGTTACAGTTGATTACCTGCATCTTCTTCAATGTTTTCTGGAATTTGTATGTCGCTGAGATCGGCAAATTCATCGTTGAAGTAATAGTGAGATTGTTGTGTTGAGTCATGCCTTCTAACTCCAAGTTCACCATTAAACAATTCTTCAACAAATCTTCGTCCAGGATCTATTATTTTGTATGTTGAAATTTTGAAATTGAAGGAAACATGTATAGTCATGAGAATTGAATGTAGTATAGGTGATAAGAATATTGAAAATGAAATGTGTATAAATGGTTAGAATGAATTAAATTCTAAAATTGAAAGATATAATGAAAAATTGAGAGATTGAAATAAAATATAAATTTATGTAATGAAAATTGGAGAGAATATTGAAGTATAAATTGTAAAGTAGAGAGTAAGAGACTAAGATTATAGAGAGTAGAAGATTTGAGAGATTTTAGTGTGTAAATAAAGTGAACTACGAGGTATTTATTGGAAGAAAATGAAAAAAAAAATAAAAAATTGTGTGATCTTTGAAAAATGGTTACAAAACTTTTAACTTGACAGTTGGAACTCCATACAGTTAGAATTTAGTTCATGTTTGGTCCCTGAATTTTTGACAACCTCCTCTCAGACTCATTTTCAACCACACATTTTTATTGGACTCACCGTTTTTACATTTCAACTACACATTCTCCCCAAAATCCAAAATTTCTCCAAAATATCCTATACCAAAAAACTCTTATGTGATATTTTCGTAACCATTGATCTGCTCATGGTGTTGGACATATTGATGATTGAAGAATTGCCACATCAGTTCTGTAATGAAGAACCAGGGCTTGCTAGTTGTAATATGAAATACATTGTTGAAATTAATTATTGATTTTGAATTAAGATAAAATTTGATTTTAATTTGTAATTTGAATTGCAAGATTTTTAAATATGTTTTAAACAATTTTCTAGAAGTGACTAGAAAACATTCACCAATCCTAAGAGAGGTTTTCTCCCTTGCTGTCATAAAAATAGATTATGTTTGTCAGTATATCTTGCTATTTGTCTTCATCTCGAATACCATATGATCGCCTCCACCATAACTCCTTTTTGACAGTTTCTCTCTTTTATGTTCAATTTTCTCTCCCTTATCTCACCTACATTCTCACGTAGCCGTAATTTTACACTAGCATTGGTGAAGTAGAATGACAAAATGCAAATATCGAAGAAGTATTTGATTCCTTTTAAAATGATATTTTTCGAAGAAGATCTACGATCGAACTCAAAGCGGAAAAGTGGTATTACTAGTTTAAAGGAAGCTAGCTTAAATCAATGTTTAGAAAATCGGACCGGCCAGTTCAACCGGAAAATTGGAAAACCAGTCTGAATTAGCCATAAAACTGTCCATCCAAAATCGAATCGAAAACCAGATTTTTAGGGGAATTTGGACTGATACCCTTCTATGAAACTTGATCTTCAATAATGCAACTTAAAGTAATGGATAATGAAAAATGGAACTCTCATAAATAAAAATTGTATAAATGCCCTTCAAAAAAAAAAAAAAAAAAGGATATCAATCTAATTAAGGAATAAAAAAAAAATCTTATGTTAAAACTAGTAATCTCACGTGCTTTGCACATGCATGAGTGGAATATTGTACGTAATAGTGTCTAATTCATTTGAGTGAGAGATGTGTAATGTGTAGGAAGAAAACTTATAATTTGCACTAAAATACTAATATATTATTTACATTATATGCCCACGATTTTGCAATATTGGCGGCACAAGTGTACAAAATAGATACATTTTCTGCCATATTTGTAGTAGCTGGTCCATACATAACGACAAAAGAAACGAGTGCCAATAGACTTTTAGGAACATTGCAACATGGGCAGGAGGCAAAAGGAGATCAAAAAGATTTTGCTCATCTTCATGTGATTACTCTTGCTTTTGTTTTTTCCTTTGAGGAGATGGCATTTCATTTTCATCAGCATTGTCTTCTTCACATTTCAGCAGTGGGTCAATAATAAATATGACTTCATACGGTGGTTGCCTACTTGTTCCTTCCGTGTTTGTGCGTTTGATGTACAAGATGTGTTCGTGTTTAGTTGCTGTTTGGAATTGAGGGTGAATATCATCTTGTTCCTATGAAGATGTTAATAACAATACAATCTTTAGTATATTATATGAAGGAAAGAATTATATGCTTACTTCATTATATTATGGATACCTGTGGTAAATACTTCGTTAGTTCTTCAGCTGAGCACTTGAAGAATGTGTCGGCTGGATCCCCAATGATCGATGCTGTGATTGTACCTGTGGGATCTTGTAGTTCAACAGTTGCTCTTGCTCTGGAATTGAAGAGAAGATTTATAGAATGTAGGAGCTGAAGTAGCAGAATAAAAATTTTGGATCTTGCATATAAATAGTGTGTTTACTTATGTATGTTGTGTATTATCTCATGATAGTAGTAGTACCTTGGAGTGGATGTTGCATAGTTGCATTTGCAATATCTGCAGAAAAAGCTTTCATTCATCTTGGCATTGGAAGATATATTGCAATTGCTACATGATAGATACCACAGTGGATGATTTGATGAAATCAATGTCACGTTTGCTTTGATCCAAAAGTTCTTTTGCTAAGATGGACGATAAAGTATTTAAAATATTAGATATGTTTTGTACTAAAACTGAATAGTAGACAAGATATTATGTAAATAAAAGATAATATTGTTTTGGGTTACCATAGAGAACTTTTGAACTTGTCTGATGTTAAGTAGTTCTTCTTCGGGTGGACAACAGATGTTGTTTGAGGTTGGGAAGATGTAAGTTTTCTTTGTCACGATATCATTGATTGTGTTGATATTAGTCTCCAACCTGGTATAAAGACAATCGTTGGATTTTTGAAATTAATAAGTAAATGTAAATTATTAGTTACTTTGATGAGAATTAATTTGAATTATGTTTAATGGAAGGTAAGCAAAAGAAGTTACCAGTGTCTCAATTCAGTTACTTGCTGAAATGGAGGATCAATCAGTATTGCAGAAGTTACTTTTGTGGATACAGATATGCCTGGAAAAGATGTGAAGCTTAGTGATGAGATATGAGATTATTGTTTGAAAATTATGGTGCAGTGATATGTATGGAAAAATTAAAAATTAAGAATAAAAAAATTAAGTTACCATTGAATGATGTTACTCGTAATCTTTTCCCGACGACAACTGGCCTTTTTGTTAAAGTGTTTGATATGGTGTCACCTTCATTTGCAACAAAGTTGTCCCACATCCGAAGCAATCTTGTTTGTAACTTGTTAGATATTAGTTTAGATTTAGTGAGGAAAGAAATGAATTTGCTAATGTTACTGGAGCAAAAATATTCAAGTTTGTGTCTAACCTTTCATTTATTAGGATAACATCTTGAACTGTTGATTGCTTGTCACGGAGTTGGATGACTCTTTTTAGATGCACATCAATTTCAATCCCAATAATGCCTATAATAATAATAACGATGATGATGATCATCATAATAATAATAATCATAATAATAAAAGATGGGATGTTATTATACTTACTAATTTCTTCCGGTGTATCCATGTAAGATTGGAGGTTTTCAAAAGGTGTGAAATTATATGTTGAGGCAAGAAGAGAGTTAAATTGTTCGTTGACTTCCACAACACTGGTTTTTGCATTTATTGTCCATCGGATATCACCAATGCTGGTTCTATAGTCATTGTCTGTTGTTTTCACCTGAGCATTTGAGATAAGATATGTCTTTTGGGGTCGCAAGGTGTCTTGAAATGCTGTTATAGCATTATCAAATAGTGTGACTTGAACTTTGTTCCCCTGAGTAGAGAAAACTAAATGGTTATACATCTTACAAAGGAAAATGTCGTTTATTCAAACTGAAAAAATGTTTGTTCTATTAATACTTAATGTATAAGAAATTGTTAATTTTGGAGAAATTGATCAAGGCAGTAAATAATTTTGGGAAGAAAGTGGGGGGAAATAGTTTATCTTGGATAACATAAGCAAGTGAAAAGAGAATAAAAGAGTTGGCAAGATTAAAATTGAAGTTAGATTTTGAAGTAAAATTGTTGTGGTTGAACTAACTCAAGGACATAATGCGTAAGCGTGTTAATTTTGCACAAAGAAATAGAGGATTATGTTTTGTGAGAAAGGTAATGTTTACATTAGGTATTCATGTATGGATATTTAAAAACCAGAGAAGTGTTCTAAATTTTGATTGAATAGAGGTGATATCTTTGGGGTTAATTAACTTGAACACAGAGAAAGAAAAAGATAAAATATGTTATGAAAAAGGACTTACTTTAGGATCTATTAGCCAAATATGTTGGTACTTCAATTGGCTATTCCGAGCTTTGTTAGGAGGACATTTTTCCGAAACAATTGCTTTCACGGTCCAGCCAGTTTCTCCAGGTTTGATGTCCGGTATAAGTTTGTATTCTGAAACCATGGGAACCTGTAAACATAGTTTGGTTAAGAACAAAATATATTTGAGAAGAACATAAATAGTCAAAGATTTACAAAGTAATGTTATTATAGTAAGTACAGAGAATACGGTATTTGTTGAAAGAGAGAGTTTGATGTTTGTAAGGAAGTGGGTGCTGCAGGAATTGGATGGAGTTGATGAAGTTGAAATGGAGAAGATAGTGGCAAGGGTTTATAACTGATGATCCATATATTTTATTATTGAAAGAAAACATTATGGTGGATAGAAATGATGAGAATATAGTATTTATCTAATTGACTGAGCATAGTGGAGGTTCATTGTGGCAGACAGATTAAGTTGTTCAGTGCTACAAGAAATAGAAAGTGGTGTGTCAGGAGGAATATAAATTATTTGCATGTCTGTTATATCTATGATAATGGCTTTGCAGAGAACGTGACCTGTGACTAAGGAATAGTGATTATTGATTTTGTATAAATCTTTTAGACAAAAAAATATATATGAATTCTGTATCACTATGAAACTTTTAAGAACAGAACCTAAATAATTTGAAGTAATAATAATAATGAAATAAAAACAGGAAAGTAATTGACATTTTTTGCACATCATTCATTAACAAAGCCAATGTGCTCACCTGAAATTAAAATAGGCAGAGAACTAAGGCTGCAAGGCTCTAAATCATGACGGTCATTGAAATTAGCACATTTTCTCATGCAAACCTTTTTTCCTGCGGAAGATTGAAGATATTGTCCCGCTTTCTCCAATGATACATCCATACGGAATTCTTGGTAGCTGCAAATTGTAAATGAGGGAAAAGTTGGGAGGGGTGAGCATAGACAAATTTAGAGAAGCAGAACGGAAGTTAAATGCATGTCCAATATTTTTATATTTAATGTATCAGTTTCATTACTTTAACATTTTAAAGCATTATTTACTTGATTACTAAGACCAGTGCACTTGAACACAATTGGGTTCCCAAAAGAAACATGCGTCATTTATTTCTCATTATTTGGACACATATAACTAATTTGCAGACGACTATGCTTTTCTGTTTTACATAAGAGACTTATTGCATTGGACAAAAGCCTTTAATGTTAGATTGAGTTAGTTTACATATAATGAATCACCATATAGACAAAGAGAAGAAAAAAAGGAAGAATTCACATAATATGAAAAGGTTAAAGATTTGGTCGTAAGCATCTTATAAAGGTAGAGAATGTTAGAGTAAAAGCAGAAAATTAGAATGAAAATCAGCAAGCTAATGAAGTAGATGTGCATTATCTTTCCAATAAGTTTAAACAGAGATTCATCAAAAGTTGCACTGGTGAGAATGACCTGAGGGAAGCTGGTGGGATAAGAAATTGCGCTTTAAAATTTAGTCATAGGCGGAATCCGCTTGACACCTAACACTCTGTAAAGCCTCATACCACCACAAATAATTCGAAATCCCAAGACTACTCACTATTTTTGATACATCAACCAATAACCTAATTTTTTTTATTTTTTTTTGCAATGTCAGCCTACATACCAGATCATTCACCATGGATTCATGTCAAAAAAGCATCACAGAAACTGAAATTTCTCAGCCAATGATCGCTAGAAATATCATTTGCAAAAACACGTTAGTGGGCAGTTAAAAATGAAAATTCAATTTAAAATTGGATAAAGTCATGCAGAAAATATAACAGAAGAGAGATACAAGATATTTACTCAGGGCCATTGATATCACATGCAAAACCAGGCTCTTAGGCATCTTTCTTTGACTTTCACTTGCTTTTGAATTGAATGTAACAATGGTTTCTCAGTCCTTCATTGAATTGAACGCCATCTAAAAAAGGTGAACACACTCACTTAATTTGTCTTTTACATGAAATGCGGAAAAAATCGATAAAGTATTTTGCAATAAGTAACATTATGACCACTCATAATATGCTGAAACGAAATGAGATTTATTTTGTAATATTCTAAGTTGTGACCAAATGAAGACGAATTTTTACCGTAAGAGATATGAGTCTCATCTCCATGGAGTGAATTTGATTCTTCGGTGTTTCATAAATTTGATGAAACTACAAAGAGAAAATTAATTATGAATAAATCCATGACTAAGTTAGGGAAACGATCATCTCAACTTGTAGTAGAAAATACATTGTGCTTCAAAAAAATTACATTTGGATGATCCATGAAGCGCGTGAAGATTTTTGAACTTAATCATATATGCTAACAAGCTTTTGTATTTATTCAAGTGCTAAACATTGCGTGCATACTTGTCTATATATCCATAAGTAATAATACATGATTTCTAACATATCTGTATCATAGTAAAATATTATGTACTTACTGCTGATAAAATTTCACTATAAACTACATTTTTAGTGCATCTACTATGTGATTTTTGATTCAATGTTGGCTTAATTAAAACTTTAATGCATTTGCTAGTTTTGGCTCTAGATAAAGCAACATATAGTTGTCCATGAGAAAACACAGGTTCAAGAAGATATAAACCAACAAAATCAAGTGTTTGTCCTTGAGATTTATTTATTGTCATTGCAAAACATGGTCGAATTGGAAATTGTGTTCTTTTGAAAGGAAAATGATTTTTGTCACTATCAAGTGGAATGAAAGGTATCCTGGGCAAAAAGACTCTTTTTCCTTTGTAATCCCCAATAGCAATTTCAGCGTCTATAATATTTCTTTCAAATCTTTTGCAAATAAGTCTAGTTCCGTTACATAAACTTTCTGAAGGACTAATGTTTCTCAATAACATGACAGGACAATTTGGTTTTAATATTAGTTCATGTGGAGGTACACCATTTGGAGTTAATGTATTCAAAAAGTCTTCTTGTATACCTTGGTTAGTTGTATCAATAGACTCATCAAAACTAAAATAAGTAAAAGATTCTCCTGGAAAGCGATCAATTAACAAATTATTGATTTCATCCACACAATCATTTTTTGGAGTTAAAATCACTCTATTAATCATGTAATCAAGCTTTTCAACATAGTGATCTAAATCTGAGTAAACTATGTCTATTAATCTTTGTAAAGAACCAATGTGTTCTTCATAGTCTATAGTTATGTTAGAACAAAGTTGTATCATATTGCATGAATGTTGTTTTTCAATTCCATCTCCAATTTTGAGTATATATTCAGAAAATGATGGATCTAATCGAGCTCTCATATTTTGGACTAATTTTATTTTTGTAAATAATGGCCACAAATAAGAATTAACAAGACTTGCTGCCATCACATCGTCTTTGCTACCTCTTTGAACAACAGGTAAAACCTGATGAAAATTTCCTCCTAAAACAATGACTTTGTCTCCAAATGGAAGCTCACAATCATTAATATCCCTTAACATTTTATCTAATGCTTCAACAACATATTTGTTGACCTTGGAGCTTCATCCCATATGATTAACTTTGTCATTCGAAAAAGTTCAGCGAGAGAACTTTGTTTACTAATGCTACATATTGTATTATTGCTAGAGTCCAGAGGTATTTTAAATTTAGAATGTGCTGTTCGTCCACCAGGCAAAAGACCAGCCGCAACTCCAGAAGATGCAGTTGCTAAATCAATTAATTTCCTTGATCTAACATTAGCAAGCAATGCACGATATAAAAAAGTCTTTCCAGTTCCCCCGGGACCATCAATAAAAAATGTACCACCAATGCCATTATTCACTTTATCTAAAATTAGGTTATATGCGACTCTTTGTTTAGTGTTGAGTTGAGACACACAAGTAAGATCTGCTTCTGATACATTAATAGCTAGTTCATCATCTATTACTCTTGCAACATACTCAGTTTCTTGCAAATTTATAATGTGTGGTACAAGTCCATAACAATTGATAGATTTACCTGACACCTCTAGAGCTGCATCAATCTCCAAAAGAGCTTTCAATTCAGCAGCTTGTGAAGACATACCACTGCATAAAAAATCTTCAATCATAAATTTTTTAAATTTGTTCCACAGATTCTTGGGATCATTAGGAGCACACAAAGTCAAAATAGTAGAAAATAAACGTCGAAAAGCAATTGGCATTTGATATTGTGAAGCTTCCTGCAAACACAAATCACAATTAGCATCTCCACTTAGTAAACCATGCAAAAGTGCAGCTTCACGAAACGATGGTGCATCAACACCGTTAACATTTTTTAAAGCTTTATATGATGTTGCACCTCTAATATGATTTAACAAAAGGCGTAAATAATATCTCTCTCCTTCCTTTGGACTTGCTGCAACTATTCTACCTATACAAACACCTTGTTTTCTAGGAGTCCAGCATTTACTACATGAATCCCAAACAAAAAATTCAGGAAATTGTTTGTATAGCAATGTTTTAGCTTTATTGTCCACGGTATTCATACGAAAAAATTCAGTTAGCATGGTTCTTTTAAAAAAATCTGTTCGAACTATTGTTTCAAGATTATCGGAACTTTTGTATGTAACTAAATTGTTATTTTCAAGATGCAATTGAAGAGAAACAACTGAAGGATTCATTTTTGAAAGAATAAATCCGTAAATTCTCCATAATGCTTCAGGAAGAGAAATCCATCTTGCAGTCTAAAAATTTTTAATCTCATCAACAACAGGTAATGATTCTTCAGTATGTAATGAGAAACCAACTCTATCATGTCCTTTGTATACATATTTGTACAAATATTTCACAGCTCTAATAGTTGAACAAATTTACACATTTATATGACAATCAAATTTAGCTAAAAGGTATGGATTGTAAGGCACAACCCATCTATTTTCTAACCATTGTCCTCTAACTTTAACTTTTATACCATTATTCAAACGCCTCTACTTTGGGTATGAACATTCACCTAACAATGTATGAGATACATAATCTTTTGGAAAGTGACTTCTACATTCTTTACCTTTACTCATGCAAACATTTGTTGGATTTAAATTACCGCAAGGACCATGAATCATGTGAGCAATAACGGTAGAGTACAAATGAGGGTAAATTTGCTCGTTTGGAATTTCAGCACTAACAAATTGATCTATAGATTCAGGAGTAATGATTTTGTATGCACGTTCTAAAATAATCAAAAAATGAGCATGTGGTAAACCTCTCTTTTGGAATTCTATTACATATATATGTGCAGCTATAGCTCCGAATTTTTTTTTTTTTTTAATATATCATTTTTTAGTTCTTCTAACTTAGATCTAAAAATTCGAGCCCAAAGATCAGGTTTATTTTGTACTTCATCATTATATTTTAAGTGTTGCTTTATTTCAGGCCAATTTGGATTACAAGTAATTGTTAAGAATATATCAGGTTTACCAAATTTTTGAACTAATGCCATTGAATCCATATATTTTTTATTCATATCTCTTGGACCACCAGTAAAAGAAGATGGTAAAACAATTCTTTTACCAGTCATAGCAGCTCGAGTCTCCCCAGATTTTACACAATCTACAATCCCTTGGTAAAGCTCAGCACGTATCTCATTTTGATTGTGTCGAAAATAATCTAATCTAGATGTCTCAATCTTTACATACATATCGACAACATATTGTTGCAACAATCGTCCAGCATGAAGCAAAATTGATTTATATGAAGGTCTAACCTGTAACTTGTAGCAATAATATTCTCTACAAGATACTTGTCCTCTTGTTTTTTTCTCCTGCATAGCTAAAAGAAGAAAACAAAAGAAAATACTGTTGTATCAAACTAAATGTCACATATTTGAGAAAATAAAGCGAATGGAAAATTTATGCTAGACATACATATTAATTATTCACCTTCAATTTCAGCTGTAATAATTTCTGCAACTGAATCCACTTCACGAAGATTAAGTAAGTCCTCCTTTGCACACATTCGTTGTTTTTTTTTGTTTGCCTATTCTAATAATGCCTTGGTGCCACCCAGTCTCACCATAAGGAAATAGCAAAGGGTACTGAAGAGGATCGTAGCAGCCAAAATAGTAATGTACTTGATGTTTTTCTCCAGAGTTGCAAGAAACAGTTATATCACGAAGTCGATTATTAGTAGCAGAATTGTCATCAACCCAAATAGCAGCAACTTGAGATATAGACGGTGTATTATATACTCTTTGATCTAATCCACAATCAGATCTAATTTTTAGTGTATGAGTTTTCAAGTTTGGAATATTGGTTAATGTTCGAAAAAAATTTGCATAGGCATTTAGTTGCATCACTTTGATTAGTTTTTTAAGTATAGATCCTGATAACTTCTCAGAAATTTGTAAACGATTTTGTATTTCATTTTCGGTATCGAAAAAGTAAAGTTGCATATAAGAAGGATGATTATTTCCTACAACAATTTCATTTACAAAATGATATATCTGACCCTGAATTCTAAAAGTGTACACACCTTTGTTCCTTCTACACAAATTTTTATCATACTGGACACCAAACGAAGTAAATGAAAAATTACTATTGTAAGTCCGTACGTAAGTTTTAAACTCAATAGATTCAGCTGAATTTGATGTAAACAAGTGATGTAATTCATCTGGAGGCTCATTTGCTTTCAGTTTAATAGCTCCATCACAACAACAAAAACCTTTAGGTTCGCCTTTAAACTTTAAAGCTTCACAACATTCACATAAGATAGGCAAAGGTAAAACATAAGATTTGCTTGGTACTAAAAACGAACCTAAACCTTCATTTTCTTGGCATATCATTAGTCTTTGTTGTGAATCAACACCCAAACCATCTTTATAAGTAGAGGAACAACAATATGATGTTGAATCTTTTGAAGAACCTACACTGACCAATATACATGTATTAAAAAACCAAGAAATATGTTAAGTATATTTTAATAAAACACATTTACTCATAACTTACTCGTTCCAACACCAACGGAAGTAGTAAATACAAAACCGCGTTCTACAAAAATTGAAAAATTGAAAGATTTGAAAAAGGCATAAGTAAATAACATATCTAAATAATATTAAGAACTCAATATTTCATGAGGCATACTATATTGAAACTTATTACATTCTTTTATATATTTATTATTACCTATTTCCTTGTAATTATCTTCCATACATTCAAATAAATCACCAGAACTTGAATCACTAAAAGTATCTGTTTAAAAAGAATAGTTAGAATACATTATGCTAAAATCATAAATAAAGCTAAAAAAATTTCAAATACATGAATTATTGACCTGTTTCAGATACTGCAACTGAATGCAACTGTTGTGTGTCTTCAATAAATAACCCTAAATCAACATGTTTAAAAAAGAAGTCATAAAATACAAAAAAACAAATATACTAAAACAAATAGTTCATATCTAAAAAATATATCAATTTCTTAACAACCAAAGAATGAAAATTTAATATAAATAAGTCAGATATATATTAGATTACTCTTTTCATTGTTTTCATTGTAGGTATCAAAAAGGCCATCACACTCTGTATGAGCAGTACCTATGCCTTCAAACTGTCTATTACCTGCAAAAATTTCAGCTATTAAATAAATCTTCTCGACATAAAATTGTTAAAGCACACTAAAATGTAATTTTTTGAATGTGGCTGGACTAAATTTTGTCAATTTTTCCTGTCCTATACTTAATTCTATCTAATTTAGTATCTGTATAAAAAGAATAGTTAGAATACATTATGCTAAAATCATAAATAAAGCTAAAAAAATTTCAAATACATGAATTATTGACCTGTTTCAGATACTGCAGCTAAATGCAACTGTTGTGTGTCTTCAATAAATAACCCTAAATCAACATGGTTAAAAAAGAAGTCATAAAACACAAAAAAACAAATATACTAAAACAAATAGTTCATATCTAAAAAATATATCAATTTCTTAACAACCAAAGAATGAAAATTTAATATAAATAAGCCAGATATATATTAGATTACTCTTTTCATTGTTGTAATTGTAGGTATCAAAAAGGCCATCACACTCTGTATGAGCAGTACCTATGCCTTCAAACTGTCTATTACCTGCAAAAACTTCAGCTATTAAATAAATCTTCTCGACATAAAATTGTTAAAGCACGCTAAAATGCAATTTTTTGAATGTGGCTGGACTAAATTTTGTCAATTTTTCCTGTCCTATACTTAATTGTATCTAATTTAGTATCTGTATAAAAAGAATAGTTAGAATACATTATGCTAAAATCATAAATAAAGCTAAAAAAATTTCAAATACATGAATTATTGACCTGTTTCAGATACTACAGCTAAATGCAACTGTTGTGTGTCTTCAATAAATAACCCTAAATCAACATAGTTAAAAAAGAAGTCATAAAACACAAAAAAACAAATATACTAAAACAAATAGTTCATATCTAAAAAATATATCAATTTCTTAACAACCAAAGAATGAAAATTTAATATAAATAAGCCAGATATATATTAGATTACTCTTTTCATTGTTGTCATTGTAGGTATCAAAAAGGCCATCACACTCTGTATGAGCAGTACCTATGCCTTCAAACTGTCTATTACCTGCAAAAACTTCAGCTATTAAATAAATCTTCTCGACATAAAATTGTTAAAGCACGCTAAAATGTAATTTTTTGAATGTGGCTGGACTAAATTTTGTCAATTTTTCCTCTCTTATACTTAATTCTATCTAATTTACATCTTACCATGTGCTTATGCACCAATCTAATCAGGATGTTTTCTCCACTGTAGTGACTAAAATATCAAACGTAATGCAAGAGACATATATGACATTACCTCCAATAGTATGCGTCGTTGCATTATTCATTGCAAAGAAATTCCTTTTTCTTTTGTCAATTAGAGAAATACCCATGTCAATCTTTTGCTTCAATCTTGCATTTCTCCTACGTTCATTACATATGTCTTTACGCTTAGCCCAAGCCTCTCTACGCAATGCATTCTTCCTTTCATTTTCGCCCCTGCCGACTGAACGAGAAGTCTTTGAATTTTCATCGGCAACATATCCAATAACTAATTTGTTTTCGCCCATCTTGATTTAAAAAAAAAAATTAAAAACCCATAAGAAGAATTTTCAAATAACTTACCAACAAATAACTCTAATTTTTCAAGGCTAACTTAAAAGTAGACAATTCAGTATCTTACGTATTCAAAATGCTTCTTTCAAGAACAAAATCATTGAGCCACGTCCTCATTTTTTTTTAGAAGTGCAATTTTAGATTATAGAAATTGACTAAAGTAAATGATTTCTCTTGCAAGAAATTTAGAAAAGCATAACTTTAGCATTGAACTGTACACAATATTGATATTGATTTTAAAAATTCAAGCATTGTTTAAAAGAAGATGGAAGGAGTAAATTATGAATATCCAACAAAGGACTATCTCACACACAAGCAAACATTATAAACAATGAAGAAATATTCAAAGACAAAGTGTTCTCTACCTACAAAGAAAAAGAAAAAGAAATATGATTGTATTAGCTTCTAACAAAGGTCCATCAATTTCTTTCTCTGGCATAAAAATCTAAGAAATTAATATACTGATGTGCTATTAAATTGAGATGTAAATGTCAAAAGTTGGTTCTTCCAGATATTTTGTGAGATTTGCAAACTTGTCTTCCCCCCCCCCCCCTTTCTCCAGTTATTTAGAAACTATGAACTAAATAGATGATTGCCACAAAATATAAACAAATTAGATTTAGTTGGAAGTCAAGTAACTCATGAAAGAACTTCAATGACAAATGAAGATCATAATATCCAACACTATGCAAGAATCACCTTTAATACATAAGCCCAATGGTAGTTAAAATTGCCTCAATATTCCTTACTCTCAAATGGAAAAGTACACGTACTTTGCTTTATAATTTAGCAGCCCCAATTCCCAAACTTTAGATAACCTAAGGTCCAAATGAAAACATTCAATTAAAATTTCAACAATAATGCAATCCAAGGTTTAAAAGTGATAAAAATCAAATAACCAAAGAAAAGGAAAATTTCGAAAAAAAGTAATCAGTGCTGAGAATTTTTTTTTTAAAAAATAATAAATTAGCCTTCTCTTCTACAACTCATACACAAAATAAATTCAGTAGAACTAACAACATACCGGTACTCGAAAATTTAAACTAACAGCATAACTCAAAAGACCGAATGTATAGCATAGGTCGACAAGAATTAAACTATAACATTTTATCAAATAAAAAATCTGCAAAACAAAAGTAAAAATAAAGAACGCAAGCCCATGCAGAATTCTTTGCGAAATCTTGGTCTTCGTAGCAGATGAAAGATCAAGCTGTCAAAATATGGAAAAAGAAAAAGGAAAAAAAATAAAAAATAGCGCAGAGCACCAACTGTAACAGGAAAAAAAACTCACAGTAATAAGCTTCCTCCGATTACGATGTTAGACAACCGAATCAAAAGTAGTCTGGTCGGATGTACGATTGAGATTCGAAGATATGTAATAGTATTCTGGCTATTTGTCTTTGCATTCTCACTTTTAGAAAGATTTGTTTGTAAGCACCGTTTCTCAATTGGGCTATTAATAATACGTGAGTTGTATGTGAATTAAAAAAGGCCCAAATGTTGTTGAGAGAACCAAACAGATCCTTAAAGACGACCAAGAATGAACAGTGAAAAGGACATTCACTCTTTTGTGAGTTGTATGTGAATTAAAAACGGCCCAAATGTTGTTGAGAGAACCAAATAGATCCTTAAAGACGACCAAGAATGAACAGTGAAAAGGACATTCACTCTTTTAATTTTAGTTAGATTTAAATATGTCGATTACGAAAAATAGTAACTGCATTTCCTAATCTTATGTTAAATATATGCATATCCACAATTCCAAAGAGAAAAATAGACTAGAATATATTATTTTATCTTATGCCCATGGAAATCATAATCACATTAGATGAAACTGGCACAAATTCAATTGACCTTTAGTGCGTGAATGGTTAAGTTTAAATTATAACCTTCTTCTTCTTCTTCTTCATTTTTTTTTTTTTTTTTTTTCACATTCATCCGTAACTCACATCTTGAATTTTTAATTTAAATACTTGCAAACAAGCTTTTTAGCGTTCATTGATTTTATTTTCATTTCATAAATCTGATACTTGGAGACATCAATTGGAGAAAAATGTCCTCTCCAATCCCAAAACTTTTTCATTTCGTAAATCTTGTTACAATTACATTTAAAAAACTATCATTGTATTGTAATCAAAGTATCATTCTATATTTACAAATTTTGCTTTATTACATAATGGAAAACTACTCAGTTTCATTGTGCTAGTTCTCGTGTCCACCTTCTCCTCCCTTGATTGCTGTTGAAACCACTGACTGGTGTAGGTTTTGACCACTTTGATCCATTACCTTTCCAACGATACGAGGCTGTGATTTATTTAATCTGTAAATGACACCATATGTCGACGGGAATTATATGCCCCCTGCTGATACTTCTCATCCGATACATTCTTTGAAAAAACGCATAGTAATGATTGATAATCTATTATTCACGTTGCATTAAATTGAACTACATAGCCTTGCCCCGCGTAAGCACTCAGAGCCTTGCCCCGAGTAAGCATACAAAGCCTTGACCTAAGCAAGCACTTAAAGCCTTGCTCGTGCAAGCACACAAAACCTTGTCCCGAGCAAGAACTCAAAGCCTTGTCCATGTGCAAGCACACAAAGTATTGCCCCGCACAAGCAAACAAAGTCTTGTCCTGCACAAACATACAAAATACTTATCTACGCAATTACACACGGCCACCTCGAGCAATCAAGTAATCAAATTGATATAATTAAGTCATCGGGTCTACATAAGCTCAGGTTTATTAATTAACATAAGCTCGGGCTTATTCGTTGCTCAACATAGGCTCTTGTTTATTTCTCTTTAGCATAATCATTGCATCATGATACCTCATTATTACGCATCCATCTCTCCCCTAAAATCGATAATGGACGCGCGGGAACCTTATACCCGAGCCTTCACAAAAGCCTCAAGCCAGAGCTCTTTGACAAAACATAATCTCCGAAGTAAATGTATAACCTCGAGGACCACCATGAACCCGAGAAGGCCCTCAACAACCCCGACCACATGAATATCACCCTATATTATATTTTCTATCCCCGAGGAAGACCTTAACCTAGACCACCATAAACCCGAGGATAACCTTGAGCCCGAACACATGAATATTATATTATATTACATCTTGATACCCCCGAAGATGTCCTCAACCCCAAAAATCATTTATACCCCGAGCATATCCTTTGTCCTCATCCCTGAGCACTTGAATATTTAGCCATGTCATATCTTGGTATCCCCGAGAAACATACGAACATCGAGGCCGAGCACTTGAACATTACACCATATACCATATTGAGAACCCCAAGGACATGAACAACTCCGATGAGAATATAACCCCGATCACACTCAAAATGCCCATGGTGAAAACGTTGCCCCGACCACTCATAATACCCCGAGAATAGAATATCTCGAGGAGATATATCTTACCAAAAAGGTGCATGATGTGCTCGAGGTACATGATGCTCGGGTCACGCCTCTAGGTTGATCGGGCATGACTTGATCTGACACGTGGAGTCTACAACCTCCTAATCTCAATAGAACTCATCTTCCAACAGAACCCTATTTGGGACTTACAACCTTATCCCTAATAATTAGGAAGATGATTCTCAAAAGGACTCATGCATAGTTTCAAGCACCTTAGTCCTACAAGGATTCAATTACACACCTCTATAAATACTGGCTCTCAATCACAATTAAGGTACACAGTTATTATTATTATAGTTAATAGCCTCTTACATAAATATTTTCTCTCCCTTTTCTGACTTAAGCATCGGAGGGGCGACGAGGTCACACCTCACAACCTTTGTTTCAAGTATTCAGAGATCCAGATAGTGCTTGTTTGCTGCTCAAGCTCGAAATATTTCAGGTGCGAATTTTTAGCATCATCAAGTAACATCACCAGCAAGCAATGAGATGGAGAGGATATAGGTGGTCACTAAAATGGGATTGAGGTGCATCTTTAATAAACATCTATCAAGACAAATTCACTAGGTGGTTCATTATCAATTTGTACACCGATACATAATAACAGATGACATGATCTTTGACACAAACAAGAATTAAAAGGATAAAACTCTGGTAAAATCTAATCCTGGATGGATTTTAATGAACTTGGGATGTATAGACCGGTAAATCATACACATAATGGTATAAATTTATCAGAAGTATAATTTCTGAATGTTGACTATGCCAATGCATCAAATCGAACATCATCAATGTACTATTTAGACAATTTGCATGTCATATCATTCCTCAAAAGACGGTAAATAGAATATGAGACCCACTGCACACTGTATTGATGAACAAAAATATCATTAGTGTTCAGATGCTGTCATGGAACCTGAAACTAGTAGAGTTGAGAGAATCGAAAATGCAGCAGCAGAGTTTAGGTATGGGTTTATACATTATTTGAAAACTAGAGGTCGACTGGACATAAGATATAATAGAACTTCTATCAGGAATTCAGATGAGATCGTGTTGAGTGTGTATATTACTCTTCCCCTTCTAACAATAACTGGCCAAAGTAACTGGACATTTACAGATAAAACAATTGTAACTAGTACAATGCATGGAGAATGAAGGGTTCCTGTGGTTCGGGAAATGACTCAGATCAAGGAATATATATACACATTTCCTCATTCAACACAAAATTGTTGGCTGGTAAGGTAGAGATTTGAACAAGTAGCTTTGTAGCACATTCTTGTAATCATGAAAATTTATGTGTTAATATGTATGTATGGTATAATAAGAATAATCAGGAAACATTTATAATTCATATTATTCATGAAATCTAGTATCTTGTGTGGCGCCAAGGATCACAAATTCAACCACACCAAGTAGAGCAAACAAAATAATTATATCACAACCACAATGTGAATATAATTATTTGTTTGCTCTACTTGGTGCGGTTGAATTTGTGATCCTTGGCACAACAGTGGTATCAGAGCCGGAAAGATTGTCTGGTGGACGCACGATCGAGTGGATGTGACTCCCTAACAATGGCAGATGAATCGAGATGATGAGCCTCAAGATGAAGAATTTCTGTGGTTTCTCACGAGATGGAAAGATCCATGGTAACATAGTGTGCAGCGGCTATGGTGGATTATCTCGGTGAATGGTGATCTCTTTGGGCATGAGGAGATGTGACGGGATTTATCTTGAGGGAGGGCCAGATGGACCAAGTGTACCTCGTGGGCAGGGGAGATTGTTGGGAATACAAACAATCCCACATCGGTTGTAAGGAAGGAAATAAACCACCATATAACCCAAGTGGGCTACTCCACCCATTACCAATTGGTTTTATGTTGGAACCTCACTTGGAATTGGGGTTTGAGCTTGTGACTGGGAAAATTGAAATATTCATGGTCCCAACATCTTGCACTTGGAATAAAAACCAGAGCATAAATCCAGTTAATACAGATACCTAAGGATGAAAAGCGGATTCAGGCTATGAAGATAAAATTCCACAACAGAATGCATGCAAAACTAGAAGGCACAAATGGTTAAAGTGAAGAATGCATAACATGGGGTTAAAATTTTTTACCCAACAAGATGTTAAATCTAACAACGATGAAAAAAATTGAAAATACATACTTTTGGAGCAATATCATCGGCAACTTCGTCCTCTTCTTTGCACTTGATTTTTTGGGTTCCGTAGTCATTGGCCTCTTGAGGAATCCTTGCTACATTATGTTTTCTCGTCGATCTTGAACTAATCTTCAAACGTGATTTATTGGGAGAGGACGAAATAGATATGAGGCTTGATCGAGTGAATGCCATGTATTGCAAAACAACGGAATGAAGATCTGAGCTTGCATGAAGATATAGAAAACTCCAGTGGGGGCACTCAGAGCATATCCATTTTGGTCATCATGAATCCCCTTTCGTTCTCGCAATTGATGGAAGTAATCAAAACCCAACAATTAGCAAACTCCTTTATAAACACAAAACCCCCAACCTAGCAATTAAAAAAGATTCTCTCCTTTTTTTTTAAAAACTTAAACGGGAAAATAAATAAAATGAACTAATAATAATAAAAAAAATGGGGGAATAAAGAGACTCCCCTCTCGGGTTGCCTCCCGAGCAGCGCCTTTGTTTATTATCGTTAGCTCAACGAGTTGCTTCCTTCTTCATCCTGGATCAACTGGACTCCCAAAACTCAATTTATTTTTCATGCTCTTCATTAGGACCTGCAAAACAGGGGGCAAAATGTTCTCATCAGAAACTGATGATGCGACCTGAGAGATTTTACCTGATTGCGGTGACTTTGGATAATCATTAAACATAGCAACAGCTTCCTGCACTGGAGAATCACTCACAAAAGTAGAATTAATGGAGTTAGCATCATCAAGATCATTCCCGGAATCATAAATATTAAATTGAACAGTTTCATTATCAAATTTCATGGTGAGTGTGCCACTACTAACATCTATCTTAGTCCTAGATGTTTTTAGAAATGGTCTGCCTAACAAAATAGGAGTAGAGTTGGGGGAGTGGTCATCATTCATGTCCAATACATAAAAATCTACAGGAAATACTAAACCCCCTACTTGCACTAGAACATCTTCAACTACCCCGTTAGGATAAGCATAGGAACGATCGGCTAGTTGAATGATAACACCAGTTTCAGTCATTTTGGAAAGTTTTAATGCAGTGTAAGTAGATCTAGGCATTACATTTATAGATGCTCCTAAGTTTATCAATGCACGATCTACCTTAGTGTTACCTATTTGACATGGTATAGTGAACATACTCGGATCTTTACACTTGGGAGGTAGTTTTCTTTGAAAGAGTGCCAACACATTCTCTCTCATTCTTGCTTTCTCGTTCCCCATAAATTTCCGTTTGTTGGTGCACAGCTCCTTCAAAAATTTTGCATATCGAGGCACTTGGTTGATTACATCCAATAGGGGAATGTTGACTTCCACCTTCCTGAACATCTTCAGGATTTCTTTTTTCTTGCCCTCCTTGTTTGCTTTTGCTAATCTGTTAGGGAAAGGTGGAGGAGTTAGTTTAACATTTAAATTAGAATCAGTTTTTACCTGAGAGTTTTGCGAAGTGCTATTTTTCTTTCCTACCCCTTCTTCTTCAACTTCCTCCTTTTCAGCTGCAACAGGTTTCATTTGTGGCCCCTCAACCTCTTTTCCATTCCGGAGAGTGATGACACTAACATTTTTAGGATTCACCTCAGGCCGAGATGGTAGTTTACCTCCGGATTGTGCTTCCAACCTGTTGATGGCGGTGGCCATTTGACTCATCTGATTCTCCAAATTTTGAATGTTGGACTTTGCATCTTGTTGAAATTGTAATGTGTTAGTTGCTAGTATTTTTACCATGTCTTCAAGAGACATACCTGAGCCTTGAGGTTTTTACTGATACTTCCCCTGTTGTTGGAAGGTTCCTTGTTGCTGAAATTGCCCTTGAGGTTTGTTGGAAATGAAACCCGGGGGTTTGTTAATTCTGTAGCTTAGGTTGGGGTGTTCCCTCCATCCAGGATTGTAGGTATTAGAGTACGGATTGTATGCTGTCTTTGGAACGGAAAAGCTTCTGCAGCATTCACCTGGGCACTGTTTTCCTCTTGCAACACTGGACAAGTATCTGTTGGATGTCCAAAATTCGCGCATATCCCACAGGCTTTGACTTGTTGTAACTTTCCTACTGCAAGCTGTTTTACAAGATCTGTTAGTTTAGAAAGTTTACTTTCAATATTGGAACTACTCACCTCATTTACGCGCCGAACTTGCATATCCCTGTTGGAGTTGAACTGCTGAGTATTCTCAGCCATATTGGAGATTAAAGCCCATGCTTGTTCTGATGTCTTGTCCATCAGTGCACCTCCGCTTGCGGCATCTATCATACTTCTATCCATCGGTGCAAGACCTTCATAAAAATATTGCACCAAGAGTTGCTCACTGATCTGATGATGAGGGGAGCTCGAGATGAGCTTTTTGAAGCGCTCCCAATACTCATATAATGATTCACCATTATTTTGGCGCACCCCGCATATTTCCTTTCTGATTGTCCCAGCTCTCGATGCAGGAAAGTACTTTTCTAGGAATAGCCTCTTCATATCGTTCCAGGTGGTGACTGATCCAGATGGCAGACAGTATAACCAGTCAGTAGCAGCATCCTTCAGCGAGAATGGAAAGGCCCTCATCTTGATTTGTTCCTCAGTATTACCCGTGGGTCTCATGCTATCACAAATGACATGGAACTCCTTCAGATGTCTGTATGGGTCCTCATCGGGATGTCCTCTAAAAGTTGGCAGAAGATGGATCAGTCCGGATTTTAGCTCAAAAGTTCTGCCTTCTTCCACTGCTGGAAAAGTGATGCATAGTGGTTGTTGAGTAGCATCTGGGGTAGCTAGTTGCTTGAGAGTCAGATTATTGTTAGCTACTGCCATTGGTTGTGCTTCTCTTCTTTGCTGTCGAAAAGTTCTCTCGATTTCTAGGTAAAAAAAAAAAACTCAAAATTAGTTGATTGAGTTCTACGCATATAAGCAAAGAAGTAGACATGCAAGAATTTTTATTTTTATTTTATTTTATTTTTTTGAAAAATTATAGAAATAAAGTACAAATAAAATAAAATGCAGAAAAAATAAAATTCTAATTGATTAAACACTAAATTGGTTAACCGTCCCCCGGCAACGGTGCCAAAAATTTGATGCGTGTCGCAATGCACCAAAATAATAAATAATTTCTTACTCACCAAATATCAATTAATAATGTAGTAGCGAGAGTAAGAGTAGATCCCACTATTTAGTTGCTCGATCAACTAGAATAAAATGGAGGGTTTTGTTGTTTGAAAATTATTTGAATGAAAACTATGCATAAAATAAATAATTAAATAGGACTTGAGAATTAATATGAGAAGAAACCTTGTTCTGGGGTTCGGTTGTATCCTCAATTAATGTTATACCTTTCCTTGTAACGTGTTTCTATCCCTAATTCAATTATCAATCATAAATAATTAACAACCTCTGATTATCTAAATTATTCCTTATGTATATTGATTCAAAACAAGCTCTTCGAACCAATTCTAGCCACGGACAATCCTAAACAAGCTATTAGGATTTAATGCACGACTAGTATGAAAACTTAAAAAAATATATTGAATTGGATTATTAATTTCACAAGCTCGAATTAATGAATCCAAGTTGAATTATTACTAAACATGCAAGAGATTTATTTACTACTAAAATAAAGATTCAATGACAATTACGGATCAAGAATCTAAACATAGCATATTCATGAATCCAAAGATCAATAATCCAATTGGCCAAATTAAACTATTAATCAAATAAACTCAATGAGCATTCAAAATATAATAATCCAACAATTGAAATAAATGAATAGATACAACGTTACTTGTTTTTAGGAAAAGAAGATAACATAATTAAATTGACACAATTTCCCCTTTGAACAAGATATGGAATTTAGCCTAGCATGATTGTGGTAGATTCTTCAAGTTGCTTCATGAATTCCATTATTGTTGATATTCTTGCGCTTGAAAATCTTCCAAGAATGCTCTATATTTTCTCTCAATTTTCCTCAATGTCCAGCCTCCTTTTTATGGTGATTTTGCTCCTTTAATACTCCCAAAATCGTGCCCTAACTTTACCCACAAGATATACCAAAATTATGTAATGAATCAAATAAGAAAATTTATTGGCGAGCAAGTTACGGCCGTAACTTATTCTTTACGGTCGTAAATTAGTTTCTGCTAAATTTTTACATTTGGAGGTTACGGCCGTAAGTCAGTTTCTGCTTCTTTTTGCCTAATGCCATGAAGAAGTTACGGTCGTGAATATAAATTGTTGCGTCCGTAAATTATTTGCACCATAGGTCCTCAAACTTTAGTTTTAGGTGCATTTTGGTCCTTTCTTCTTCTTTTCTCTTCCCTTATGATCCTGTACAATATAAAATATAAAACACATTAATAATACTTAGATATGATCAAATCATCAATAGTCCAAGGTTATAAGTTCACAAAATAAGTGTTAATGAAGCACTTATTATCAATGCTACTTTACCCACTCTATCCTACCACACCGAGTGCCCCCTCTCATTTAGGTTGGTGTGAGACCGGTCTCATAATGAGTGGCTCCACCTCCCATGTGAGGGTGTGGTACCTAGTATGGTAGAATATGGTTGGTAGAATAACATGACTCATTAAAAAAATCCTAAAACCCAATCTAGAACATACAAAAATTCAACAAGATTCGTTATTTTTACACAACAAAAAACTTACAACTTTGAATAAGAAAACTCTAAGAGAATAATATCCTACCTTTTGCACAAATTTGTCACAGTAAAAAAGTGATTACAAATTTGTTTTACGCAAAAAGCATTATCAATTTGAAGAAAATTGATTAGAAATCTGAAATTTAAAAAGTTCAAAAATTTTAGCTTTAAGATATGATACTTGATCGATACATTTTTACGTCGTCTTGATACAGGCCGTGGATCTGGAATGCACCGGGTCGGCCCATCTTGATAATATGGTCGGCCTTATTACCCGGTCAATAGTGGCCCGGCCTCGTTAAATTATCAAATCTGGTTTTCCTTTAGGCCGGTATATAAGCCCGAGCTATCCTCCTACTAAGGTCGGGCACACCTGACCTCATTAGAACCTCATTCATTGAAATGTTATATGGTCGGCCCATCCCAGCCACATTACACCTAGAAGCCCAACACGAGCAGGACTCTAAGTATTATTCGTTTATGGGCCTCATCAATGGGCCACCTTCTTGGGCCCCCAAAGAAGAATCATAACCAATAAGGAAACCTCCTGAAAAGGAAGAATTCAATTCTAGTAGTGATAGAACTCTCCTTAAAAGGTAAGTTTATAGCAAAAGGACTCCTTCTTTAATTAAAGAAGGTTATGGGCTTTTCAGCTCTATAAATACAGCTCCTTTAATCACATATAATTCATTCATTATTCTTTACGTTTTTCAATTATATATTCTCTCTCTACTTCTCTCCAGAATACTAATTCTCACACCGGAGGGGCGACGAGGAGAATTCTCCTTGCCTTTTTGCAGGACATTCAAGGCGAATTCATTAATCTTTTCCAACGATCAAGTATCATCAGATCTTTCCACGTCAAGGTTAGGATTTTTTAGAACATCAATTGGCGCTGTCTGTGGGAAGAGATACAATCAGTCATGGTTAATAGACGTCAAGCTCATCCCTCCGCATCCACCGGACATCTAATTCCGGCCAATACTTCAGTTGAGGAAGATAATCCACCGCCTCTTGAAGATGTTGGGGAAGAACAAAACCCAAAAACCACACCAAACAATGAACCGGTTAGTCAGGAAGATTTCAATGAACTCCAGCAGCAGCTCCGTGAACTCTGTCAGGTTCTTCAAAAATAGAATAATCATCAAGCGCCGCCTGACCCGAACACTCCAGGTACAATTGATAAGTGTTATATTAACGTTTATTTTATACACTTATATCCTTGAATATGCCATAATGTGATTCTATCTAAGTATTATTAATGCATTTTATGTTTTATATTGTATAGGATCACAAAGGAAGAAAAAAGAAGGAAAAATGACCAAAATGCGATCAAAATGAAGTTTGGGGACTTAGGTGCAAATATATTTACGGCCGCAAAAAAAAAGGTGTTACGGCCGTAAGAAAATAAGGTTACGGCCGTGAAAGTGTCGTGAAGCAAGTTGAAAATAAGCAGAAACCACCTTACGGCCGTAAAGGAAAAGTTACGGCCGTAAAGGAAAAGTTACGGCCGTAAATCAAAATGTTACGGCCGTAACTCCAATTTAAGGAAATATGCAGAAACTCAATTACGGCCGTAAAAGGAATGTTACGGCCGTAAATCTTCAAGTAAAAAATTTCCTTATTTCAATTCTTTCCATAATTTTGGATTTCTTGCTCCCAAAGCTAGGGCACGAAATTGAGGCTATAAAAAGGGAGTTTCATGACAAGAAAAAGGGACTTTTATTATTTTGAAAGAGGCTACACATTGAGGAAAATTGAGAGAAAAATATAGAGCATTCTTTGGAGATTTTCAAGTGCAAGAATATCAACAACAATGAAATTCATGAAGCAATTTGAAGAATCTATCACAACAATGCTAGGCTAAATTCCATATCTTGTTCAAAGGGGAAGTTGTGTCAATTTGATTATGTTATTTTCTTTTCCTACAAATTAGTAGCGTGAATTTATTCCTTTATTTCAATTTTTGGATTATTATGTTTTGAATTTTCAATTGAGTTTATTTGATTAATAGTTTAATTTGGCCAATTGGATTATTGATCTTTGAATTCATGATTATGCTATGTTTAGATTCTTGATCCGTAATTGTCATTGAATCTTTACTTTAGTAGCAAATAAATCTCGTGCAGGTTTAGTAATAATTCGACTTGGATTGTTTAATTCGAGCTTGTGTAATTAACGATCCAATTCAATCCATTCTTCTAAATTTTCATACTAGTCGTGCATTAAATCCTAAGAGCTTGTTTAGGACTGTCCATGGCTAGAATTGGTTCGAAGAGCTTGTTTTGAATCAATACACATAAGGAAGAATTTAGATAATCAGAGCTTATTGATTATTTATGATTTATAATTGAATTAGGAATAGAAACACGTTACAAGGAAAAGTATAACATTAATTAAGGACACAACCGAACCCGAGAACAAGATTTCTTCTCATATTAATTCTCTAGTCATATTTAATTATTTATTTTTATGCATATTTTCTGTTCAAGCAATTTCAAACAACAAACCCCCCATTCCATTCTAATTGATCGAACAACTAAAATTAGTTTCCGTTCCTCGTGGGATCGACCCTTACTCTCACTACTACATTATTAATTAATATTTAGCGAGTAAGGAATTATTTATTATTTTGGTGTATTGCGACACGCATCAACAATTCCATGGGAAGATCACAGGCCTGTTAATCCTATAGGTGACCATTCCCCGGGAATCAGGGGTGTCAATACCATGACTAAGGGATCTGCCAACTTGACACAGCAAGAACTCTCAAGAATTATTCAGGAAGGAATTGCTTATGGAATAAGGCAAAATACACAAGGTTGGGCCCCTTTCATAAGAAGAACCCATTTTACTCCAGAAATAACGTCGTTTCCCTTACCAGAAAGATTTAAATATCCTTGGATAAAGGAATATGATGGAACGACAGATCCTAACAACCACTTGAATACCTGCACTGATGTCATGGACAAGCAGAATGCTCCCGATCAAATTTTATGTAAGGCCTTCCTGCAAACCTTAACAAATTCAGCCCGAGACTGATTTTCTACAATACCCCCAGGATCAATATCTTCCTTCGCTGATCTTACTCAGAAATTCACTGTTTTCTTTGTAAGTAGCAAAAGGATCAAGAAAACTGCCGCTTCCCTCATACAGTTAAGGCAAGGACAGAGTGAAACACTGTGGAAGTTCATGACTCGCTTTAATGCCTAAAGATTTCAGATTCCAGATCCTCACATCTCATTGGTCACTTCAGCCCTAACTTTGGCTATTTGGGGTCCGAAATTCAGAAATTCCTTGTCCAAGAATCCACCTGCGAATGTGACAGAACTTCTCAGAAGGGCCGAAAAGTACATAAATATGGAAGAAACACTGTTGTCGGTTAGGGCACGGGATCAAGTTCACGGAACAGCAGTACAGCCTCGGAACCCGTCAAACATGGGAATAAGAGATCGAGGCAAGAGGATGGAAGAAAGTCTTCCCGGTCCAACATAAAGGGAAGCAGTTATGGGCACCAGAACTTAACTCCGTTAAATGCACCTCAATCTCACATTCTCATGAAAATCAAAAGTCGTGAAGATTTGAGCTGGCCAAAGCCTATTAAAGGGAAGATCGACGAGAAGAATCGTCATAAGTATTACGACTTCCACAAAAGCCTGGGTCATACTACTGATGAATGCAGAACGCTAAAACAGGAGATAGAAGCCCTCATAAAAGAGGCTTCCTGATGCGAACCCCTTCGGTATATTGACCGAAAATTCCCAAAATAATTTAATACAAAACCCAAGAAAGCTAAAGTGGTAAAATAAAGGATAAACACCTTAACCCAAGTTTAAGTCTAACCCAAAATTCAAGGATTAAACTAACCCTATCCCAATGGGTATCAACCAAACAAATTCCAAGGTGGCAAAAAATAAACAACAACACAAGAATAATAATACTCAAGTAAAGTTGATTAACTTCTAAGAAAAATACAAGAACAAAGGAGGTTTAACCTTACCTCAAAAGGATTCTCTCTAGACTAAGCTCTCAAGAGCATCACAATGAACAACAAAGTTTTGTTACAAATGAAAAAGAATGTGTATATAATGTACAAAATGGGCAAAAGGTGCAAATTCGAAATTTGCAAGAAAAACCCCATTTTTGTGAAACGGAGTGTTTCGGTCGACCGACACGGTCGACCGAACCATTTTCGGTCGATCACATGGTCGACTGAAATGGGACTTTCAGTCGACCAAGCCTCAGCTGAACGCTACTGAGGCTGCCTTCAAAAATCCTCTGCAGAGTTTCGGTCGGCCAGAATGACTTTCGGTCGATCGAAATTGGCTCAGTCCAATTTCTAATTTTTGGCTCCAACTTGATTCTTGGCTAACTTTTCTTGACTTTAATTACTTGTTTAGCCTCGAATCTTGAACCTCCTTGGCATCGGATCTCGTCATGGGTCCCACAGGCTTGCGCATCGAGGTTTGACTTTCTCGGTTCTCATCATCCCCTCCCTCTTGAAAAGGATTCAACCTCGAATATTGCTTGAGTGCACTGTCATGAGACTCCTTGATCTTTGATCTTGCAACGTTGTGGATCACAGGTTCATGCGATGAAGTTGGACCTTCGCGATTATCATCATCTCCTCCATCTCGAAAGAGATTCGACCACGAATCGACACTACAATAAAAATAGAAAATTCATGCACAATAAATGTAACTGAAATTTCATACTCACCGTGCAAAATCAATTTGTAGGCGTTGCCAAGAGATTGAGATGTGCCAACACCGCAGAGTAGCAATTTAGATTTTATTAAATCGAGAACTTGTTCTTTCCTCCAAATGAACAACATCCAACCACTCGGGTCAAATACAACTCGCATTCGATCTTGGTTTAGATTGGAAGTCCATTTTTCAATATGCGCCCTAAATTAACGTTCGCTCTACTCTATCAGGGGCTCAACCAAATTTGCCTTTTTATGCCCACCTAAACTAACATCTCCATAAATAAACAAGTGCATCAATCTCAAAAGAGTTAGTAGGCTAGGGCCAAAACCAACATTAAGTGGAGAAAATTTGCTACTAGGATAAACACTTTTATTGCAAGCAAATTAAACAACCACAAAATTAGCATCCACTTTGTGCAAATGCATGACTTCCCAAAATTAGGTCCATCCCTTGCTCAAGTGCGACCTCTTCACAATATTTTTCTAGGAGCCCGGGGTGGAGACCTCCCTCCATCTTTTCCCTGAGATCTGCCAACGTGGGACCCTCAGGAGCAGCTTCAAGCACCGGCTCTTCCTGAGGAGGTTGGCGTCGTGCATCCGGGCCACTCGCTCTTGGGATAGGGACATCCTCGTTCCTTCTCGAGGTTTCTCCTACCCCGGACTGGTCCCTACGAGGCCTTTTTTGATAACGGCGCCGCACGACCCCATCATCCTTCCTCTTTTGGGCAGCATGTCGTGCCCTCTCCTCGGCTGCCTTTCTGAGCTTGTCACCGTCAAAAGCCATCCCTGCAAAATAGTAAGAAAAAGAGGATGAGCAGTGGAACAAGGGCTGAAAGCAATAAAAATTGTAAAATAATGATGTGTGTGTGTATATATATATATATATATATATATATATATATATATATATATATATATATAGACACACTACTTAATTTACAAGGCCGAGAACTACCGGGCTGAAGGTCAAGACTGGCCTGGCTCAAAATCTCATTTGTTGTCAAGTCAGAGGCCTCTTCAACCAACTGGCCAAAGTCACATACCCTAATGGCATTGGCAAGAAGGTCGGAAATCTCCTCCTCACTTTTATTCCCCATCCTATTGAAGCTATCTACGTCTGGTCTCCTGAAGGTTGATAAAAAAAGGTTTTCCCCGACCCGGGGCTTTACAAAGAAAAACCTTTCCTTCCAGTATTTTATAGAGAAAGGAACCCAAGGAACTTCAAAACTTCCCTTCTCACTTAAATAGACGAAGCAGTTGCATCGAGGCAAGTACTTCAAGTCCAAAATACATTTACACAAATCAGCGGTGGGTTCAATTCCTAGACTCCTACATAAAACAAAGAAATAGACTAAGATTCTCCACCCATTGGGTGCGAGTTGCACCAGGACTATACTAGCTATAAGGAGAAAATAAATGAAAAAGTGGTGCAAAGAAAACCTAAGCCCGGCCACGAGGGATTCGTGAAATACCACCATCTCCCCCTCCAGGCAGTGGTAAAAAACATCGTCTGCCTCCGGAGTCCGGGTTATGTATCCCTCGGACAGCCCGAACTTCCTCATATAAGCCTCGACCATATGCTCATTCATCCTACTGTTAAAGGTCGGGAGCTCAAGGTCGGCCTCACTCGACCCTCTACCTAAGTCAGCATCATCCTCAACCCCTTCCTCACCACCCGACTCCTCATCCTGAGAAGGTGGGGGCTGATAGAAACCTATAGGCTCAACCTCTAAGGGTTCATCTAGGCTCTCTACTTCCCTAAGGTCATTTATGTTCACCTACCTTTCCATTTTCCCTAAGAATAAGTTGACGGAATTAAAAAGGTCGGGCGTGGCCGAGCTTACCTAAAGGAAATGTTGTTTGAGAGTGAGATCGTGCTAGACGCTCGAGGAGTTCTCTGATTTCTCACAAAATTGCAAAGTAAAAAGAATGAGAGGATAATGACCACATATATATAGGCGGAAATAGGCGGGAAAATTTTTGAATCTCCGCCTCTCACCTTGGACACGTGGCGATAATTTGTTTGCACACTATTAATTACAACACATTGATCAAAAGGAAAACAGCTGGCAGAACGCGTCATAAATAAATATGACAGCTGTTAAAGGATACATGCATTCAGAGATCTACTACTGATCTCTGATGCACGGGGGCCAATGATCGGTATATTTTTACATCGTCTTGATACAGGCCGTGGATCTGGAATGCATCGGGTCAACCCATCTTGATAATATGGTTGGCCTTATTACCCGATCAATAGTGGTCCGGCCTCGTTAAATATCAAATCTGGTTTTCCTTTAGGCCGGTATATAAGCCCAGGCTATCCTCCTACTAAGGTCGGGCACACCCGACCTCATTCATTGAAATGTTATATGATTAGCCCATCCCGGCCACATTACACCTAGAAGCCCAACACGAGCATGACTCTAAGTATTATTCATTTATGGGCATCATCAATAGACCACCTTCTTGGACCTCCCAAAGAAGAATCATAACTGTTGACCACAAAATCCAACTGGACCTTGGACCAACACGTCTCAACTCCTCCCTCTTGAACACGTGAATCTCCTGCGCACTGTGACAAACGATTAGTTTGCAAAGGGAGACGAGGTGACTCCCATTTGCACTCCGATGCCAATATATATATATATATATTGGGTGCGGGAAATATAAGTGTGTAAAAGAGAGAAAAGGGAGTGAGAGAAATATATTGTTAAGAGTATGAAATTGCTAACCCTTTACCAGGCGGGAGGAGTGCCATATTTATAGAGGATCTCGTTGTTTCGGATCATGACACGTGGAGTACTTTACACTTGTCTTCGCCCTAGCTCTTGGAGGGGACAACCTTACTTTTTGACCGTAATCATTACTACATTTTGTAGGGGATGAGCGCCTGTCATATCTTGGTAAAGGAGGTGTCACATCTCTGACTTCATCCCTTGTCCCATCGTTACATCCGAGGCGCCACCGTAAGCACCTCGACTAAGCATAAAGCGCGTCTACTAGACACAAACCAGTTCGACCAGAGGAACTCATGTGCTTTTCCACCTCGGCCATTGGCCCAGGGCGATATCCTAAACTTTAATCATGGGTTAAAGTCCAATGGGCCCTCATTGGGCCTTCACTGGCGGCCCAATGTGCCACATTTTGGGTGCGATCTAAACACTAGTCCCTCAAATCCGATGTGGTCATTTATGGGCAGATCGAATTTGCCATAGGTTCGAAATGCCATTCTTTAGTGAGGCTCGTACTCAAGGTACAGTCGTCCTTCTACTCTTGCTTTCCCCTCCAGACGTAAGTTGGGATTATGCTAGCGTACTTTTTAGGCGGCACATTTAATACAAAGAGGCTGCTAATATCTGTTTCCAAGAAATATGAAGAGTATGGAGGAGGGCACGTCACCGCGCGTGGTACACACTTTAGTAGCTGAAGGGTTTCTTCCTTTCTTTCTATAGCTGGCGCTTTGATTAACCCTTCCCCCAAGAGACGCGGGTTATCAAATTAATCATGAGGCTCAAAGACCAAGGATTTGGGACTATTGGGTTCCTTATAAAGCCTCCTTCATCACAGCATTTCTCCTTTACCCGTTTCTCAGAATTTTCGTAGTAGTTTTTTGTTTCGCAAGAAATAGTAGCATTCTTCCATCTTCTTGCAAGTCTTTCAGCATTTCTTTAGGATTCTTCACTCGGAAAATCGTCTCCACTGTCCAACATCTTCCATTGACGTGTTTTTCCTTTCGAGTACACAATCTCGAACATTCATTTTTTGAAGGTAATTTTTTTTTTCCTTTGCATGCGCAAAACTTTTTCATTTCTAATTTTTTAGTGCTGGTTTGAAAACTTTGTTTCGCATTTTGTTTTCCTCTTGGTGAGTCTGGCTTATTTTTAAGAAAAAATGGAAAGAGTTGGGGGAACGGGTTCACAGGAAATGTTATCAATGGCGATTCCTGTCAAAGGTTTCTGCCCCATATCTTTATCGGTTTTTAGTTTCCGCTTCTTTAGGGAGCAAATTAAGAGGAGGAATAGGAAAATCAATGGCATAATTTGTTTGAGTGATTCTGACAGCGAAGAAGAAAAACACCAGAACTACATGGCTCATCTATCACCCGAGGAAGAGGCATCTTTGAGAGAGCTTCGGAGCAAACGAGATAGGGATTTGGGGAGAGAAGAGGTGGTAGGCTCTTCTTCAGGTCACCAGGACCTTAGTTTAATCGTTAGGGCCCCATTTAGGGCACATAGGGAAGAGTTGGGTCTGACTGCAGAGGAGATCGCCCAAGTGGAGGATTGGGTCGATCAGGTTAACAAAGTTTCGGGCTATCATGTTGATCCTGATCCAAACCCAGAGTCATGGGAGAGCAGCGAGATCGCCACTGAAATCCGCAAGGTTGACTTGGCTGGGGCTTCGACAAAATTCAGGATGCCAGAAAGGGGTTCAATTGGTGCACCCTACACCTTCTTGACGACCTTGCAGCCCTCCTCCAGGCCAAACGGCCATATGCTATGATGCTTTATCTTATGGGATGAGGCTACCCCTGCACCCCTTCTTCAGGGCGTTGCTTAGGAGTTATAACATGTGCCTCTACCAGCTGGCCCCCAACTTCTGGACACAGGCTGTGGGCACTTGGTTAGTGTGACAGGAGGTCAATCCTGACTATCCCATCTCACTGCACGTTATTCATACCCTCTATACTTTGAAGAAATCAGTTAGAAGGGAAAGGGACGTGAGGTCGGACATCAAAGACTGGTATTACTTGTCTCCCAGGGGCTCATATCCTCCTGTTATCACCGGTCACCCAACCTCAATAAAGAACTGGAGGAACCAGTGGTTCTGGGTTGCCGGGGAGTGGCAGAGCTCTCCTGTGGACCCTAGTCCAGAAATTACAGTTCCTCGAACTCTTTCCCTACCTAGTGAGTCTTGTACTTGTTTTTGTGTCTTTAAGTGTCACGGGTCGTTTGCTTTTTAATTTCTATTCACTTTTCTTGATTATTTCCTAACATGTTATTGGTTTATGGCAGGGGACACTTTTGCCCGCCTCTTCCCCGACGCAAACCTAGCGACGCTAAGGCGCTTATTTGCTTACAAGGGCACATTCCAGGGGGTTATCCAACAAAACAAATTATTTGTTAAACACGGTCTTATGCGAGCCAAGAGTAAGTTCGTTTTCCTATTGCTGTTCTATCTTATGCTTTTTTCTGTTTGTAACCTCATTTTCCTCCTTTACTTGCTAGGTTCCAAGGAATTTCCGAAAATTTCTTTAAAGGGTCTCATGGCTAAGAAGATCCCTCCTGCCCTTCGCCATGGCAGTGAAATTGAAAAAAGGCAGAAAACAGTACTGGCCAACCTGCAAGTTGGGGTGGCAAAGGAGGTGTCCGAGGCGTCTACAGCCCAACTTCAGGGCCCTCTTCCAACCTTACTGCCACCGCCCATTCTGCTGCTAGTGGGTCCCCTGTAGCCTAGCATAGAAAAGGAGGCTGATCTTAAAGGAGTCCCCCCCCCAAAGGGGAAAGGGAAGAGGTCGGACAGAGGGGGCTCTAAGAGGGAGAGGGAGGCTAAAGATGTTTCTGCACCATCCTCCTTCTCCGAGGATATTCCTGAGCGCGTATCCGAGGAGGATCCCGCTCCCTTAAAGAGGCTAAGAATGGGTAAGGGCAAGGAGTCCACCTCCGCACCTCTGCCATCAGTGATTGAGGACTTGGAGGATGAGCCGTCTGTGCCCATTCCAGGCTTGGCTTATGAAGTAACGCCTGAGGGGGCAGAAGAGCTCAAGCGCATCAAAACCAGTATTCTTCTCAGAGATGTCACCTTCAGTCCTTCACTGCTTGACTCTCCCAGTTCTCCTCCTGCCCAGGCCGCACTAATTACTGAACAATTTTGGACGGAGGGTTGGTCTGCCTTTTCTTCTAGTGCCAGCCCGTCCCGGAAGCTGCTCGCCGCCAAAGCAATGAACGCCAGGGCCCTGACCCTTATTGACGAGGTGGAGTCCTCTGTGGAGGAGGCACAGTGGGATAAGAAAGACGCTGAGACTGCTCTCCGGCATGCAGACAACATGCTGAAGGAAATTAACGACCTCAAAGCTCAGCTGTCTATAGCCCGCAAATCTTCCTCCGAGGAGAGGGCCAACGCTAAGCGCCTCCAGGAGGATAATGATAAGTTGAAACACGACCTCCAGGCCTCTGAGTCAGACGTGGCAGCTTTGTGCAAGAAACTAGATGACTCCAACCATGCACAGTCTATCACATCTGAGGCTCTGACCACCGCTAACGCAGCCAAGTCCAAGTTGGAAGCTGAGGTGGCAGCAACTAACGAAAAATTGGGGAGGGAGCTGGAGGCTAAGGCAAAGGCGGAGGAGGACCTTGCCTCTTTAGAACGACACATGCAAACAAGGATTACGGAGGTTCTGGAGCAGACCGTCACGAGACGGGTGGAGAATGCTTTAAGCGCCAAAGTGTCTGAGGCTATCAAGAACTTTAAAGACACTTTTGAAGAGACCCCAGAGTACGAGGCCATGCATAGGGTTTTTGGGAACATAGGGGCCAGGATGGCTTTGGGTGACGTGAAAGAAGCTTTTCCAACCCTGGATCTGTCCTCTATCGAAGCCTTGTACCCCGAACCTCAAGAGAAAGGCTCTTCAAAGGATGTCCCTCTGCAGTGATCCTATTTTGTACCTGCCTTTCTGTTGTAATTTCTCTTCTTTCCCTTTTTGTTTTTCTCTTTTTTTTTGTAAGTGCAATGGCACCTGATTTTGTAAATGTAACACCCATTAAATTTGTATATACTTTACCTTTATGAATGCGATGGTCTTCCGTGTTTAGTTTAATGCCTTAGTTTGTATGACCTTATTTTCTTAGGTGTGGACGCTTCCAAACACAAACGTTTTGTAAATACCGTACGAAGATATTAAGTGTACGGTTCCTCGGACCTAAGTAGCTCAGGGCCTTCATGTTTGCTTGGTTAGGTTTGATTCTGAACACAAGTTTTAGTTTATATGACAACATTTGGTTAAATTTGAATGCTTCCAAACGCAGATGTCTTTTAAACGCATTGCATGGTTAATGAGTATAGTCCCTCAGATCTGAGTGGTTTGAGACATTCATGTTTACTAGTTAGATCTGATTTTGACAAACATTTGAACGAATCTAAATCACACTTTGTAAGGTCTGTGTATGCAATTTTGTATGAACCCCTTTTGATGGTGCTAACACACTCAAGCCTTACGCAGTGATCGCAGTGTAGGCTTGTAGGAGTCCCTTGTTTTTAACAAACTTCATGCATAGCGTAGACGTATGGTGTTATAACCAAAATAATCTTGGAATTTATGTTTATCCATTGTGTTTATCTAATTAGGAATTGGTATAATCCTCAATGTAACTCACTAACGATTTTATAAAATCATATGATAATGTTGTACTCATTGAAGAGGAATTTGATTCACTGAAATAGCGACGAAGGTGGTCCGTGTTCCAAGGATTACATAAAGGTACCCCGGATAAGTCCTCGATCATGTACGTTCTGGGTACCACCTCGACAAAGACTTTATAAGTTCCTTCCCAGTTAGGACCTAAAGTCCCTACTCCTGGTTCTTGAGTTGAAGGAAGAACCTTTTTGAGGACTAAGTCCCCAACATTAAAGCGTCGACTTTTCACTCTTTTGTTGTAGTATCGAGCCATCTTTTTTTAGTACCTATCCATCACCACTTGGGAATCACTCCATTTTTCCATGAGGAAATCCAAACTGGCCCTTTGTGCTTCTTCGTTTCTCACTTCGTCGTAATGAATTTGACAAGCCGAAGGGATCCTAATTTCAACGGGACATACCTCCTCGCACCTATGCCAATGAGAAAGGTGTTTCACCAATAGCGGTGTGCGAGGTGGTTCGAAGTTCCCATAGTACCTATGGAAGTTCATCCACCCATGCGCCCTTTTTGGACTCCAACTTCCTTTTCAGGGTATTTTTTATGGTCTTGTTCACAGCTTCGACCTGTCCGTTAGCCTGTGGGTGATGTGGAGATGAAAAAAGTTTCTTAATTCCCAGATCGTCGCATAGCTCATCTACGCTTCTGTTTTTGAATTGTTTTGCATTATCACTAACCAGTGAGTGTGGTATTCCGAACCGGCATATGACATTCTTCCAAATGAACTTGGTGGTGTTGGCCTCGGTGATTCTCATCAGAGGTTCCGCCTCGACCCACTTGGTGAAGTAGTCAATCGCAATTATTACCGGCACTTCTAGGCATAGGACCGATAATATCAACCCCCCACTTCGCAAAAGGCCAAGGGCTAGTCACCACAGTTAGCTTGTGATGCGGCTGATGTGGTATGGTTGCGTGTCTTTGACATTTATCGCACTTGTGCACGAAGTCATGGGAGTCCTTTTGCATAGTAGGTCAAAAATATCTCTGTTTGAGGGTTTTCCGAGCTAGTGATAACGCCTCGGCATGGTTGCCACATATGCCCTCATGGATTTCTCTCATTACATACCGTCCTTCCTCTGACCCCACACATCTCAGTAAAGGGGAGGTGTAACTCCGTTTATAAAGTAGGTCATCCAAGAGTACGAAATTCGCAGCGTATCTTTACAACTTCCGAGCTGCCTCCGGCTCGTTTGGTACTGTCTGATGCTTCAAATATGCTATCAGGGGATTTATCCAGGATCCTTCCTCTTCTATCGCCAAAATCTCCGGCTCTAGCTCAATAGAAGAAGTCATCATGTGCTCAACTGGGATCATATTGTGGAGCTTTGAATCACTGCTACTTGCTAATTTGGACAAAGCATCGGCATTGGAATTCTCAGTTCTGGGAATGTGCTATAACTCCATCTTTCCTAAGTGCACAGTCAAATCTCTTACTTTCTTCAAGTAAGCGACCACAGCTGGTTCTTTGGCAGAAAATTGTCCATTAAATTGGCTAACAACGAGCTGCAAATCACTATTCGCCACTACGGACTTAATCTTCAAAGCTTTCGCAAGTCTTAGCCCAGCTAATAACGCCTCGTATTCAGCAACATTGTTTGATGCTTTAAAGTCAAAGCGGATCACACTGTGTAGTTTGAATCCCTATAGGCTTATTAGCAATATTCCCGCACCGGATCGTCCCTCAGCCGAGGACCCATCAACGAACAATTTCCACTCTCGGCTGTCATCCGTGTTATCAATCATCTCGACCTCCGGTGGATGTGTGAATTCGACTATGAAATCCGCCAGCGCTTGACCCTCTACAGGGGTCCGAGGCTCATAATGTAGGTCGAACTGGCTGATTTCAATCGCCCACTTCATTAACCTCCCCGATACATCTGATTTTTGCAACACCAACCTCATAGGAAATTTTGTGAACACACGTATGGAGTGTGATTGAAAGTAGGAACGAAGTTTGCGAGAGACTATGATCAACGAGAGAGCAAGTTTCTCCATATCTGGGTAACGTGTCTCGGTATCCAGCATGGCTTTGCTTACATAATATACTGGGAATTGATTCCCATCCTCCTCTCTGACCAATATCGAGCTACCAGCCTCTTTTGATACGACTAAATACAAGTAGAGAGGCTCGCCAGCCTTCGGTTTTGACAGCAATGGGGGCTATCCCAAAAATGCTTTCAGGTCGGCAAAAGCCTGCTCACACTCCAGTGTCCACTGAAATCGCTTCCCCCATTTCAAGACCTTAAAGAATGGTAAGCATTTTGTCAGTGGATTTGGAGACGAATCGATTCAAAACCGCAATTCTCCCCGTTAAGCTTTGCACTTCTTTTGGATTTCGAGGCGATTGCATGCTTAACAAAGTATTGATTTTATCGGGATTAGCTTCAATCCCCCTCTTATTCACCATGAATCCGAGGAATTTTCCTGATGCTACCCCAAAAGCGCACTTCGCTGGGTTGAGCTTTATTCGATATTTCCTCAAAACACCGAAGGACTCTGACAAATGACGGATATGATCCGTGGCGATTATGCTTTTGACCAGCATGTCATCAACATATACCTCCATGGTGTTCTCTAATTGTTCTGAAAACATGCGATTTACCAGCCTTTGGTAGGTAGCTCCAGCATTTTTCAAGCCAAATAGCATAGCTTTGTAACAATAGAGTCCCCTATCTGTAATAAACGAAGTATGCTCCTCGTATGATTCACACATGGGGATTTGATTGTACCCGGAGTAGGCATCCATAAAGCTCAGCAGCTCATGTCCCGCTATGGAGTCAACCAACTGATCGATCCAAGGCAATGGAAAACTATCTTTGGGACATGCCTGGTTCAAATTCGAAAAATTGATACATACCCTTACCTTCCCATTTTGTTTTGGTACCAAGACAGGGTTTGATACCCATTTCGGATACCGGGATTCTCTGATAAATCCATTTTTCAACAGCTTCGTAACCTCTTCTTTCAAGGCCTCATACTTATCAGAACTCATAGGTCTTCTCTTTTTCCTGTGCCCAGGACTTCTAGGATCAAGCTAGAGTCTGTGACAGGCCACTTTAGGATCGATCACAACCATGTCATCATGCTTCCATGCGAATTCATCGAGGTTCTCAAGTAAGAAGCCTTTCAACTGATCTTTGTATTCAAGCAACGAGTCCAATCCAATATGTAACTCTTTGATTGGGTCAAGTGGATCTACACCGAAGCATTCCAACTTCTCAGCTGGAGTGGAGCAACTGCTCCCCGCCATTCGTGGGTCCAGATCTGCCAGATCTTCTTCCGGCATCATTGAAACATCCTCAATTTCTGTGGGTCCTCCACCCAGTCTTTCAGGGTCTGGAGCAGCTTCTACCATTGCCACATCGCTAATCATTTTCAAGCTTCGGTCCTGAAATTTTCGGATTGCGTTGGTGTAACAGGCCCGCGATTCAGTTTGACTCCCCCTTACAGTTGTAACACCATGCTACATGGGGAACTTCATGCAAATGTATTTTGTATGCATTGCAGCTCCCAAGTCAATGAGACATGGCCTCCCAATTGAGCCATGATAGGAGGAGATTTTGTCAACAACCAAGAATTCCATGGGGATTCTGGAGAGAGTTGGTACTTGCCCTACTTCAGTCATAAGGGTTATGGATCCTCTAGGGGTTATGATGTCCCCCGTGAATCCATATATTGGATCCGAGACTGGAATGAGTGGAGTGTTGATCCCCATTTTATCGAAAGTTGCCCCGTAAATCACATTTACCGAGGTACCATCATCCACCATCATCCTTGACAACCCATTCAGGGCCACCACTACCCTGATAATCAATTCATCATTGTGTGGCAAATGTACTCCAATGGCATCGTCTTGGGTAAATGTGATAGATTCTGTCCAAGGCATCCCAACAGGATGTGAATGGATATGGTAATTCACGTTGGCGGGCTGCTTGGCCTCTCTGATATACCTCTTTTTAGTCGAGTTCTTCCACGGAGCTCTCCTGTCAGCTCGGTTGAACTTCTGGCCACCGGACTTTTGAGTTCTCCCCGTGTCGGGGGAGAAATTGCTTCTGATTCTTCCCTGCGCCTTTTGGTCAGCTAGCATGTGGATTTCCCTGCAATCTTCTGTTGCGTGACCGTAATATATGTGGTATGCGTAGTAAGCCCCAATCATGGGCAGTTTTCCACTTCGGCTACTTTCCATCCTTCCTTGAGCCGTGGGAGGATTCTGAGGAGGTGTGTTGCAGTGCAAGTGGGGGATAGCTTCCGTGATTTCTGCTGCAAAGCTAGACCCTGTCCCCGAAAACGGACGCAGCGCTCCACTTCGGTTATTGCCGATCCTATCCTTGTTTCCTCCATTCTTGAGGTTTGTTTCATTAGAATACCCAATATTGTATCTCCCTTGGGGGTGGTAGTCTCTGCCCCTAGCCATTTCTTCTGATACAATCTCCTCCTTCATCAGGTCTACAAGGGCATTGTAATCCCTTGGTTTCCTGCTTGGGACATCCCTCCAAAACATGCTCGTCATATCTAGCCCTCCTTTCAAAGCGGAAAACATTTCCGCCTCGGTGATATTTTCACAGATGTGCATCTCTTCAGTAAACCGAGCTAGGTAACTTTTCAGAGATTCATCCATTACTTGCCTTAGATCCTGAAGGCGTTGGAGTGGGAGCTGGCCAGGCCTGGAGGAAATAAAGCCATTTTTAAAGGCCGTTTTCAGATCTCTCCAACTTTGGATGCTACCAGGAGGGGGTTTTTTGTACCACCGTATTGCACTTCCCTCAACGGTTAAAGCAAAAGCTTTGCATTTCAGTGCCGGAGTGGCTCCGGCTATTTCCATGCTAGCGCGATAGTTTAACAGGTGATCATCAGGGTCACCTCGGCCAGAATATTTTGCTATTTCTGGCATTTCGAAGTCATGAGACACTGGGCACCTACGGAGGCCCTCCGTGAAGGGACTTATTTCCTCTTCGTTATCCAGCTTGTACGAGGGTAGTTCATTGTTCTCATCATGACCGGAATACATTAGGTCATGGTATTGGTCATAAGGTGGCGGAGCGTACTCCTGCCTGTGTGGTGGCAAAACGTGGCCGTAGTTTGGCCTTTCATGGGTCGGTAACTCGTTACGAGATTTGGTCCGAACTACTTCGGCTCTCCTTTCCTGCCTATTCCTAGGCTCATGCGTGAGGGCCAACCTTTCCGACCCTCCTGCCTGCCTCTGAATAACCCTCCTATCCGGCTGAAGACACTGCCAGATTTTTCAGGCGAAGCCCCCCTATGTCTAGCTGGGAGTTGGTCTTGTTCTTCTTGTACTTCATGCTCCGGGCCTTCCTCGTAGAAGGGCTCGGATCCCACCTCGACATATGCCTGTGGATCTTGATAATAATACGAGGCAGTGTCCGCCTCGGAGGGTGAGTAATGTGGCAATGGGTATTGCGGAGGCATCATGGACTCGTTCACGACATACCCTCTAGCCATGTAGGCATTCATCGCAGCAGTCTGTTCTATCTGCTGCTTTTGCATTTCCAGCATTTTGGGCCGCCATGTGAGTCATATCTCGCAACTTGCGGCGATTACGGTGCCGGCGTGGTGGGTTAGGTTGTGCCGCCCCCTCATTGGCGTTCTCATGAGGCCCTTGAGGAACCTCCTCCTCGCTGTGCTGGCCATTTCTTCCCCTACGGGGGTTAATATCACCATCGCTCTCGTTCATGTTCAGAGAAATTTCTTGGCTTTAGTTTATCTTTCAAGGATAGACGGACTTCTATCTCAATGCTCCGAGCTTTTTTCAAGGTTGTTAAACTTATGTTTCAAAGTTATACGCATTTTTCAAGGTGAACAAACTTGGGTTTCAAAGTTTTAAGCCTTTTTCAAGGTGAGCAAACTTGTATTTAAAAGTTTTAAGCCTTTTTCAAGGTAAGCAAACTTGTGTTTCAAAGCTTTACGCTTTTTTCAAGGGTACTAAACTTATATTTCAAAGTTTTTTACCTTTTTCAAGGTTACCAAACTTATATTTCAAAGCTTTATGCCTTTTTCAAGGGTACTAAACTTATATATTGAGTGCGAGAAATATAAGTGTGTAAAAGAGAGAAAATGGAGTGAGAGAAATATATTGTTAAGAGTATGAAATTGCTAACCCTTTACCAGGGGGGAGGAGTGCCATATTTATAGAGGAACTCGTTGTTTCAGATCATGACACATGGCGTACTTTACACTTGTCTTCACTCTAGCTCTTGGAGGGGACAATCTTGCTTTTGACCGTAATCATTACTACATTTCGTAGGGGATGGACGTCTGTCACATCTTGGTAAAGGAGGTGTCACATCTCTGACTTCATCCCTTGTCCCATCGTTACATCCGAGACGTCACCGTAAGCACCTCGGCTAAGCATAAAGCGCGTCTGCTAGACATAAACCAGTTCGGCCAGAGGTGCTCGTGTGCTTTTCCACCACGGCCATTGGCCCAGGGCGATATCCTAAACTTTAATCATGGGTTAAAGTCTAATGGGGCCTCATTGGGCCTTCACTGGCGGCTCAATGTGCCACATTTTGGGTGCGATCTCAACAATAACCAATAAGGAAATCTCCTGAAAATGGAGAATTCAATTCTAGTAGTGATAGAACTCTCCTTAAAAGGTAATTTTATAACAAAAGAACTCCTTCTTTAATTAAAGAAGGTTATGGGTTTTTCAGCCCTATATATAAAGCTCATTTAATCACATATAATTCATTCATTATTCTTTACGTTTTTCAGTTGTATATTCTCTCTACTTTTTTTCCAGAATACTAATTCTCACACTTGAGGGGGATAGGGAGAATCCTCCTCGCCTTTTTGCAGGTCATCCAAGACGAATTCATTCATCTTTTTCAGCGATCAACTATCATTAGATCTTGCCATGTCAAGGTTAGGGTTTTTTTACAACATCAATACTAATTACCATATAGATGAAATTCAAAAAAATTAGGTTTAAGAGATGATTACCAATCATAAAAAGCCGAAAATTCCTCTTCAATGTTTTCGATTGGTGTTGGATTTGATTATTTTTTTCCTCATCGTCGCATGAATCTAAGAAGTTCAATTCCTGGTATATTTGCCCATTCAATTGAATGAACTTATTTCCAAAATCCTTTTGAAAAAGATGAATTTTTAAAGGGATTAGTTGGGAGAGGAGGATGTTACGATTCATAGCTATATGAAGGGTAAAAGAAGACGACTCCGACACGGTGGTCAGAAATGGGAGGGAATTTCTCAAATTCTTTTAATATTCATAAAAATGATAATGATTTTTAAATTTGAAAATAGGATGTAAATATCCAAAATGTTCTTATGAAAAAGGCAATAATCAAAATATAAGGTGGCGTTCTGTTTGTATTTTATTTTGTATTTTCATTTTCGAAAATGTTTTGTGTTTCCTGTTTTTATTTTGGTTTTCAAATTTGCTGAAAACGCGTTTGGTTTGTCATTTTTTAAAACTGTTTTTGAAAATAAAAAGCTGGAAAACACGTTCTGTTTGAAATTTTGCAGAATACTACTTAAACTAATTTAAATTAATTTGTTTGCAGAATATTACTGACTCAAACTTAAATTTCATTTCACAATACACTGAAAACATGGTTATATGCAATACACTAATGTGAGCATTAAGAGTTTATATTAATACAACTTGGTCAGGTTCGGGATTTGAGGAAACTTTAATTCTATTAAAATCCAAAAAATGCAAGTTCTTTCAAAACCATGAGAGTCCATTTATCAATGCATTTTTTGAAATATAACAATAAGAATTTTCACTTAATTTTCTTTGTAATGTTGATATTGAATTCAGTAAAACTTTATTTAAACTTAGTTATAAGTTAGGGTAATTCTCCAAAAAAAAAAAAAAATTTATATTAAACTTAGTTCCAAGTTAGGATAATTCTTTAAAAAAAAAAAAAAAAAAATCTCAAAAATGCATTTTCCGCTTTTTGGACCTTTTTTTTGCTGAAATACACACAAAACGCCCAAAACGAGGTTTTGGACATTTTGCGTTTTGTGTACAATTTTTTTTTGTTTTCCAAAATGCATTTTCGAAAATGGTAAAGAGAACGCGTTTTTAATGTTTTCGAAAATAAAAACAGAAAACGACCTCAAAACAGTAAAGAGAACAGGGTCAAACGCATTTTGGAAAACAAAAAAAATAAAAAATTTGTACACAAAACGCAAAATGTCCAAAACCTCGTTTTGGGCGTTTTGTGTGTATTTCAACAAAAAATATCCAAAACGCAGAAAACGCGTTTTGAGATTTTTTTTAATAAGAATTATCCTAACTTGGAACTAAGCTTAATATAAATTTTTTATTTTTATTTATTTATTTTTAAATTATCCCAACTTGGAATTAAGCCTAAATAAAAATTTTTTTGAGAGAATTATTCTAACTTGGAACTAAACTTAAATAAAGTTTTGTTGAATTCAATATCAATATTACAAAAAAAAAAAAAAATAAGTGAGGATTTTTGTTGTTATATTTCAAAAATGCATTGATAAATGGACTCTTAATGCTCACATTAATGTAATCATGTTTTCACTGTATTGTGAAAGGAAATCTGAGTTTGAGCCAGTAGTATTCTGTAAGCAAATTAATTAAAAATAGTTTAAGTAGTATTCTACAAAATTTTAAACAGAACGTGTTTTCCAACTTTTCATTTTCAAAAATATTTTTCAGAAATGACAAACCAAATCCGTTTTTCAGAAAATTTGAAAATAAAAAAACAAGAAACACAAAACATTTTCGAAAATGAAAATACAAAATAAAATACAAACAGAACGTCACCTAATATTTGAGGTGGCATAATTCAGAATCATGGGTGATAAGATGGTTTGAGGACTAATTTCCTCGATTTTTTAACAATTAAATTACAACCCGATCAACCCAGTCCGAACTTTAAACCCGATTCTACTAATTTTAATTTTTTTTTTTTGAACTTCATATATATATATATTAAATTAAATAATAATAAAAAAAAATAATTAAATGTCAAGGAGCAGCTTATCCAAGCCGCCACCACATGCAAATTGCAATAATAAGCCCCTGTTCTCTTTGCTGTTTTGAGGTCGTTTTCTGTTTTTATTTTCGAAAACGCTAAAAACGCGTTCTCTTTACCATTTTCGAAAACGCATTTTGAAAAACAAAAAAAAAAAAAATTGTACACAAAACGGAAAACGCCCGAAATATCGTTTTGGGCGTTTTGTGTGTATTTCGACAAAAAATGTCCAAAACGCGAAAAACGCGTTTTGGGAATTTTTTTTTTTTTTTTTTAATTTATAGAATTATCTTAATTTACAACTAAGTTTAATATAAATTTTTTATTTATTTTTATTTTTTTATTATTTTTTTTAGAATTATCCTAGCTTGGAATTAAGCCTAAATAAAGAATTTTTTTTTTTTTTTTTTTGAGAATTATCCTAACTTGGAACTTAATTTAAATAAAGTTTTATTGAATTCAATATCAACATTACAAAAAAAAATTAAATGAGAATTCTTGTTGTTATATTTCAAAAAATGCAATGATAAATGGACTCTGATGGTTTTGAAAGAACTTGCATTTTCTGGATTTTAATATAAGTAGAGCTTTCTCAAGTCTCGAACCTGACCAAGCTGTGTTAATATAGACTCTTAATGCTCACATTAGTGTGTTGCATGTAATCATATTTTTAGTGTATTGTGAAAGAAAATTTGAGTTGGAGTTAGTAGTATTCAGCAAGCAAATTAATTAAAAATAGTTTAAATAGTGTTCTGCAAAATTTCAAACAGAACGTGTTTTCCAGCTTTTCATTTTTAAAAACAGTTTTCAGAAATGACAAACCAAACGCGTTTTCAGCAAATTTGAAAACAAAAATGAAAACACAAAATACAAAACATTTTCGAAAATGAAAATACAAAATAAAATACAAACAGAACGCCACAATATTTGCAAACTACGACAGCACCCAACCCCACGTCACTTCCGATGTGGGATTGGTTTTAAGACATTTCCTTTGTTTTAAAAAAAAAATAACTATTTCTTTTGTCTTTTTTTTTTTTTTTTGAACAAAAAAAATATTTATATCTTATTTTAAACTATTTTTATTTATCATTTATTTATTTGATAAACTTTTTTCTCTCGAATATGTTGTTTAAATATTGTTTTTATAGGTTAAAGTATTTAAAACAAATTATAGTATAATAAATGAGTAAATGTAGATTTATTTGTAAAATAACTTTCTTCCTTTTTTTTCCCAGAAAATTGTGTGGTTTTTAGAATAATTTTTTAATTAAAATCGGTTCAACTTTGGTTCGATATTTTGACCCTTGATTTATTGTCTTTTTTGGATCTAACTGATTTCCAATATTCTAAATACTGCCTATATATATATATATATATATATATATATATATATATATATATAATGCAAAAAAGGACCCTATCGAAATTACTGTTTGTAATTATTGGCTTTGCTACATGTATAATAGAGATGACCAATTTTTTGACAACTCGCATTGTACAACAAGAATAATTGGAGTAATTATATTTACGATCATGTTAAATGCACAATAAGCTTGACAAGGCCTACCACTCATGTGAGTGAGGAGACATTGTCAAGTTGATTGTGAAGATAGACTAAGAGTCTGTTTGATAATGTGAAAAATTTTGAATTTTGTGATTTTTTTATTTTATTTTGATGAATGTATGGTTTAAAAAGTTTAAAAAATCAAAATTGGCGAGTTTGACTAAAAATGAATGATTAAAATTAAATTTCAAAAGTTAAGGTAAAATTTTATCCTTAGCAAACAGGTTCTAATTCTTATTCTTATAATTACAAAAAAGAAAGGAAAAAGGAAAAAAGTATGATTGCCCTTGGAATAGAAACAAGGAACAAGACATGGTAAAAAAGGAAAAAATAGAAACAAGGAACAAGACAGAGTACAAGCCATCTTATTTCCTCATTATTATTCCAACGGAAGTCAGTTGAGTCGAGGTCAGTCTAGAGATCGAAACAAGAAAATATGATGATATCAAACGGAATCGAAGATGAGGAGAAATGGCTCGCTGAAGGCATTGCCGGAATTCAACACAATGCATTTTATTTACATCGCGCTTTGGTAATTTTCAATTTTAATTCTCAGAGCCCTAGATTCTCAAATTAAATGCAAGTTTAATTTGTTTTTTTGAAAATAAAATAAAATCAGGACTCGAACAATCTGAGAGAAGCACTCAAATACTCGTCGCTGTTGTTGTCTGAGCTTCGAACTTCGAGACTCTCTCCTCACAAATATTATGAGCTCTGTAAGATTCCTGGATCTAAATTCTCCTGGTGACCATATCTTATTATTTAGAGTTTGTGCTTATATTGTGTGTTGTTTTGTTTTATCATTTATGGATTAGATATGCGCGCGTTTGATGAATTGAGGAGGCTGGAAATATTCTTCAAGGATGAAAACAGGCACGGTTGTCCAGTGGTTGATCTTTACGAACTTGTTCAACATGCTGGAAACATTTTGCCTCGACTGTAAGTCTCATGGATTTGGGTAGTAAATTTAAGTTGCTACAGTTTTATTGTTGCTAACTTCGCCTTTTCTTTGCATAGTTAACAATTTAACGTCATCTTTTATTACATGATTTATTTCTCTGATTATGCTGGAGCTCTGTTTTCTGTTGGCCACAATCTGCAATTGTAGATCTTAGTAATACCCATGAAGGCATTTGCTATAATTACTGCATTTTTATATATCTGCTTATTGCACATTTAAGCCGACCCAGTTCCATAGACTATAAACCTGCTATCTTTGTGTGACAGTGAGAAGGCCTGGATGATCATTTCAACCATCTAACTGGTTTCCATTCATTGATTAATTTAGGGTGTGTTCTTTTGGAATTTAATTTGGAATGTTTTGTGTCAAATCAAGGAATTAAAATTATTTGTTGATTTATTTATGTTTTCTAGGTAAGATGAAGGGTTAAAAATTGGAGAGAGAAAATGTGAATGGTTAAAAAGTGGTATGAGAAATTGTGTAATTTAAATTTTTGTAATGATGGCGCGCGCGCGCTTAAATCAGTTGTAGAATATTGAATGAACATCTTAAATGTCTTGTAATCAACCAAAAAGAACTCTAAATCTATGTTTGGATGAGTGGTATTGAAGCTCCGAGTTGGATAGACAAATTTCACAATCCTTCAATTTGATTTGGTAATTGCCTAATCTTAATTTCTACTCCATATCAATGGTTAAAAAAGCATAATTGAGTACGGATGCGTTTTTCCCGTGTGAAACGAGGCATTTTGAGGTCTAAGCCTCACCATAAACAAAAAAATATCAAAAAAATTATTAAATGTAAAATGAGGCCATAATGCATTATTAAAATTTATAATAGAAAACTATGTAAAGTATGCAAAATAAAATAAAATAAAAATAAAAAAATAAAATAAAATTTAACAGAAGAAACAGTTACTTTAGTTGGTGGGGGCAGCGGACTATTACCAAAGTGGGTCTAGTATAAACACAATCTTCTAATGTTCTAATTCTAATAATACTTGATTCCAAAGGTGGGATAATCAGAAACACATTTCTTAATAATAGCTAGAGGGGCTGTGAGCTATTCCTAAAGTGAACCAATTAGAATTTTTAATGTTTGGTGGGCCAACCCTAATGCAAAGTAACTCTGGAGAACTTGAGTAGTGTACACTTCAGAAGCCTTTCAGGCTCGTGCCTCACTCAACTGAGGCATGCGTCTCCAAACGTTGTTTGTTGATTAGCACCTTGATTCTTTATTATTTGCCTCACTCTGAGGTGGGCCTCAACCGAGTTTTTTAAAAATTCTCCAAATAGTTTTTCATTGGATTTTAGAGTTGCTGATCCTTGTTACAAGTATAGTACAAATTTCATGTAAATTTAATGACCAGGCTTATGTGATTCATTTTGAATTTTAGTGTTTAATTTGCTTATTTTTTTTCGTTCCATCTACTATTTTGCGTGCATTTTTTAGGCCTATACAATTGAATCTATGTTTTTAGGCTGGTACAATTGAATCTGTTATTTACGGAAAATAGAGGCTTCTGAGGCACATAATGTTCGTTTTGTCATCATATTAGGTATCTCTTGTGTACAGTTGGTTCTGTTTATATAAAATCGAAGGAGGCTCCTGCTAAGGATGTTCTTAAAGACCTTGTTGAAATGTGTCGCGGTGTTCAGCATCCCATACGTGGGCTCTTTTTGAGAAGTTATCTTGCTCAAATTAGTAGAGACAAATTACCTAATATTGCTTCAGAGTATGAAGGGTAAGGCAGCTGTTTGCCCCTGCATGTTATTTTGTTCTTTGACTTCTAAAATTACGTGACAAAAAATTTGACTTTTTTCATCATGCACATATGAGTGACAACCATATTTTTCTTTTTATTTAGTTTATGAACAGAAGAATAATATAGATTTATTGCATTAGAGATATACATATTATCACTTGCCCTTCGTTCTTCTTTTTGGCTCTTTCATTTACGTGATCTTATCTTGATGATTTTATCGTTCACGTCTTTGGTGCATTTAATCCTCTTATTAATCACGTTTTAAGTTGCATTTCACTTTCTTTAAGCATTCATCTGCCTCTCTTTTATTTTGGCACCATTTTTGCATCAAAACAATCATATTTAACTTACTTCTTAAAAATAGCCCCATGTTATTTAATTATTGTTCCATGTTCTTGATTAGTTAGTTATATTGTTATTCCTTATTTCTAGATTAGTGGATTGATTTACTTGGTTATTAAGTTGTAATTGGTCTATAAATAGCCATTAGCAACTATTGAATAAACACCATCAATTATAGCAAATTGTCTTCATTTCATGTCTTCTTTTCTCCTTTCCTACGTATAAAAACTCTAAACATATTAGTGGCATCAGAGCGCGGTTTCGAATATGGACACTTGTGGAAAAACCCATGATAAATTCCAAAATGAAGTTTCTAAAATATAAGGACGTCACGAATCCCGTATTGATGAAATTCAAGCCACACTATAGATTATTTTGCAAGAACTACGATTGCTAAGAGCATTACAAGTTCCTCATACCCAAAACTCATACACAAACCCATTTTTCCATCCAAATTATCCCAACGAGCCTCTGCCAATCACTCTCAAATCCACAACGTGTTTCATGCTAGTTTTTTAAGACCAGTCATTACGATCTCTACCCAACTTCCACCCGTTACAAGTGATTCCACCATTCTACCACAACCTGAGGCTACCTTAGATCATTGTATCATCAGTGAAGAAAAGTATCGCCCAAAATTTAAAATATTAGTTAAATGGAAAGGAGCATCAGGATGCAACGGGGAAAATAAGTGGCAACACTACAACTAAGGTGGATTTTATGAAAATTCGTGACACAAGGTGACCATCAATGGTGGAACAACCATCAACCATTCATACTTAATTATGAATTGTAAACGAAGGAGATGATAAATTATTTCATACAAGTCCACCATTGAGAACAATGGTGTTCTTAAGCGGGCGTGAATGACATTATGCATTTAGTAGGTCATTGTTATGGATGAATAATAGAATGCATGAAATGAGTAGTGACTGCTTAAAAATAGCTCCATGTTATTTAATTATTGTTCCATGTTCTTGATTAGTTAGTTAAATTGTTATTCCTTATTTCTAGATTAGTGAGTTGAATTACTTGGTTATGAAATTGTAATTGATTAGCAACTATTGAATAAACATCATCAATTAATGCAAAAGCAAATTCTCTTCTTTCCATGTTTCTTCTCTTCTCCTTTACTACGCATAAAAACTCTAAACATATCACTAAGTGCTTTATGTTGGCCATTTGATATGAATATTCTTCTAATTGAACATGCACTGACATGCATATATTTACACATCTTGCATGTATGCCTAAAGCTTTTGTCTCTTAGATATTTGTGCATGCCATGTAACCTCACTTCCAGATGCAAGTGAACCGGAATGAAGATAAAAATATATATGTGTATATGATTTATATAAGATTTTAAAGTAGATTTTGATTTATACTATGTTTGTTGTGATTAGATTAGTTATATTGGTAAGTTTTAGTTTATTAGAAGTTCATTTTAGTTTAACTTCTTTACCCAATATTAGGATTTCATTGTAAGGAGACTTGATTATTAATTGAATATTTGTTCACCTTTTCTCTTTCCTTCTACTACTTCTCTTCTCCTCTCTTCCTCTTTATTTCTCAATCTCCGTTCTTGTTTGATTGTGTTCTTCATTTTAGTTTGACTTGTGCTCTTTATTAGAGTGCAAGTCTTTCTCTTTAGCCAAACAATTTTTGAAAAAAAAAAAAAAAATATCGATCTCCTCCCCTCAACCAACTATTTCCACCCCCCTCTCAACACAAAAAATCCCCACAATAGACCAGATTTAAGCACAAGAAAGTAAAGGGGCAGCAGCATTCAACAGTAACAAATCTGCTAAAAAAAGGGTATCGGAGCGAAATGATGGGACAAAATATCGGTTTCCTCAAATAGTGAAGTTGCAGTCTATTTTGATCTAAATTATGTTTGTTTTCATTAGAATTAGTTTCAGTATTTTGGTAAGATTTTAGTTTACTAGAATTTCATTTGATTTCAACTTATTTCTCCTATAAATGTTACTTAGATTTCATTTGTATGCAGAGTTGATTATTAATTGAATATTTGTTCTCCATGTCTCTTTCCCTCCCTCTTCTCTTTCTCCACTATCTTCCTCTTTCTTTCTAAATTGTTCTTGTTTGATTGTGTTCATTATCAACAACTTTGCAGATTTTCATGCATATACTGTACATGCCTGGATTCTACAATCAATAGAATGAGCTATTTGAAATATTTAGTCCTTGTTTGGTACCCATTATTTCAAACCTGTTTTTTCAAACTCATTTTCAACCAAATATTCTACCAATAAAATAATTTATGCATAAACCCAAAAAGACTTTCTACTTTTTAAACACACATTCTCCAAAATTTACTATTACAAACCACATTATTTTGAAATAATGGGTCTCAAACATGGGCTTAGTGTTTGTTTAGGAGAGATTTTTCCAAGCGAAAAATGATATTTTAAGAGAAATATGAGTCCCAAAGAATGTGTGGTTGAAATTGATTTTTCAAAAACTCTGTACAAACAAACGCTTATTAGATATTTCCATTCGTTCTTGATTGTTGATTGTTAATTCTCTGTATTTCCCCATATTAACCTGTTAAGTATTTTAATTATTGCATGCTATTGATTGCAGTTCAGTTGTGACTTGTGAAATTTTCTGATGCGTTGCTTCATTGGTCTTCCTGTAGTGAAGGTGACACTTTCATGGATGCTGTAGAATTTGTGCTGCAAAATTTTGCTGAGATGAATAAACTTTGGGTCAGGATGCAGCACCAGGTTTGCATATATCTCTAAAAAACTTGTCTTGCCTCTTCTTTAGTTTTTTTTTTAGTACGTCCATGGCACCTGAAAACTTGCATGCCACAAAAGTGAAATAAATCTTGAGGGCATGTTTTGGCCATGCAGGTGTAATATTAAGATAGATTCATGATTTGATGATGCTGAGTTGAGACTTTCCGGCTTTCTGGTCTGCAGGGACCTCTAAGAGAGAGAGAAAAACTTGATAAGGAGAGGAATGAGCTGCGTGATCTTGTAATATGAATGCTTCAAAGCAGTTAGTTTTTTCTAGTCATTTCTTAACTCATTTTAACTTTTATAAAGATGTTTTTTCAACGTCCCTCTAATGTTTTAGGTTGGGAAGAATTTACATGTTCTCAGTCAGATAGAAGGCGTTGACCTTGACATCTACAGAGACACTGTTCTTCCCAGGGTGTTGGAGCAGGTTAGTCCATCTGATTCAGTGTATCTTTATATTTAAGATGTGAAGGTCTTACAATGTGCAATTAAATGATTTCTGGCAGGTTGTTAATTGTAAGGATGAACTTGCCCAATATTATTTGATGGACTGCATAATTCAGGTCTTTCCAGATGAGTACCATTTGCAGACCCTTGAGATATTATTGGGAGCTTTCCCTCAACTACAAGTGAGTAGCCTAATATATAATGAGATTTCTTTTCCTTTTTTTTTTGCCTGGACCTGATAAAGGGTAGTGCTATGCAGATTCTAATCTTTTGTGATATATGGTGCCATTCAGCAATGCAATGCAAGTGCATTGCATCATAATTTGAGAATCATCTACACTTTCACTGTCATGTATTTTCTTGAAGTGTTTCTCTGATGATTATTACCATTCAAGTTCCTTATTGAAATATATTCATTCTGGTTCTTCAACTTCTTGCAATAAAATGAACGACTCAAATCTGCCAGCAAATTGGTTTAGGCTCCTTCAATATTAGGAAATTTGTATGTGTTCCATGCATGTAAGCGTCTCTGTGTTGTAATTGTAAGCAATTTTCTAAAATAGAAGGTTGAGAAGAAGCACTGTCATGTATATGTATGACCTGATATTATATGTAGCATGGCACTTTATGTAGAGCCAACATATTCCTTTAATGTTAAAGAACTGATAGCAGGTGAACATAAAGTTTTATCATTACGGGTGTGTTCGAGCTCCATTATTTGAAAGAATGTGTATTGTAATAGTATTTTTTGGAGAATGTGTGGTTAAAAATACGGAAATTTTTTGGGTTTACATGAAGATTATTTTATTAATATAATAATGTATAGTTGAAAATGAGTTTTGGAAAACATGAGGTTTGAATAATGGGTATCGAACAGTGTCTACAAGTTTCTTTTGAGGGAATAGTTTTACCGACTATAGTGCATTAAAATTCTGGCCTTGCTTCATACTTTAGTTTCTGGGACCTTACAAGGCATTTGGTGGTGAGTAGTTTTCTTGATGGCGCATCATTTTGATTCTCAGTCTGCAGTTGACATCAAAACAGTATTATCCCGACTTATGGAGAGATTGTCAAACTATGCTGCTTCAAGTCCAGAAGTGAGTCATTTTGCTTTGAACAACTCCTGCTAATGGATTTCTCATTTCATTCAATGTCATTCTTTTCTTATTCAGGTCTTACCTGAATTCTTGCAAGTTGAAGCATTTACAAAGTTGAGCAATGCCATTGGAAAGGTAAATTTGGATTCTTTTACTTATTGCGTTTCGGAAAATTGAATTTTTGTCAAAATATATGTTGGGGGTGGGTGCGTGATTTGTGAAGTTGAACAATATACGACATAAAAAGGGACAAATATCCTTCCTTTCATTGTGCATGGAACAATTAACCTCCTATTTCTTTCTCGGGGGGTGATTGAGTACTGAATCCTCAATCAGCTATATGCATGGGAACCTTAGAATCTGATTCAAGCTCCACCCTCAACCCAGGTCCTGCATAAGTGTTAGGGTGGTCTAGTTTCCGAAGGTCTTCAGCATTGATAGAATGAAAACCACCAATTCTTCTTGAAACTTCCTTGATCGTTCCTAATCATCTGACAACTCCCCCCTCCCCCCCCCCCCCCCCCACCCCAGGCGAGTGAGGTAGGATTACTGATTCAGCCACCCAGGCAGAGATTGTTTGCAGCAAATATATTTTGTTGGGTATTTCCAAAAAGAAATGCACATATTACATTTTTATATGTCTATTGATGTAAAGAGAAATGATAATTAATGTTACATCTGGATAAAAAGGCTTAACATGTTCATTGAGCACTTAAGCTAAGCTTGTGGTTTCTCTTTTATCACTTGTTCCTAAGAAATTCTGATCTGGCCATGTGTAATTTCCATTTCTGTCCTTTGTTTGTTGTACCTCTAAGCTAATAATAGGATCTATACGAAAGCATTTTTCATTTCTTCACGATTGAATGTATATAGCATCTGCTAAGGGGCCTAGGTGTGTCCTGCATTTCTGTTCCTTTCTTTTTCAGTTTTGTTGTTGTTGCTGTTCTGCCAACGTCCAAGATACTAAAATCTCATGTATTATTTTTTCTGGTTGTGTAATTGTATGTCTCATCATATTGAACATTTGATACAATGATTTAGAGTACCATTTGCTTTTGAATTTCGAGGTAAGACGTTTTTGTATACAGGTCATTGAAGCTCAGGTTGACATGCCTATTGTTGGAGCAATTACTTTATATGTCTCTCTTTTGACTTTCACTCTCCATGTCCATCCTGATCGGCTCGATTACGTGGATCAAGTTTTGGTATGTTATTTGTTGAGTTGTTAAATATATTTTAATCTAAGAATTTTTTGGTGGCATCTTAAACATAATATATGGGCATTGTTATAGAATGTAATTAGAATATAATTAGTTGTAGATAGCTGGCTAATTAGCTTAATTATAGGGATCCTAATTTGTGTATATATATATATATTTCATTCTTTCAATAAAAAAATATGGGAATACAATTCTTTTCCATCACAAACTACATGGTATCAAAGCATTAGGATTGCAATTTTTTCAATTTCCGACGCAAATTAGGGTTCTGCCTTTTAGGGTTCATCTAGTAACCCTACATGGAGTGGCCAATTGTTCTCACCTCCTTCTAGGAAAGGAGGCCCAGCCGTCGATTGGCGTTTCCCCGACGTACGAAGCCTGAAATTTCGTGGATAAGCCCACGCGCCTCACCTTCCTCTGCGAGTAAGCCCCGCGCGCCACACGTTCTGACATGAATTCCTCTCCGTTTAATCTCCTCTGCTTCGCTCGCGGTTCGGTGATCCAGTCTGACTTGTGTGCTTTTCTGATTTGTGTTCGTCAAGGTTTGTGCTTGCTGGTTTGTTGAGGTTCTTGGTTTTTCCTTCGTGTCTGCTGCCTTATATCTCTGTTTAGAAGTTGTGACTGAGAAAAAATTCGTTGTTGTGTCGGATATGGTGCATGTGATGTCTAAAATCACGGACCATAAGCTAAATGGCTCTAACTATTTGGATTGGAGCAAGACCATTCGACTTTATCTACAAAGTATTGACAAAGATACTCATTTGACTGAAGAGCCCCCTAAGGATGATGATTCAAGGAAAACTTGGCTTAGAGAGGATGCTTGCTTATTCTTGCAGATTCGAAATTCCATTTATAACGAGGTAATTTGCTTGATCAATCATTGTGAATTTGTTAAAGAGTTGATGAACTATTTGGATTTCTTGTATTCTGGTAAAGGAACCTTTCTCGCATGTATGAGGTATGCAAAGCATTTTACCTCCCTTGCCGAATTATTTTATGGAATTTAAGAAGACTTGTGATGAACTTAATGTGTTACTGCCTTTTAGCCCTGATGTGAAGGTTTAACAAAGCCAACAAGAACAAATGGCTATCGGTAGTTTCCTTACTAGCCTTCCCTCTGACTTTGAGTCTGTTAAGTCACAGGTTCTTTTTGGTTCTGAGATCTCCCTGTTACAAGAAGTATTTAGTCGAGTACTCCGCACAGAAGGTACTCTACTACCTGTTCAACTGAATGGTGCTTTGGTAAGTAGAAACAATAATTATGAACCTTGGAGAGCAACCAATTAGAGTGGAAACAAAGGAGGAGGCTTACAAGGGTTTGAAACTCGACCACAGGATTCTAAAGGAATTGTACGCCATTACTGTCACACGACAGGACATTTGAAGTGAGATTGTAGAAAGCTCCAGTACAAGAATCAGAAAGTTCACTCGGCCCATGTTGCATTCACTAATGTTACGTCTAACAAATCAGTTCTTGTCTCTGCATCTGCAGAAGAATTTGCCAAGTTCTCACAGTATCAAGAATCACCGAAGTCTCCATCTCCTTCTGTTACTGCTATTGCTGATTCAGGTTAACCAAATACGTGTCTTCTTTCCTCATCCTCCAAATGGGTCATTGATTTTGGTACAACATATCATATGACATGTAATTCTAGTCTCTTTTCTACTTTTCAGTCAGTACTTCCACCTCTACAGTTACCTTAGCAGATGGGTCACCATCCCGTATTCGTGGGTCTGGTGCAATCACTCCCAGGGACGGAGGCCTATAAGGCCCAGTGGGGGCCATGGCCCCCACTGAAAAAAAAAAAATTTTTGAGTCCGAAAAAAAAAAAAAAATTTGAGTCAAGAAAAAAAAAAAAAAAAAAAGAGAGAAGAAGAAAAAATTGGCATCCTGAATTTATTTCCTTTGATTTTAATTCTCTCTCTACAATCATTATGTTTATACAAGAAGTAAATACAATATTTATTACTAGTATCTCTCACATTGAAAGTTTACATTTACTTTTCAGTTATAGGTATTTTCTTTTGTAAATTATTAGTTTACACTAGTTAGTTAACTTAGTTTAGCTTTTGGTTTGTTACTTTATAATGTCAATCATTTTTATTCAAAAAAATTTCGGGGGCGAACCCCCGGGAGGGGGCCTCCGCCTCCCACCATTTGAAAATTTTGGCCCACACTCAATTAAAATCCTAGCTCCGTCCCTGATCACTCCTACCCCCTTTGCTTCATCTGTCGTCTGCCTTACATTTACCTAGTTTATCCTTTAATTTGATCTCTGTAAGCCAGCTTACTCGTAATCTTAACGGTTGCATCTCATTTTTTCATGATTATTGCTTATTTCAGGATCTTATGACGAATAAGATTATTGGTAAATGACATGCGTCTGGAGGCCTCTACATCCTTTACACATCAATACCAAATTTTGTTGCTTGCTTTGGTGTAACATCTCCTTTCGAACACATTGTAGGTTGGGTCATCCATCTGTCCCTTTGATCAAGAAGCTTTGTCCACAGTATAGTAAGGTGTCTTCATTAGATTGTGAGCCGTGTCAATTTGCAAAACACCATCGTCTAAGTTCGAGTCCAAGAGTCAATAAACGTGCTAGTGTTCCCTTCGAATTAGTTCATTCAGATGTTTGGGATCCTTGTCCAATTTTGTTTAAACCTGGATTTAAGTATTTTGTTACTTTTGTGGATGATTATTCTTGTGTAACTTGGTTATATTTAATGAAGAGTCGTTCTGAGTTGTTTTCTATTTTTTGTTCGTTTTGTGCTGAGATTAAAACTCAATTTAATATTTCGATCAGTAACTCTACGAATTGATAATGCCAAAGAATATATGTCTGCTTTATTTCAATTATATATGGTTCACAATGGCATGCTTCATGAAACTTCTTGTGTTGATACTCCATCCCAAAAATGGAGTAGCATAACGTAAAAATATACATCTTCTTGAAATTGCACGAGCCCTATTATTTCAAATGAATGTTCCTAAACCTTTTTGGGATGATGCAGTTGCCAGTCTTGACTCTTAACTAATATCTTATCTCAATTGATGTTACCTTCATAAAAGATAAACCCTATTTCTCGTATTCTCCTCTTCCCGCACGTCAGGTGGAGGAGGATGATTTGTAGGTCTATTCTATCACATCCTTCGAACCTGCCTCGGCACCAGCTCCTTCAAACCTCCTATTATTCAAGTCTACTCCATGCGTAAACCTCCTGATTTAAGTTCTGCACGTGTTACGTCATCAGATCGAGTCTCGAGTGATGATCTTCCTATTGCGTTACGCAAAGGTAAACACCAGTGTGCTTATCCTATATCTTCTTTTGTTTCATATAACTGCTTGTCGTCTTCATCTTGTTCTTTATTACATCCCTTGATTCTATCTCTATCCCTAAAAATGTTCATGAAGCCATAACTCATCCTGGTTGGCATCATGCAATGATAGAAGAAATGAATGCTTTAGATGACAATGGTACTTGGATCTTGGTTGATGTACCTTCAAAACGGGCTATAAGATGCAAATGGGTGTTCACAGTTATGGTAAATCCGGATGGGTCAGTTGAAAGCACGTCTTGTTGCTAAGGGATATGCTCAAACCTATGGAGTAGACTATTTTGACACTTTCTCTCCCGGTTTTGTTGCTCAGGGAGAGTCTGGGCGAGTTTGTCGTCTTCGAAAATCTCTGTATGGTTTGAAACAGAGTCCTCGTGCTTGGTTCTGAAAATTAAGTTAGGTTGTTGAAAAGTTTGGTATGATGAAAAGCAAGTCTGACCATATTGTGTTCTACAAACAATCGGAAGCTGGTATCATTCTTTTAGTTGTGTCGTGGATGACGTTGTCATTATTGGAAGTGAAACTACAGGAATCTCATCCTTTAAGTCTTTCCTTCATACTCAGTTTCACACGAAGGACTTAGGAATGCTAAAGTATTTCTTGGGTGTTAAAGTCACAAAGAGTAAAAAATGTATCTTTTTATCTTAGAGAAAATGTCCTTGATTTATTAACTGAGAAAATTTGTCAAGTTGTTACAAATATTTTTATCTAAGAATTTTTGTTGGCATCTAAACATAATATATGGGCATCATCTGTGGAGCTCCTTGAGGATAATTTACTTGGAATTTTAGAGTGTCATTCTGTAACTTCAAACGAGTAAATGTTTATTCACACATGTGCATTGATCATGCATAAGCTCACTACACGGAGAGAAAGTGTTTGTTGTGTCATTTAGCACACATCCTGTTGAGGTCATAACCACCTCATTCCTTACGCTGACTGCTTGTCTTCTGAAAAGGGAGCATGTGTCAAAAAGTTATCTGGAAAAGCAAAGCTTGAAGATAGTAGAGTAACAAAACAAGTTGTTGCTCTTCTGAGTGCTCCACTAGAGAAATACAGTGATATTGTCACTGCTCTCAAACTCTGTAATTACCCGCGCGTGATGGATCACCTTGATGCAGCAACAAATAAAGTCATGGCAATGGTTATCATCCAAAGCATTATGAAAAACAATACTTGCGTGTCAACTTCTGATAAGGTAGAGTCTCCTTTGGCTTTACATGTGATTTTGGTTTTGAATTAACACAAACATGATATAATTACTCTTTGCAGGTTGAGGTTTTGTTTGAATTGATCAAAGGTCTTATAAAGGATATGGATGGAACTTCTATAGATGAGGTACATGGACAATGTCTCTCCATCACTTTCAATTCTTTCTTCACAAGTAACAACTATAATGCTTAAAAAAAATCTGACTATTCTGATTATTTATTCTTAAATGATTCATTTTCTTATTTAACCTTTCCATTATCTTAATATTTCGGTTAATACTGGCTCACAGATAATCTTTTCTCTCGTTATATGATTACTTTGGCAATAGCTAGATGAAGAGGATTTCAAGGAGGAACAAAATTCTGTTGCTCGCCTCATGCATATGCTCTATAACGATGACCCAGAGGAGATGTTAAAGGTAATATATCTTTTGCTAGTACTTTGTTTAGTGTTATAATTTTGGTGTTCATTGGCCATTGCTACCTTGGCATATTGATTCAATAACACTGCTAGTAACAAAAAGTAAAGCATTGGACCTTTGGTTCTGCATTTCTTTATTGTTTTCCTGGATTACATTGAAAATAAATTGGAAGAAGTGCAAAATAACTGCTGTTATTCATTTCTTGGATGATGTTGTGTTTTGTGTTTGTGTTTGTGTTTGTGCAAGTACATGCAAATTCTTCTGCCTTCATAACATTCTTGAACCAACCAATCCCGAATGACATACCAGTTCCATCTTGAGGTTGATAGTAAATACTCCAACAGGAAAAACAATTAGGAAGTATTATGTATAAATTACTTGCTATTTAGTCGATTGTCATGGAAAATAGCTAGCAAAAATGGCAGGAAGTAGGTTTTTCTAACTTTTGTTTTGAGGAACATCAACATATCTGATATAAATGCATGGATGCTCTTTCATGTAATGGATATATGCAAGCTTATATTCCAAGTTTCCAACTTAAAAGTGGATGCACATTTTCTGACCCTGATCATTACCAAAGACTTGTGATTTATGGTGTTAGTTTGAGTTTTAGGAGATGATTTCTCGAGTTTAATGTCTTTTTTTCCTCCTTATTGTTGATATTGATGAAGGCTGTGAATCATATATCTGATGGAATATTTATAACTGATCTGATGGAATATTTAATTTTCCAGGATTAAATTACAATAATTGTTAGTCTTAGAAACAGAATGAAAATTGTGCCTTGAGCAACTATCTGCTCCAAAGGAATTTACATTTGAAACTTGGTGCTGTAACTGTCAGTACATTATTGACAATATCGTTTGACCTAATGGACTTAACCTGTGCCGTTTTCTTAGAGTGATTGAAGATCATGTTGGTAATTTGTTAATTAAATTATTGGTGCACTGTATATTGTTCTGATTGTTTATGCCTCTTGTAGCATTCGTACATGATTGACGGAGTTGCTTCATATTATGTATTCACTTAATTACTGTCTTTCTGAATTATTTTTCCACTATTGGTTTCTCCATCTTATTTTTGATCTTTTTACTCTTTCTATGTAATCAGATAACAAATACCGTGTGGAAACATGTAATGGCTGGTGGTCCAAAACGCTTGCCTTTTACGGTTCCTCCACTTGTTTTTTCTGCACTCAAGGTGTGTATGTTTTACAATTGGAAATGCATGTATTGTTTCATGATTTTAGAACATAACATTCTAAGATTAAATGGGGGTAATTGCACTAATGAATTTAGTAGCATTCAATATTTTAATTTTACTTGGGCCTCCTGTATATTTGTGACTAGACATTTTGGTACTCTTGCAGTTTTTTGCTGTATGCATACCTGATGTAATGATGCACAATAGCATCTGCATACATTGACTATAAGATAATATCTGACATACTTACAAAATGTTGTGTTACCATTCAAAATAAAACATAACGATGCATTTAAATGGTCTGTCAGATCCAAAAAATGTAAAAGACCTTTCTATTTTCGTTTCTTGTTCTATTTGTTATCTAGCATGTGTTTTGATGAAATTGGCTTTCATTTTTTAAGGACAATCACCTTTTGTGAATGATTATTACACGAAGTTGAAATTTCAATGTTTCGTGGCTCTGTATTTTTGTAGCAATGTAATCTGTTAAGCATAGTCTGCTTCTTTCTTCAGATGGCTCACTAAGAATTCAATCACTGTAGTATATTTCATGTTCCTGGAATAGTTGTAGCTGAACATAAGCTTTTCTGGCCAGTGAGCAATTTTCAACTTCTTGCGTAAAACTATTGAGGCATGCATCTTGGGATACACTCAAGCATGAACTTCACTAATTGGTACTCACAACCTTAGCATATTGGTAATGCATGAGTATGTTTAGCCAAGGTTGCTAAAATCAAGATCCGGATCATAGGATCCTATGATCCGGAATGACCAAAATGATCCAGATCGCGTCTAGAATCACAATCTTCTAGGATCAGTTTCAAATTGCTTGGAACACGTGATCTTACAATACGACCGAGACAATCTTACCAATTCAGATAATAATAGTCTTGGGCTGGGATTCTTTTGAATAAGTAACATTTAAAGTCCAAATCCAAAAGGTGGAAAGAAAAAATAAATAATGTCAAACAATAAATGTAAAATCCCAAATCAGCGATTTAGCATTGGACTCTAAGAGTCTCGCCTCTCACGTGTTCATCTCTCAAATTTCCTAAAAAAATAAAATATATATCGTTGACCCTTATAAGTAGTTGGTTTTCTTTTTGTTGTTTGTTTTCAGATTAATTTTTGACTTGTATTTAATAATTTGTTCTTAGACCTTTTGTCTATATTTTTTAAAAATATTTAAATAATCAATATTTTAGGATCTTGTGATCCTTGGTCCAAACCGCAAGTCACGTCCACCGATCCGAGTCAAATCCACAATTCTGCGTCCTGACAATCTTATATTTGGCTAAGCCTGAAAAGAAGTAATGTTACTTTTAAGCAAATTTTTATTCCCGGACATGTTTGGATAACTTATTTTTAACTAAAAAAAAAGGGAAATGCTACTTTTTTGTAGAGTAACTCATCTTATTGTCACAATAAGTAATTTACTCATTTTAACCACTCTTCAATAAAATATATTTTAAAACTTACTTTTTTACTTGCGAGTAAATGTATTTCCAAATAAACTTTTTAAATCATGTAACCATCATTAGCCACCTTATCAGGAATTTCATATTTTCATATTATCATATCTTGAGATACATGGCCGTGTGCCATCCCTGGGATTTATTGTCCCCTAAAACATTTTACATTGATGAGACACTAAAACATTGATGAGACACTAAAATAACTTGGTACTGGATGTATATCTCTATATTATTGCTTATAATTAATTACTTAAATTCTCATTCCCTGACTATATTTGATGCACTCTTCCCTGTGATAGTTGGTCAGGAGATTGCAAGTTCAGGATGGAGATGTAGCTGGAGAAGAAGTTCCTGCCACCCCAAAGAAAATATTTCAGCTCTTGAATCAGGTGATAAAGCTTAACGATTGCCTCCGTTTTACAACACATTTTCCCCAACTACTTTTTAACCACACGCATTTCCCCAAATCAAATTTTAACAACATATTTTACTTCGAAAATATTTAAGCATCACATTCTTTGTTTATTTATTAAAAAAAAAAAAAAAAACCCATTTTTACCGCTTTCTTATCCTTTGTTTATTTATTTAAAAAAAAAAAACCACTTTTACCGCTTTCTTATCTGCGAAGGGTATTTTTACCCAATTTGCTTGCCGATGAAATCATATTGTTAATTATCTAGGATACCTTGTGATCTTTTCTTTGTGCTTCTCTTTATTTCTAGACCTTTTTTTTCCTATGTAAAAATCGTGACTAGGTGAGAGAACATCTTGACCATCTTGAATTAACTTTGAATAATATGTCATAGTGAAGGGTGTGTTTGGCGGCTGAATTCAAATTATAATGTGATTTATTTGTGTTTTCTAGGTAAAACATGTGGTTGAAAAGTGGGAAGAGAGAATGTGTGTGGTTAAAAAGTGTTTGGAAAATTTTGTATATAAATTGAATTATGATTTGTAATGATGGGCAAAAAGAACACACCCAAAAGCATAAAATCTGACACCTGCAACTGACAGTTCCATCTAGATGTGCCTCTTTAAGTGACTATACTTGAGGGTGATATTTTGTGCTATTATTTCATTTTATTACTCAGGAACCCATATCCTCATTCCAAGAATCAATTCCTTGTCATACTCTGACACCGGAAAAATTCATATTTAATTGTTGCAGATTATCGAGACTCTTTCAGCTGTTCCATCACCTGAACTAGCACTGAGGCTGTACTTGCAATGTGCTGAGGTAAAATAATTCCAGTACTGTTGGAAAGTGGATTAGGATTTAGGGGCATTATTTAAGATACACTAGTAAAAGAGTGAAATAGTTTATTGAGATATTTAAATAATGTTGTCGCAGGCACCAATTCTGTTTATAACATCGTGCCTGTGCTATACATTTTACTAGCACCAGCATTATTTTTGTGTAATTTACTGATTAGACTTGTCATTATGCTTCAAAATTGGTGATGTAAAAATTGATTTAGCCACGGTTTGGCTAATTAATAAATGGTTTATACATCATTTATGATTGGCCAAACTCCATTTTCCACAGCACATTTCAATAGACCCAAAAGTACTATATATCACTTATTCACCACTTATTTCTATGTATTTATAAATTAAGCCTTTGTTTGGTTCTTTTTAAAATTTTCTCATTTTTCTACAGTATTCAATCTCAACTATCCATTAAAAGTCCAAATCTCAACCTTCTATTTTCCTAAAAATTACTATTCATTTCAAAAAAACTCATTTTAAACAATACCAAACACATGCTAAACAGTTTATATATTCTTCCCAAACTGAGACATTTGATTTCACAATTTTTTACCTGCAGGCAGCTAATGACTGTGATCTTGAACCCGTCGCTTATGATTTTTTCACACTAGCTTTTGTACTGTATGAGGAAGAAGTTGCGGTACTTAGTAAATATATTCAGTTTATTCAGTTACTGTATATCTTATACAAGTCTTTTTCTTAGAATTGGAATGGGGCTACTTTCTAAACTTTAATGTTTATGTTAAAACTCTGTATACTTAGGATTCCAAAGCCCAGGTGACTGCTATTCACCTAATAATTGGGACTCTGCAGAGGATGAATGTATTTGGCATCGAAAATAGAGATACCTTGACTCATAAAGCCACTGGGGTATATCGAAGTTCTTAGCATCTTGCTTCATCCTATTTACCTTCGTCACAGCCTGACTGTTCTTTTCTGTTCAGTATTCGGCAAAACTGTTAAAGAAGCCTGATCAGTGCAGAGCAGTTTATGCATGTTCGCATCTCTTCTGGGTTGATGATCAGGATGGCATCAAAGATGGAGAAAGGTTAGCTTTGTGAAAATAATCATTGGCATTATCTCCAGAAATACATGTTTAGGAAATTGATTAAAATTATTGTTAAGTTATATAATCAGCTTCACAGACTTGTAAAATGAGTGAACATTATCTATTGCTCTTATTTTGTTGTACTGTGTGGATCATCATGCTTTACACTTATTCCTTTGGGCTCGACCATGGATTTACCATGAGGTTGATGGCAGTTGGAGAGGGGAAATCAATGAGGTTGATTTTGGGTCTATGGCTATAATGAGTACTGCTTGTCACCCTATATCAGCGAGGATGCATAATTCTGTCTTTGCTTTGTCTTTTTTCTGATTTCTAATTTCTTTCTACACTAGAGATTTAGGCATAATCCATAACATTTTTGTACTGCAGGGTACTACTTTGCCTGAAGCGGTCATTAAGGATTGCAAATGCTGCTCAACAGATGGTAAATGTTACAAGGGGCAGCAGCGGACCAGTTACACTATTCGTTGAAATACTCAACAAGTTAGTTGATCCAACTGTTGTGACCAAATTGAAGAACTATATTTGATGACAATATTCACAAAAAAATAAAAAATGTGGTTTTCTTGATAAATGCGCTTCAGGTATCTTTATTTCTTTGAGAAGGGAAGCCCTCAGATAACCGCTGCTGCTATTCAGGGCCTTATAGAATTGATAAAAACAGAGATGCAGAGTGATATTAGTACTTCAAATCCAGCTTCGGATGCTTTCTTTGCAAGCACCTTGCGTTACATACAATTTCAGAAACAAAAAGGTGGTGCCATGGGCGAGAAATACGATCCCATTAAGTTGTGAAAATCCGACATTTCTCCTAAAATGTGAGGGTGTGCATACAATTGCAGCATGGAGCCGGCTTTTGGTGGGAGAAAAAGGTATGAAGTGACTGATTTTCAGTATCTTAGGTTCTCACATTGATTGTGATGATGTATGTACATCACTGGGACTTTGGGACATATATGAAAACTATGTGATTCGTTGTAAAAAAATCACTTCTCTAAGTTGCCCTTGAAAGAAAATTTCTTTCGTTTTTTATTTTCATAATGGGTCTCTATTTCTCTTGGTTTTGTGTTTTTATTAATCTTTAAGCAGAGGAAGGTGGACTGTAGTGGTGCAAGTTTGTATCCTTTTGTGAGATTAAGAATAAGAATTCACTGGATAGATGTATAATTTTATTATTTGTTTTTAATTTTTTTTAAGGGTGTTTATCGATGGCAGAGTTAGGATTTTTGGTTGGAATCAGCGGAGAGCACTACAATATTTTTGACGCGATCCCAGTCGGGGAATCTCGTCGAACGCGCGGAATAACGATAAATAAAACTCAAGGAAAGATCTAAATCAGATCTGACACGAGAAATAACAAGAACACGAATAATTGAACAAAAATTAAAAGATAGATTGACGATAGGACCTTGACCCAAGATTCACGACGCAAGAAATTGACGATGCGGAATCGAGATCCAAGGTTTTCGAAACACCACAAAGACTTGTCAATTTCCTTGATAAGATTCTAAAAATATTCTCGCGAATATTTGATAAGTACAACGCCACAAATATTTCCACAATATTTGATAGGTCGGATTTGTTCTTGAAGAACACAAAAGGGACTCCTCAACCTTTCAATTGGAGAAAACTCTCTCAACTATATTAATCTCAAAATCAATCTTAACTGTTTTTACAATGAATTGAAAAGCGTATAAATAAGCAAAATAACCTAGCATCTAATTTACTCAAAATAGAATTCTAATTATACTAAAATTCTAAACTAGGAAAATAACCTAAAATAATAAAAGGAAATAAATTAATTGAAAAAACCGGAAAATCTGGAAAATCTTGAGTTACGGCCGTGAATATCTAGTTTACGGCCGTAACTAATATTCTGTCTCAAATTTCAGTTTGGTGTTACGGCCGTGATCAATTTCAATTCCATTTTTACGGCCGTGAGGAATATCTTTACGGCCGTGAATCACTTTCTGCACAATTTCTTAATTATTTGCCTCGGCTTGATCCTTTCGCCTTCTCGGCTCGACTCCAACACGGAACTTGCTCCGTTTTGCACGTAGATCATTGTCATATTGCCGATGGCTCGACTTCGCCCCTCGATGCCTTGTTCGGATCACATCATACTCCCTCTCTTGAAAAGGATTCGACCTCGAATCCATTTTTGGTCGGCTTTTCAAATTCCTCCTGCTTTCCTGAGCTCGGTGATCATTTTTATGCCTCGTGCGATCCTTTAGACTTTTGGGCTGCTCATTTTTGCCAACAAGTTTCTTTCCTGTTTTAAGCTTATGGTTTGACTTCGGTACCTGTAAAACAGAATTTAAAGAACTAGGGAGGAATGTGTTAGCGTGAGTAAGTGCAAATAGACTCATTTTTGTGGTAGACTCTCTTTTCTTTTGCTTTTTGCACTCAGTCTCTCCTTTTTCTGAGGTTTGAACCTCAACCCTCTTTTCTTTATTTTTCACTCCCTCTCCTTTTTCTGAGGTCGTGGCCTCAACTCTCTTTTCTTTAATTTCCATTCCCTCTCCTTTTTCTGAGGTCGTGGCCTCAACTCTCTTATTTTTCCCCTCAAACTCACTTTTCACTTTCAATTGATCTTTCAGGGCGTCAGTTGGAGATAGTGGCATTAAAGTAAACTTTTTTCCCCCTTTTACCAGACTGTATCTATTCGTATACCCATCATGTAGCACAGCCCTTTCATGTTGCCAAGGTCTCCCCAACAGTATGTGACTAATTTGCATTGGCACCACGTCACAAATTACCTCATCGGTATATCCACCAAGAGAAAAATTCACCAAGGCCTGTCTCTTCACCTTAACTTCCCCCGACTCAGTCAACCATTGTAATTTATACGGCGTTGGATGTTTCGTTAAAGGTAAGCCTAATTTTTCCACCAACATTGTACTAACTACATTAGTACAACTTCCCCCGTCAATCACCAAGCTACAAACTTTTTCATTCACTAAGCATCTAGTGCGAAAAATATTATCCTTCTGCTCATCCACATTACCCACAACACCCATCTTACGTCTAATGCTAAGAGCACGCCTATCAATAATTGACTCATCCACCACAACACTTTTAGCCCCTTCACTATCACCTCTAACCTTTTTAAGTGGACAATCAAGTGCAATGTGACCCCGTTCCAAACATTTAAAGCACTTAATATTTTTATCCTTAAGAGGCTTGGAATCAGAATTATTTTTACCTTTAGTTGTCGGTTCCTCCCTCCTTTTGCGAACATGATCACTACTTTCCCGTTTTGATCGGTGTGACTTTGCTTCTTCCTTTCCCCTTAATGACCTGTCATCCACCCCATCTCCAAACCTAGCATGACTTTCACGCTTACTACTCCTCCTAGCCATAGAGTCCGCCCGCGATTGCTCCTTTTTCAATTGGGCAATCATCGCATCTCTTTTATTCATCCTAACCATTACCTTCTTAAATTTTTCCTGCATCTCTGCTAATAATTCAAAACCCTGCTCCAATATCCTATCCCCTCTTTCGGGCCGTTTGTTGTCACCCATTGACGAATATCTCTCCCCACGAGACATGGAAATTTGGAATATGAAAAAAATGAAATTTTCGATATATATATATATTTTTTTTATAATCTGCCAGAAAATTAAACTACGAGTATGGCAGAAAAAACGGAACTGAATTTGGACGAAAAACGAAGAAGAAAAACACTTTTGAATTTTTGGGACTGACTCTTATGGATCAAACTGGAAAAATTTATGACTGACACGAAGAACGCAAAGAACACGAAAAAAATCAAGAATTTCAAGAAACGCAAGAATCTGAAATAGATCCAAGTTCTGATACCAGATGACGCGATCCCAGTAGGGGAATTTCGTCGAACGCGCGGAATAACGATAAATAAAACCCAAGGAAAGATCTAAATCAGATCTGACACGAGAAATAACAAGAAAACGAATAATTGAACAAAAATTAAAAGATAGATTGACGATAGGACCTTGACCCAAGATTCACGACGCAAGAAATTGACGATGCGGAATCGAGATCCAAGGTTTTCGAAACACCACAAAGACTTGTCAATTTCCTTGATAAGATTCTAATCGGACACGCCACAAATATTCTCGCGAATATTTGATAAGTACAACGCCACAAATATTTCCACAATATTTGATAGGTCGGATTTGTTCTTGAAGAACACAAAAGGGACTCCTCAACCTTTCAATTGGAGAAAACTCTCTCAACTATATTAATCTCAAAATCAATCTTAACTGTTTTTACAATGAATTGAAAAGCGTATAAATAAGCAAAATAACCTAGCATCTAATTTACTCAAAATAGAATTCTAATTATACTAAAATTCTAAACTAGGAAAATAACCTAAAATAATAAAAGGAAATAAATTAATTGAAAAAACCGGAAAATCTGGAAAATCCTGAGTTACGGCCGTGAATATCTAGTTTACGGCCGTAACTAATATTCTGTCTCAAATTTCAGTTTGGTATTACGGCCGTGATCAATAGGTTACGGCCGTGATCAATTTCAATTCCATTTTTACGGCCGTGAGGAATATCTTTACGACCGTGAATCACTTTCTGCACAATTTCTTAATTATTTGCCTCGGCTTGATCCTTTCGCCTTCTCGGCTCGACTCCAACACGGAACTTGCTCCGTTTTGCACGTAGATCATTGTCATATTGCCGATGGCTCGACTTCGTTACTCGATGCCTGGTTCGAATCACATCAATTTTTTAATGGGGTTTTTCAAACGCGAGAGAACAATAGAAGATTCTTCATTATCTTGGATGCCTTTTGTTTATGACTTTTTTTGATTAGTTTCGTCGTTTTCAAATGTTGAATTAAGTCAAGCAAATTATGAACCAAAAAAATGTTCACGACTTTTCTAGAATTTTGTCCATTTCAATTAATTTGATGGTGATTATGAATTGCTTCATTTTCGCGGCTATGCTGTTCGTACAAATATTTATACAGATATGTGTGCAAATAGCCTAATAATGACAAAATCGTAAATTGTATTCAGACAATTTTACCCTTGTTATCAATTTTGTAAGGTTTGTACTCTGTTTGATTTATTTCTTATATTTTCAGTTTGAGATTCTAATGATTCTATCCTTTCCCAAAGGTTTTTTATATCTTCTAGACATATTTTATCATTGTTTATCAAATGCATAATTCAGTTTTTATTTCATTTAATCTTTTTCTAATAATTTAGATTTCTCTTTCAATAGTTAATCTAGACATACTAGTTTTATCTTGTATTATCTTAAATCTTATTATTATATAAATTCATTTTACGATCTAATATATTAGAATAATCTATCATAAGAAGATCATAGTTTTCTAAAAGTATATAATATTCTTTAGATGATTCATCTATATTTTTTAAATGAGATACAATCTCATTCATTTTTTCTAATATTTTTTTCTAAAAGATTATTAAATTCTTTAATAGTATATCCTGGCATTCTAAACTGTAAAATTGCAAACTTAATTATATAAAACAGATATAAATTTATATAACAATTTATAAAGTTTCAAGTAATCTTTCAAATTAAATTAATGTCTGAGAATTTATAATATCTATATCAGCTATAATATTTATACTCGATTCAAATGGTATATTATATTATGAAATGTTTTTCTTTCTTTTTTCTAATTTTTTATTTTATATCTTGAATATCTTGTATTACTATAGATCTTACAGTGCCTTTAGGAAAGTTTTCAATCAAATTTGCTTTAAAAGTCCTTAATAATTCTTGTGATGCATAAAGTTGTTCTTGACATCCTATTTTATCAATTTCATTTTCATATTCAATTCATTTTTTATTTTTTATATTCTTTTTAACTTTATAGGGATCTTTCTTAGATTTGAGTTTTTTCATGATATAAATCCTTTTATTCATGATTATCAACGTTTTCAAAAACTGGTAAAGAAAGATTCATCTTTTTCATCACTATCATAATCTAATATGTGATTAATTCATTATCACTACTAAATAAATATTCTAAATATAATTCATTATTTATTTTAGTATTATCACAATCAAGCCAGAAGTAAATAATCGATTTTGTAATTTCTAGTTCAAGTAATTACTTTAATTTAGGAAAAATAACCAATAAACATGACATATAAACATGATATAATTTTTTTTATTTCATTGTTAGGTTTGATAATCAAATTTAATAATCTTAAATTCTCTCATAATACACAATTGTTTCAAAGCCCGTTTGGTAAACATGTTTTTAAACATATTTTTTCCTACACAATTTCCCAAATCACTTTTTAACCACACATTTTCTCTATCCATTTTTCAACCATACATTTTACCTAGAAAACATAAAAAAAATCACGTTTCCTCGTAATTCCATAAAAACAGATATATTAAGAATACTAACATCTTCTCCAGTTCTTTGTACCTTTGTATTTTCCTTCTGATATTAGTGACCTTTAAGCTCACAAGTTTTTGCTGTTACACCCTTCAACGGCTTCCTGACTTCATGGGTAATTAGTCACACCTGACTTTATACCTTCACTGTATAATACTTAGATGGAAAATATTTCGAACAGAATGTAGGGAGTTTTCTTAATAATATATCTTCTTATAGGAAATATGCTTCAGAAGACAGAAATTTAGATACTCATCATATTTTGATAAATCAATTTTATTGATAATATGAAGACTAATACAAGATTGATAAGAGAATTTTTTCAAAGACAGAGGATTTCTTTGGTTTTCTCACACACTGAGTGCTCAAGTGATCTATGCATTTTCTTAGCCCGAAGGCTTCTATTTATAATACTACATAGGATATAGTTTCGTCACTGCTTACATCATAGACTGAATAAGTTACATTTTATGTTACATCATAGGGACACTTGTCCCTCCATCATTTCCAACTTCACATGACCTTTACATGGTGCTGTCTTGTTTTATCAAAAGCAGATTCCATTTTATCATTTTTGTTGGCATCTCTTTTTCAAAAGTAGATTCCAGCTGTCCATCATTTTTGTTGGCATACGGGGCACTTTCTGGTAATACACGTCTCTTCTAAAGCTGTAAAACTTCCATTAATTTGATATTTATCAAACTTGTTGATGTATTCTTTCAAGATGATCGATTTTTCCTTTCCTCCATTAGTGACAAGAGTCCATCCTTTATATTGACATATGCATTTGAATTTGAATTTTTTCTCATACAAATTCTTGGCAATATTATAAAGGACTTTTATTCCTAACACCCTACGGGATCTGAACCATGATCCTGTGATGTTTGGTACAAACTTGGTATTTTTTTAAAATTCAATTTGAAAATTTCTTTCAGCATATCCAATTTCTGGACTAATCGAATAAAATTTTAAGTAAATTGATCTTCCTTGGGCAAATTTTGAAATTTCTCCTTTTAATAAATCAATAAAAATTTTCAATTTCTTTCATATCTTCTATAGGATAGATCAGATCTAGAAATCCATATTCCGTTGCCATTTTTGTCATGCTAGGATCATCTCCCTTGGTAACGATCAATCGTGGGTAAACATGGTCTCCAGATGCAATGAAGTAACAATCACAATCCTAAAGTTCATATATGATTTGACAAAAAATTTCATATTCGTCTTCTTTTGATAAAAAAAGGGAAATCATCTTCCTCTTCAGTTTGGATTTTGATCACTTTTATATGTTAATCTTTAACATTAATTGTCAATTTTTTTGGACTGGTTTAATTTATTATCACATTCTTTGGGCTTAGACTTGGTTCATCTCGCTTTATTTTTTGTCCACCACTGTTTCCAGAAGATGTACATGTTTGTATTGTACCCGTTGATATATTTGGTAAAACATGTTTGATATTTAACGATTCAAACTGAGATTCAATCTCAATTATGTTATCATTCAATTCCTTGATATAATTGTAATGAGAAATTGAAATATCTATCAACTGCTTGAAACTTTTTTGGAAAGTCTCTGCAAGTTTCTCAATTCCAAATTTTATATTTTCAGCTTCCTCAGTGAGGAAGTTCATTCGCTCTTTGACATCTATCAGGAATTTTTTGATATTATCCATCTGCAAATTCAATATTCCTGCTTAAAAAATTTGCAAGATAATTACTGACACATTTAATATGAACTATGTCAAAATTATAAAATGCTAAATAGGCTTGTCATCTATGGAGCCTCCTGACGACGCTCCGCAAGTGCACGGGTCGCGCAAGTAATAAAGTGGATTTTAAGTCCGAATATCGTTCCCACAGAGATTGTTTTAAATCTTATTTTAGACTACTACCTTAACCGGAACTAGAGAAATTGTTTGAATTTGAGATTTTTGAATTAAAATTAAACTAGAAAGAACGAGGAAACTTGGTTTAGAGAAAATATGAGAAAAACATGCTAGAATTGAGAATCCACATTTATTTCATTAATTACGCATTAAATTAAACATCTAACAATAATTCACGAGGTTTTGAAAATCCATATTCCTAATATTGTCAAGACTCCCTTTCGGACAAGAATCAACACCTATTTCTATACACAATCCGACTATATTTCTATGACGAATCTAAATGTATAGAAAAACATTACAAGTTTTGTGAATACTATAGCAGATAACACAAAGCATAGGGGTATATTTCTATCCCCTATCGGACTTTGTGGCAATTGACACAAGTCTAATGAAATCCTAATCTTTCGAACTTAAGAAATCATTACCTAAAATCATACAACTAGTGATCAAGTAATTGCATGATAAAGAAAAGTATAAATCAATTGCTCAAAATCATGAATTGCATAAATTAAATAATAGATTAAAATATGGAATTAAGAAATCAAAACTTCATCACAATTCCAACACAATTAACCTAGCCTAGAAACTTAATAGAAAATAAATAACAAGAGATATGAAAAGATGTAACCCAATTCATCTCCTTGCAATTGTATCTTCAATCTTGATCTTGGCGTGGTTTGGATCCCTCAGCACTTCGACAGCGTTTTGGCATGAATTATGAAGATTGGGAACCCCTAATTTCGTGCCCCAGGTCTGGTATATATAGATTTTCCCGAGAATTAGGTTAATCAAGGAGAAAATTGCTGAATTCCGCGTAAAAAGCCCACCTGCGGCCCAGTCGGGACTACCGTGCGGCCGTACGGTTCAAAAACACGCGGTCGCATGACTCTGCAGGTAAACTTCAGTCGCCGAATTTTTTGACCGTGCGACCGCACGCCTTTTTCAACCGTGCGGCCGCACGGTTGTAATTCCGGCTGCAATTTTTATATTTTAAATTCTGCAACTTGGTCCCTGTCTTTTAATTGCACAGCAAGTCCTCCAACTTCTGATTGTTGCAATTTAACCCCTGAACTTCTGATTTCTTCCAAATTCGATTTTTTCTTCAAATTAACCATTTGATTGACTGCATCAATTCTTGATTTGCTCACTTTGACACTTTGTACGTCCAATTGCTCAATTTTAGCTTCAATTCCTTTATTTTCTCGACTTTGGAATTATTTCTGAAATGTAAACGAATAACACAAAATAAATAGCGAATATTCTAAAACAAACATATAAAATCCTACTTTTAGAATAGAAATAAGTGTATAAAATACACTTATCACCTCCTATATTGAGGTTCTGGTGGTAATTTAATTTTGACTAATCCTGCAACTTGAAAATTATCAGTTTCAACAATAAATTTTTTAGATAATAAAAATAATGAAATTTTTTTATTTCCTTGATAATTGCTAACAATTATTTCTCATGGGTAGTATAATTTATCTCTATTTGGTTAAATGTTCCACTAAAATATTTACAAATTTCATTAAAATCTGTTTCTAATATTGCTACCCAATATTTATCTGAGGTATCAATATTAACTATTAGATTATCTTTTTAATTTGATAACCTTAATTTTGTTGATTTTTTACATTCTTCCTTGAGTGATTTAACAATTTCTGTATATTCATCACTCTATTCTTTAGTATTTGTTTTTAGAGTAAAATCTGGATTTTATTTCTGTATTTTTAAAGGTTTTCAATAAATCATTCGGCATAATTTAAGCATTCTAAAAAATTTTGTATTTATTCTTTTGATTCTAATTTATCTGAAAATTTTTCTATCTTTTTAGATATATGTATTTGTAATTTTATTCCTTTTTTATCTATTGATAATATAAGAAAATCAATTTCTTGTTTTTCTATTATTGTTTTCTTTTTTGAAAGAACAATTCCCTTTTTTTTTTTTTTTGCATTCATTTATAAATTTCATTAAATGATTTCTATATTCCTCTTTATTATGAGAACATATTAATATATCATCAACATAAACAATTAAGAAATTTTTTAAATATGTTGTCCATTTTTCTTTGATATATTTGTGTTGCATTTTTTTAAACCAAATGTCATAACCATCCATTCATACTTACTTTGAGATGTACTAAATGTTGTATATTGAATGTTATCTTCTTCCATTTTAATTTGTCAAAATCCTGATTTACAATCAAATTTGGAATAAGATTTTTTCCCTTTTGCAATGTTTATTAATACTTCTTTGTTTGGTAAAAAGTATCCATTAAATTTAGTATATTTGTTTAATTCTTTATAATTTATAATTATTCTAGTTTTGCCTCTTATTTGTTCAAATGTTTCATTATCATGAATGCTGGACTAATATGTGGTCTGTTACTAGGCCTAATAAGTTTTTTAATCAAGCAATTCTTTTATTTGAATTTTAAATTCTTGTGTATCTTGTATAGTATACATCATTTTTCTAACTCTTATAATAACATTTTCTGTTAATTCTATTTCAACTCTAGGATGATGTAGTTTCCAGAATAGTAATAGATTTTCTCCATAAACATTTTCTAATTGTTCTATGATTTAATCTATACTTATTTCTATTTCTTTTTTAAGACATTTTTATATCTTATGTTTTTATTTTATTTTTTGTAATTGGTTTTTTTTCCCATTTATCACCACGCTGAGTTGACTGAACTCTATAAGGTCTGAATTCTCTTGGTATTTTTAATAAATGTGCACAGGGTATTTGTAACATTATCATATAATTATTTTATTTATAATATTGAAATTGTTGGATAAAGCATTTCCTATTAATATATTACATTCTAGTTTATCATAACTATATATTATGTTTATTATAATTTGTTTACTTCCAAGTATTATATTTATTTTATCAGCACTATTAATTATATGAGTACTTTTTCCTGTTACTCATGTTATTTTTATCTTATTATTGGTATTCCATGATTTGATTAAGAAATTTTTAAATATTGATATATCACTTCCCGTATAAATTAATCCACAAGTTGTTATATTCGTTTCAACAATGGTAACTTATATATAAACAGCTAATGAAAAACTTATTTGATTATTCATTTAATTTTTTTGCATAATATAGTTTGGCCATTGTGAGTTATATATAATCCTTTCATTTTTATACTATAATCTTCCAATCCATTTAAGAAACTCATTCCTAATAATATCTGAGGATCTATATCAATAATATTATTTATATAACATGGTACTAGAAGGTTAATCCCTCCTATTTTTATTGTTACCTTGACTTCTAATTCTGTAGTATGTAATTGTTCATCAAAATTAATATATCTATAGGGTTCATTTCAATGAGTTATCAATCATTTATTTTTATTTGAAATTATATGACATTCACTAGCTCCTGTATCTATTAATATGTTTGATCCTTTTATATGCTCTTTTCCATTGAAATATTCACCTTCTATTTTCATATTTCCAGTATTTTTATGAAGTTTTATTTTTTTTGTATTACTAGTCTCTCCTAATTGTCTTCTATTAGTTAGACTTAAACTACTCGATCTTCTGATTAATCTTCCATCTTCAAATGTTATTCTATTATCTGGGTATTCTTCTTCTCTTAATTTTATGATTTCATGTTTGTTTTTTGTTATGCAAAGTTCATAATTCTCTGGGACTAATTTTATCTGTTTATTTGGTTCCACAATTTTGTAATATCTTTACACTATTTATGAACTTCAATATATAGTTTTTTAGAGTAGATGTTTCCATAATTAAAATTAGTGAATGTATATAAGGCTCTATATTCAATAGTCATAATTTGGTCTCCTAGTTGCATTATATTATCCCTGTGTAATTTGAAATGTAGTTCTAAAACTTCATTAAAGTTTTTATCTTTTAATGAGACACAATATTTTGGGCAACATGTAAATATTAGTTTTTGATATGCAAGGTCTCCTTCTATCGTTCCTAAATGACTATCTTTCAAATTTAATATTCTTCCATCATATAAATTTACTGATGAGATCCCAGTCGGGGAATCTCGTCGAAAACGCGGAATAACGACAATTAAAACATAGGAAAGATCTAAATCAGATCTGATACGAAAACAACAAGAACACGAATAAATAAACGGAAATTAAAAGATAGATTTGACGGTAAAACCTTGACCCGACAATCACGACGCAATTAATGACGATGCGGATTGAAGAACCAAGATTGGTGAACGCCACAAGGGATGTCAATTCCTTGATAAGTTCGTTGGGTGAACGCCACAAAGAACAGATCTTTGATAAGTTCAAAATAAAGGGAATAACTCGACCTTTCAATTTTGGAGAATCCTCTCTCAAATATTATTAATCTCAAAATCAAACTTCTGTCTTTACAATGAATTGAAAAAGCGTATAAATAAGCAAAATAACCTAGCATCTAATTTACTCAAAATAGAATTCTAATTAGACTAAAATTCTAAAATAGGAAAATAACCAAAAACTAAAAAGGAAATTAAATAATTGAAAATTCTCGAAAATTTGGCACTCCTCATTTACGGCCGTGAGGAACTCTCTTACGGCCGTAATGGCCTTTCTGATAAAAATCTGATTTGTTAGTTACGGTCGTGACACAATGATTACGGCCGTGAATTTCCTCCGGTTTGAATGTTACGGCCGTAAGACTGGACTTTACGGCCGTAAGACCTGTTCTGCCTGAATTCATCCTGTCTCTTATATAATTGGTTACGACCGTGATAACATGGTTTACGAACGTGAATATATGTATTACGGCCGTGAAGATCCTCTTTTACGGCCGTAGAGTATTTTCTGCCCAAATTACTTCTTTTTCTTGATTCAGCTCGATCTGTCCCTCTTCTCGTCTCGACCCCAACACGGAACTTGCTCCGTTTTGCACGTAGATCACTATCATATTGTCGATGGCTCAACTTTGCCCTTCGATGCCTTGTCCGGATCACATCATACTCCCTCTCTTGAAAATGATTCGACCTCGAATCCATTTTTGGTTGGCTTTTCAAATTTCTCCTGCTTTCCTGGGCTCGATGATCATTTTTAAGCTTCGTGCAATCCTTTAGACTCTTGGGCTGCTTATTTTGGCCAATAAATTTCTGCCCCGTCTTAAAATCCATGGCTTAATTTATGTTCCTGCAAAACAGATTTCGTAGAACTGGGGAGGGATGTGTTAGCAAATGCAAATAAACTCATTTTTGTGGTGGACTCTCTTTTCTTTTTCTTTTCACTCTCAAGCTCACCTTTTTCTGAGGTCGTGGCCTCAACTCTCTTGTTTTCAATTTTCACACCCTCTCCTTTTTCTGAGGTCGTGGCCTCAACGCTCTTATTTTTCCTCTCAAATTCGCGCTTTATTTTCAATTGGACCTCTTTAGGAGATAGCGGAGAAAGAGTGATCTTTTGTCCACCCTTCACGAAAGAATATCGATTTTTAAACCCATCGTGCACTACCCTCCTATCATGTTGCCAGGGTCTCCCCAAAAAAATATGGCCAACATGCATAGGTACCACGTCACAAACCACATCATCCTTATAACCCCCGATGGCGAAATTGACCCTAGCCTGCTTATTTACCTTAATTTCTCCCGACTCGGTCAGCCATTGCAATTTATAAGGGTTCGGATGTTTTATCAAGCTCAAACCCAATTTTTCAACCAACATTGTACTAACCACATTAGTACAACTTCCCCCGTCAATCACCATACCACAAACCTTTTTGCCCACTAAGCATCTAGTATGGAAGAGATTATCCCTTTGCTCACCAATTTCATCCACCCTGACCCTAGTACTAAGGACACGCCGATTAACGAGTGAATATTTAATAGCATAGGTTAGCCCTTCCTCATCACTACTACTACTAGCCCCAACTTCTACTAACTTAGGCATTCCCTTAAATTCATCATCGGAACTAATTTCACCATTATCACGCAAGATCATTAGCTTCCTATTTGGACACTGGGATGCTATATGACCCATACCCAAGCACTTAAAACATTTAATATTTCTATCCCGAGTAGTTTGAGAATCAGAAATATTTTTACCTTTCGTTGTAGGCTCCTCCTTCCCTTTCGGGTTATGTTCAACGTTGGATTCCTGCTTAGGTTGTGATGTAGGATAAGATGGTGAGTGTCTTGCTGCCCCCTTTCGCCTTAGCTGTCTTTCCACCTTCATGGCCATATGCACCATATCTTCCAGCTCCACATAATGTTGCAACTCAATGACATTGGCAATATCTCTATTCAACCCACTCAGAAACCTAGCCATCGTAGCTTCCCGATCCTCCACCTCGTTAGCCCGAATCATCGCCACCTCCATATCCTTATGATAATCTTCTACACTCCTCGACCCCTGAGTCATACCCTGCAGCCTCTGATAAATATCCCTATAATAATGAGTCGGCACAAACCGCTTCCTCATTATGGTTTTTAATTCACCCCAACTCTCCACCGGCTCCTCAAGGTTCCTCCTCCTACCCGTAACTAGTTGATCCCACCAAATATTTGCGTAGTCGGTGAATTCAATCACGGCTAATTTCACCTTCTTCTTTTCCGAATAATTATTACAATCAAAAAGCCGTTCGACCTTTGTCTCCCACTCCAAGTACACCTCCGGATCACTCCTACCCTGGAACGATGGTATTTTCACTTTAATTTTCCCAAGGTCATCATCAATATCATCTCCACCCCCACGATGCCTCCTAGCATCATGACGCTCCCTATCATGCCTCCTCTCATACCTGTCTCCTCTATCCCTCCTTCGCACACTTCCCAAAGATATACTTCCACTTTCACTTCCCATATCCTCATCACCCATACCAACCTCACGCCTATTACCTCTCCTAACCCGAGAACCTTCATGAGATTGATCACGAGGTCTTTATTCACGTTCTGCACCTCGATTCTCCATTTGTACCATAAACCTCTCAAATTGTGCCCTCATTGCTGCAATATCATTGTTACCCTGTTCATTCCTTCTATTCACACTCCCGAGCTGTTTTCTATCTCCAATAGAAGATGAAGACGTGGAAACCTCTCTATCAGACATTTTTAAGACAAGAACAAGGAAATTCGGAATATTTGGGGAATATTTGAGAATTTTCGAATTTTTTTTATCTGCCAGATAATTTGACTACGAGTATGGCAGAAAAAACGGAACTGGATTTGGACAAAAAACGAAGAAGAAAAACACTTTTGAATTTTTGGGACTGACTCTTATGGATCAAACTGAAAAAAATTATGACTGACACGAAGAACGCGAAGAACACAAAAAAATCAAGAAAATTCAAGAAACGCAAGAATCTGAAATAAATCCAAGCTCTGATACCAGATGATGAGATCCCAGTCGGGGAATCTCGTCGAAAACGCGAAATAACGACAATTAAAACCTAGAAAAGATCTAAATCAGATCTGATACGAAAACAACAAGAACACGAATAAATAAACGGAAATTAAAAGATAGATTTGACGGTAAAACCTTGACCCGACAATCACGATGCAATTAATGACGATGCGGATTGAAGAACCAAGATTGGTGAACGCCACAAGGGATGTCAATTCCTTGATAAGTTCGTTGGGTGAACACCACAAAGAACAGATCTTTGATAAGTTCGAAATAAAGGGAATAACTCGACCTTTCAATTTTGGAGAATCCTCTCTCAAATATTATTAATCTCAAAATCAAACTTCTGTCTTTACAATGAATTGAAAAAGCGTATAAATAAGCAAAATAACCTAGCATCTAATTTACTCAAAATAGAATTCTAATTAGACTAAAATTCTAAAATAGGAAAATAACCAAAAACTAAAAAGGAAATTAAATAATTGAAAATCCCCGGAAATCTGGCACTCCTCATTTACGGCCGTGAGGAACTCTCTTACGGCCGTAATGGCCTTTCTGATAAAAATCTGATTTGTTAGTTACGGCCGTGACACAATGATTACGGCCGTGAATTTCCTCCGGTTTGAATGTTACGGCCGTAAGACTGGACTTTACGGCCGTAAGACCGTTCTGCCTGAATTCATCATGTTTCTTATATAATTGGTTACGGCCGTGATAACATGGTTTACGGCCGTGAATATATGTATTACGGCCGTGAAGATCCTCTTTTACGGCCGTAGAGTATTTTCTGCCCAAATTACTTCTTTTTCTTGATTCGGCTCGATCCGTCCCTCTTCTCGGCTCGACCCCAACACAGAACTTGCTTCGTTTTGCATGTAGATCACTATCATATTGCCGATGGCTCGACTTCGCCCTTCGATGCCTTGTCCGGATCACATCATTTACAGTTAAAGGCGAATATATTCCTTCTTTAAATAAAGATTTAGACATTATTTGTATCCTACAAGATAAACATATTAAATCTTTTCACTTTGATTTTTATTAATTTTTGTTACTAATTTCGTGACTGTATTTTATGTTAACAGAGTTAATTTATGTGTTCCTTGAGTCGATCTGACATCTATTGCTTTTTCGATTTTATGATATTCATTTATTGCTATCATTTATCTTCTTCATATTCTATCTAAAATTTTCCATTTTCCAACTTTCAAAACTAAGGATAATTTTTGTATTTTCTTAAACTTATTATTGTCAAATGTTACTTTCAATCCATAACCATCTATTCCTTCATATTCTTGTATATCTATATTATTGTTTTCTACTTCTTTTATACTATTCAGATTCTGATCCATTACTTTCTAAATTTGTTTCACTTATGTAAACTTCTTGGTCATAATATTCTTCAATATCAGATATTTCGCTTAGTTCAATTTATATTTCTAAATATTCTTTTTGTAATATTTTAACTTTCTTCTTGGTACAATTAGTGCTTATATGACCTATCTCTCCACAATTCAAACATTTACATTGTCTTTTATTTTTTTATAATGTTTTTTCTTCTATTTCTTATTTGGATTATACTTTCTTTTATAATATCTTCTCCTTGGTTTTATGTATTTCTTTCCAAAATTTCTAAATTTTTTGAACATTTTTATATTTTATTTTGATTTTTCTTCTTTCAGGATTACATCCTTATTGTATGGGTTTTTCCATATCCTCACAACATATTCTAGTCAAGTTTCCTGATTTTTTCAATAATTGTCTTTGTTGACTTATATGCTAATCTTTCAAATAGAAATTTTATCTTTGATCCTAATGACCTACGACTTTTTGGGTTATCTCTAGCAAAATTTTCAAACTCTATTTTAAAATATATTCCTTATGAACCTGGTAATTTGTTATAATACATATCTTGGTATATTTCTTGATTGTCATTACTATGAAATTAAACATGATAGTAATTTTTAAATTCACAAATGTATTCTTTTATTTTATACACATCACATATTGTTAAATTTATTAATTTCATTATAGCATTATCTTTTTCTCTTATTGATTCTTGTTCAGCATTACTTATCTGATTTTCTCCTAAAAATTCATCTGAAATATATTCTGTTAACCTTTGTATACCTTCTCTATCCGATTTTATTATTTTTGTTTGGACATTTCTTTTTATTAATGTTTTTGTATCATTGTTAATTTCTTCTCACCAATTTCTAACATTTCCCTCAAAGGATGCCATTCGGAAGTCTATTATTCTTTCAGTACTTTTTCATGTATCATTTTTATTATATAAAAAGAATAATATCATTGAAACTGTCCAAGTTAATAATGCTTTCTTGGTATCTACTTTACAATATAAATTTAGTTTTGTTCCTCCATAATTAATTGGTTTATCATAATTATAATTTAGTTCAAATATATCTTTATATTTGTTTCCTTTATGTGGTTGTCTATCTCTAATCCTGTCATAATATTATCTATTTTGTTTACTATATAGAGGTGCATGACTCTCATCCTGATCTGGTAACTCTTGTTAGAAGTTTCTATTGGAATTATATTAGGCGCTCCTCCAGTATTCATTAAAATTTGGTATTCATTTGAATTATATATGCTTAATTGGTCAAAGTTTTCTATTAGCAAGTCTAATTCTTCATTCATCTTTATCTTTTTTTTCTTCAGTTTTTTCTTCGACTTTTAATTTTCCTAAAGTTTTTTCTATCTAGGGATTTTTGTAACTCTAGCTCTTCTTTTAATATTTTTGGTAATATGTTTTTTCTAAATTCGTCATCCATACTTCTTACTTCTATTACAATGTTTTCTTGTTCAATGTGTTTCTTTCCTATTCTAGTCATTTTTTTTTCTATGAGTTTTTTTTGTCTATTTTCTTAACTCTACTTTTATTATTTTCTTTTAACTCTCTAACCTCGAGTTTTAATATATATATATATATGTCATTCCTTGCTTATTTAACTCATTTTTAACTTCTTGAACATTACTAATTAATGATTTTATTTTTAGATTTTCAAAACAACCACTCATTGACATTTTATACTCTTGGTTTGGTAGCTTGGGATTTTTGTACCTTAAATAATCTATCATACATATCATCTATTTTTGTTTCTAATTTTTTGATTCTTTCTTCTATTGATATGATTCTTTCATTACCATCTTTTCTTATCTTTTCATTTAATTTTTCTATTTTTTCTATAATTATTCCTATTTTATCTTGGTTAATTGATTCTCCTGATTTTCTTTGGAATTCTTTTAAAATCTCTTCATCTAAGTTTTTAACATTTCCTATCATGTCTTTTAATTCTTTAAATTGTATTGTTAATTTGTTTTGGACACTTTGTAATTTTTCTTTAATATTCTTATCTTGTATATTTAACTGTTGTAATTCTTTAATAGTTATTTATCTTGTAAATTTATGTTTTTATTTCATAAAAAGTCACTTATTCAATTTACATGTTAAGAAATCCATTAGATTATCCCCATGAGCTTAATGGTTGAAATATAGTTGTATTAGCTCCTTTTATCCGATAAAATCCAACTGGAAGTCTAATATTTTCTATTATTTGTTTTTCAAATTTTATTTCTGGAAATCCTGTCATTAAAATCTTCCTTTAATACTTTCAATTCTAAAATAAGTTCTGTTTCATATTTTATTTCTTTATATATCATTATATTGTATTTACAAAATTCTTCAATTAATTTTAACATTAGTTTCATTTGTTGTGCTCTATATATATTTTATATAATCTTTTATTTGTCCTGTTTTATCATATATTTCTTTATTAGTTTTTTTCTTTATTTTCAAAAATCATTTGTATTTTATGTAATTGTTTTAAAATTCTATTATAATATTCTCTCTTTTTCTCTAATGATTTTAATCTCAGGAATTCTTTTTTTTTTTTTTATATATTTCTTTCTTCTTTGTTCCATTATTAAATTTAATTTTTCACTGGTTTCTATGTCTAGATATTTAACTCACTGGAGGTCAGCTTTATGATATTCCATTTTTATAATCCTTATATAATTTTGTTAATATATCTGTATGTATTAAATTTAATATTTCATCTATCATAAAATCTTCTTTTATGATATTGAAATTTATTAGATCATATATATCTCTTCTTATATCTTCATTTAGATCTTTTAAAGCTCTTATGATTTTTATTTTATAATTATTAGGTGATATTAATGTTTGAGTAATTATAAGTTCCGGTGTATGTATCATGTATTTATTTTTATCTTTTGGCATATAATATTTATATTTTAGACTTGCCATATGGCTTTGATACCAACTGAGGGGGTGCTACTATGAGCGAACAAAAATCAAATAAAAATCTTAAATCAATCAAAAGTCGTATATTAAAATTGTTTTTGAAATTTTTCTATACTTTAAATTTTGAAATATAAAGCTTTGAGGACTTATATGTTAAATTTTATAAAGGGGTATTTTTGTAATTTTATGCCTTCTGTATGGTAGGTCTTTTCCTGTAAAAATAAAGAAATCCTCATTCCTGTTATAAAATTAGGCAAAATTAGGTAAGATATTTGAATGAAAATTACTCTTATGCCCCTGTAAAATTTATATATTACGATTATGCCATTGTCCAATATTACGATTATGCCATTGTCCACCCCTATAAATAGGGGCCTATATTCATTATGAAATATTAAGAATAAGAAATTCTCTCTGATTCTCTCTATATTCTCTATTGTTTTACAACACGTTATCAGCACGAGTCTCTAGCCAATTGAGTAATAACGGGAGTATGCTCTACAGTTGCATCTAAATGATGAACCTCTGTATCAGAAACCTGATTATTACTAATCAATGTTTCCTTTTCTCTCGAACTAAAAAGAATGATTCCGGTCAATCCAGATATCCGATCGATGATCAGCCATCGCCATCAGAACGAATTCGTCAAGGAGAAGCCTCGCCTGAAATTTGGAGATAATCCGACGGCTGAAACAGAAGATATCGACCGGAGAAGAAAAATTGAAAAAACCGAAACTTTCAAAGCAAATTCACGCCAAACCATAAATCCAAATGACGATCGGACAACAGATCCATGACGACGGAGACGGGACGATCCTCCGACACCGGCGCGTGTCGACGGCTCCGGCACCGGCGCGGCGGCGCGTGAAGCCCACGCGCAGACGTCAAATCGGCGCGTGGAGGCGCGTGTCTCGGAATTCGGCGACGACGTCAAAAGGAAGTTTGTTCATTTCGACGTTCTTGATTTTTCTATGGTCTTACTTTTCTGTTTGGTGCAGTTTTGGATATTTTCCGGCGGTCGAACGTGGCGGCGTCGTAAAAACTATTTTTAAAGCAATTCCGGCGAGATTTTGAACTTCGGACCAAAAGTAAGTTTGTTCTAAATTAAATTTCAAACCTATTGACGGTTTCGATTTATCCATATGATCAATATATTAAAATATGGACGATTTTGCCCTTAATGATACGATAAAATATATTAATCGTGATTTAACGAAATTTATTAATCATTATTAATGATATGATGATAAGTGTTAATAAAATATATATTCTAAATTATTTAACACTACTATGTAATCAATACGATAAATTAAAAGATTTAAAAGTAACATAATAGTTGCCATACCGTGATGGATTGAATTTTATGGACTGGATTTATACCTTAACTGGAGATGACTCATTATCGTAACGGATTGGACTATTATGAATACCTTGACTGGATTTGAAGATACGACTCGCTCACTCATGAAAGGTAATTATTTCATTATGTATCAGTTTAATTATTTCATGATATTGATACCGCCTATATGGCCAGTTTAAGTATTTCATTATGTCGATTCCGCCTATATGGCCGGTTTAGCAATTGAATATATAGAATACTTTACATATATTCATATTTTATATTATTTCAGAAACACCTCAATTGTTGGTTAATTCTAACATATTAGAGGATGTTGTCAACATATATACGTGGTGATATTATTATTCTTTAACCTATATACATGGTGATATTATTGTTATTCGATACTTCATCAAATGATACCAAAAGTTATCATTACCAAAAAGTTGGTAAATGTTGATAAAAATATTTCATCCAATGGTACCAGAAGTTACCAATATCTGAATTTGAATGGGTGGATGAAAATTATTCAACAAGAGAATGTTGATGTATGATAAAATAATATCACATGATAGCACGGATATGGCTAATGTGAAAATAATCTCATCAGTATTAAGAGATGAATATTAGATGATAAGTGTCTGGAAAAGTTCTTGCACGAGCACTTATGTATTCCAGAAGAAGTACATATTTACTCCAGAAGAAGTAAAAATTATCATCTAAACATGCTGAAATAATATTATTATTGCTCCTGAAGAAGCATAAACGAGACATACATGCAAAACGCAAAAGGGGGAAACATTTATGATCCTCAAAATGAGAGATGTGTTTCGGGAGTAGCCGTATCCTACCACCTCTGACCTTTTGAGGAAATAAAGAAAAATGTGTGTTTCAAGAGTAATAATACTCCATACTCTACCACCTTAAATCTTTGAGGTACACAAGATTAAAACATTAACAAAATCCTAGAAATTTATGGTGTGTCTCGAGAGTGAGAATACTCCGTACTCTACCACCACCTATTATAGGGTTCACAAAGATAAATTTACATTAACCGGACTCCATTTTCGCTTGATTCCCCTTCCTTGCGACCAATCTATCTTTACTCCTGCTGGATCTTGTATTGGAATATATGATTGTAACTTATCCAGCAGTTCCTCGATAGTAGGAGCAGAAATAAGGATTCTCCTAGAAAATGGAGGATGAATCCCTGTTCCACAGCATAATCAAGAAATGTTAGCAAACCATCAAAGAAATTGTTTACATTTAAAAACCCAATAGGCTTAGTATGGAGATCTAGTTGAGCCCATGAGGTAATATTAAAGATTTCTTCTAAAGTACCAAAACCTCCAGACAGAGCTATGAAGGCATCAGAACCATATAACATGCAAGTTATGCGTTCATGAATAGATAAGGTTTGTACTTCATGACCTCGTGTTTTGCCTGCAATATCAGCTAAAGGAGTAGGTATAACACCTATCACTCTTGCTTTCTCTGCTAGAGCGGATTGTGAAACACAACCCATCAATCCACTGCTACCTCCTCCATACACGAGAGTGATACCTTTCTCTCCCAATTTCTTTCCTAAATCCACGGCTGCTTCTAGATACCCAAAACCTTTTCCGACTTTTGATCCACAAAATACGCAGATAGTTTTAATCTGTCGAAGTTTTGATCCTTCCATCTTTGAAAGTAAAGAAGAAAAAACTTACGAGAAAATTGTATTTTGGGATGCATAAACTGTGAAAATCATTGGCTTTTAAACTTGAAAAACTTCACTATTTACTACTCGTATTTCGAAAAAGTAAAGATTTACTTTTGACAAAATCACCCGACTCACCTTTCGGTGATTTAATATATTTAACCAACCTTTATCAAAACTCGTGAAAGGAAACAGAAAAATATTTTATATGTGCATATATATATATATATATTAAATGATTTACCTTGTATTAATGCTGCATATCCAAAACATCATTGTTTATAACAGCCTGGTAAACAAGATCTTTTGCTATTATATTTTTGAGACTATAAAGCTCTTTATCGCTGATGAATTTAGCCCATAAAGATAGTAGCTCACGCTGTACATACCCACTAAGGTGCGTCTCAAGAGTCAATCGGATATCATCCAATGACTCCTTACTCAGCCCACCCTTGATAAAGTCTATCTTATCATCTCGATTTATAGATGAATACCCTATTGACTTACAATGGGTATCACATGTCCATCGAGCACATTTGTAGCAACTATTTAATCTTTTTGCTCTTCGCTTCTTTGCAAAAGTACTCTTACCTAAGTCAGGCTTGTGCTTAGGAAATGAATCTGGTAATTCACCAGCTAATCGAACTTTCGTTTCGATCAACCAGCGAACATCTTCTGGGATGCCATGATCCATCAGCAACCTCAATCTTTCGAGCCTAATTCGATAAATTTTTCTCAAATCATTTACTGGAAGATTGGAATAATATTTGCGAATATTTGAAAGTATGATATCCATTTTTGATGCATCTAGCCTTCTTTCCAAATCATCTATTTAAATGCATTATTCAACGCGTGAAAGAGCGATGGCTCCGCGTGTCAGTGATATCGATTCCATCAAGAAATAATGGAATAAATTATTGAAAAGGTGAGATAATGTGTCATTACCTTTTTCGATATAAGGGAAGATATGGCGACAAGATTGAGATCATGAGATATTTCCTTGGATATTGTACCTGATTTTTTCGGTATAAAAGTAATAAAGGTATGCTAATTTGAACTGTACAGAAATACGTACTGATGAAATGAATACTGTATTGAACCAGAAGTTCATACATATGTACAAGTGAAATATCTTGTTGAACCAGAAGTTCTATAATGATTGGTTAGATTCCAATTCAATAATGAAATTTATTGAGAATGAATAATGGCATTCATTAAAGAACCAGAAGATTGTTATCATTGCTGCTTGTTCTCAAAAGCAAATTAATTATCTCACTAAATGAATGACTGATTATTTGCTCAAGTAATGATATTACGAGCAAAGTGATAAATGCTAGCATGAATATATCTTAAAGTCATTAATGATTTTACGAATTAGTTGAGATAATAGAATATTATATTGCTAATGGTTTAGCAGATTAAAAGCCTCAAGTTATTTGCTATGAGAACAATTTGATTATGCAGCAATATTCTACATATAAACATGTCAATACGATGAAATAATGATTTGCTTGTGAAACTTTATGATTTTTAAGAAGTGCGATATCTATATACACTCCAACAATACGCACTTGATATATGATTGTATGACATGTGTTGCGGCATTTTAGCCGATTGATATAATATAAGATTTGTGAACATTATGGGGAAAACACGCTTAAAGCGTAATTATGCCTGAAGCATAATGAGAATCGATTCCAAAAATAAATATCTCTTGAATGATTGAGATGATCCATTTGAGGCTAAATATTCATGGTGAGTAAAAGGGACATAATTAAATGATGAGATATTCAGGTACCTGATGATAGAACATATACAGAGATCTCTCTATGTTATATTGAGTTGAAATGGAATCGATAAATAAGTCGACTACATACAACCCTCTTATGAAAATGAGGTTGATGAAATTATAATACTTTGGCCAAGTATATAACCCCAATGTAGGGATTATTATTCAAGGACCAGAAGTCCAAATGCTTAAATGTGTAAAGCCAGTAATTATATGTACAAATGAAAAATATTTCACAGTCGTAGATGACGACTCGTTGCGCGCAAGATTTTTCATTGAACTGGCATGACATATGGTGGATGTGACTATAATCTAAATCACTAGCTTGAGCTCTTTGATATACCAATGAGTGAGATCAAAAAGTGTGATTCTCATCTCGGTATTTTGAGGGTATTCTTTGATGTACCAGTTGATTGCGGTACGTTGGGATTTCAAGTAAAATGATTGTAGATTATATGTCAAAATTGATATCTATTTCAATGATTGATTATGCTCCTACAAATTAGAAATTGCAGTTTATAAAGTGCAAGAACATACATGTATAAATCATTGAAAGATTCAATATGCCTAGATTAGTATCACTATAGGATGATACAAATGACCCCATAATATAATATGTTGAAATTGAAATTGGAGTGTACTATTATTATTGAATATTTGGGCATGCAATTGATTTTCAATATGCAAAATTATATTATCCACCGGAAATTGATTATTCACTAGAAGTGAATATGAAAATGAATGTGTTTAATTATTCACAGAAGTGAATTCTAAATTTTGATAGAAGTGAATCAATTCTAGATTTTATTATTCACCAAAAGTGAATTCTAAATTTGATTATTCACCAGAAGTGAAAGATGCAATCGATAAATTAGTACAACATTGCTTAATATAGCATGTTATGACATCATAAATGAGCTATGAATGATTTATATAAAGCTCATCATGAATGATATGTTTTGATGAAAAGATATGAGATTGCATCAATATACTTGTGATATTCCATGAAAAGGAATAAATACGCGTTGCACTCTTTTTCCCTTAGCTGAGGTTTTTCCCACAGGGTTTTCCGAGCAAGGTTTTTAATGAGGCAACAGTTGAGGCGTTTTGATGAAAATTAATGAGAATAATGTATTTTTTTTTTCCTTCGCTGAGGTTTTGTCCCACAGGGTTTTCCTAGCAAGGTTTTTTAGGCATCATCATAGCTATCAACAAGCTATAATTAACAACACATTGTTATACTGGAATGATATCAACAAATGAAGAAAATCATACACATCTTATGAAGAATGTTATGATATCGGCTACACACAAGAAGATTTTCATATATACATTCCAGAAGTAAGATGATATCAATGTTCGAGAAGATCATGAATCCTCAATTGCACACTTCAGGGGGAGAAACATGCTGTACTCTTTTTCCTTCGTTCAGGTTTTATCCTACTAGGTTTTCCTGACAAGGTTTTAACGAGGCAGCAGCTGTACTCTTTTTCCTTGGTTCAGATTTTATCCCACTGGGTTTTACTGACAAGGTTTTAATGAGGCAGCACTTCAGAACTTCAAGATTCAGTACATGATTTGTTCTACTTGAACGTCAGACTCAATGATTTACCATGGACAACATCAGGGGGAGCAGCTGTACTCTTTTTCCTTCGCTCAAGTTTTATCCCACTGGGTTTTCTTAGCAAGATTTTAACGAGGCAGACAATTGAGCAAGCGAGTAATATTTCATTCAAGGGGGAGTGTTATAAAATTAGGCAAAATTAGGTAAGATATTTAAATGAAAATTACTCTTATGCCCCTGTAAAATTTATATATTACGATTATTCCATTGTCCAATATTACGATTATGCCATTGTCCACCCCTATAAATAGGGGCCTATATTCATTATGAAATATTAAGAATAAGAAATTCTCTCTGATTCTTTCTATATTCTCTATTGTTTTACAACAATTCCGTTGTACAATTTGTGATTTTGCTTAAATTAGTGGAATGATATATTTTATATACATGAAAGCGAGTAATTTGATACCCCTTGTTTGGTTTTCATAATTTTTTTTTTTTTTTTACAGTACTCAATCTCAACCTTCCATTAAAAGTCAAGATTACAATATTTGACTTTTCAATCAAATTTTAAAAATCTATTCTTCTAAAAATCATCATACATTTTTAAAAAACTCGTTTTAAACAATATCAAACACACATTCGATTATGAAACCAATCTATGCGAGAAATAAAAATGTTATTGAGGCACTCATCGTCCATCCCCACGAGAAGCTCACACGAGACACTAATAGCGACAGATGGAATCTGTTGCTAAGAAGGCTACCTCTAATTTCAAGAGGTGCAAAAAAATCTAATGTTGGGTAAGAGCGCATAGGAGGCCAAAGTAGACTTGGCAACCATAACTTAGCTTTCGTGTAAGAATTTATAAATGGTTTATAAATAGAATATTACAGAATTACACGAAATGTACGAATAATAAAAAGTAACGCATTCAAGGCAATATCGTTATAATAGTAAGACTTCTCAAATTATTAACTTTAAAGTCAGTTACCAATAATTTCTACGCATTTAAATTAATTTATCTCAAGTTCTTTTTTACACCAGCAAAAATTACCTGAGAATCCAAACCAAATGGGTCGATCAATTCAGGAATTTCCCATGCATTTGTGTTTCTTTTATTGCTATCTTCATAATCTTCATCATAAAATCTTACTCTCTAGCTTTTCGTGTTCTTGATTCATCAATAACTCCACACCATGGCGCCTATGTTACAACATTATGAAATTATTATATTTTTTGTTACAATGAAAATATTCACCCCTTTTACATTATACATTATAAAATTTTAATTAATTTTGTTAATTCTTAACATTATTTATCATTTATTACAAATATAATTTCGATAATATTTTTTTTTATTATTGATATTAATTAAACAAAATGAATTTTATTCAAATTTAATTGGTCTATTTGTCCGGACCATATGGGTAAATATGGTCCGTTCGGACCAAAAGTTGGTCTAGTCGAACATCTTTGGTTCAGGCGAATCAACAGTCCGTTGGTCTGGCCAGACCAAAAAGACTTTGTGGGAAGAGACGGACCTTTGAATAAGTATAGGATATTTTAGACTTTGTGGGAAGAGACAGACATTTGAATAAGTATAAGGATATTTTAGACTTTGTCAATAATAAATCATTTTTACTTTTTCTTTTTAACTTACAAATTAGTCAAAGGGTATTTTGCAAAATGGGTTAGATGATCGATACTAATTCCTCATCAAATGTATCTTTTCCTCCAAACAAAAACGCTGTGAAGCACTGAAGGTAAATTTCCCCAAAACCCATCCATTTGTCGGACCCATGCTCTCTATTTGGGTGACAGAGGTGACCTACTGAAAAATGGAAGATAATGGAGCAAGTAACAACGAGGAAGGCCCACATGGAGGTAAGTGGGAATCTTTGGAACCTGCACTTGTGTTTTTTCATGGCAATGGATGAGTTGTATATTTTTCTTCTTGAGATCATTATCTTTGTTGTCATTCATCCTTTTTATTGTTGTTTTGCAAATTGCTGAAACCAATAAACTTAGTCATATATTTTACTTACATTATAGATTGTGATAATGATGACCAAGAACCTGCAGTTGAGAGGCAATTCAGGAACCGTGTTATTACTAGAGTTCGGGTTTGTTGCTTTCGCATGAGCAAATTCCCGACGTCGACTAAGAGAGATTATGCCCACTGATTTGAAGAAGGCGACGGGCGGAGATGGTTTTTCTGAATGAAATGGGCTGTTAGGTGATAAGTGCATTTTATGCACTTATTTACGTGCTTAAATTAGGATTTTATATAGTTATTTGAGAATAATGACTACTAATTTATCTATCATTTGTACCTATTTCAGTTTTATTTCGAAATCAAGAGAATGGAGCAATTAGAGGAAAGAATGAGCAAAATGGGAGGAAATTGAACCAAAATTGAGCAGAGCAAGAGTGCCGGACGCAGAACATGGCTAAAGAAGGAGCATCGTGGAAGAAAAGATGAAATCGAAGATTTTCAAAAGTTTAAGGATCAAATTGTTTCAATCAGAAGATGGGGACTTGAGGAGAAATAAAGGATGAGGACATGGTTGCAGAATTTAAAAGATAAAAAGTGCACCTGAAAATTTAACCGTGCGGCCGCACGGTTAAATAAGGCATGCGGCCGCACGAGGTGAAAAACAGGCGACTGAAAGTTGGCTTTTCGAGGCTGCGATCGCACACTTTTGTACCGTGCGGCCGCACGATAGTATCGACTGGGCCACTGGTGGGCTTTTCACGCGAATTCTGATTTAATTCACCCCTTTTCGCCTAGGTCAGAGGGGGGGCATATATATAGAACAGAACACACGAAATTGGAGGATTCATTCTTGACCTAATACACCAAGAAGCACATCAAAGTTTTGGAGAGCAGATTTGTGAAGATTCATACAAAATTTCTTGAGATTTTCATATTCTAGGTGACGAAGTTCTTTTATATTTGTGATTTGCTATTAACCATGTATTTAGGCTAATTCTCCATTGTGCTAGGATTATGATGAAGTCTTAGAGAATTATTTCATGCTTTGGTTTACTTAATCTTATGACAATTGGTATTTTGAGTTATTGATTCGTATTTATTTTCATCTATAATTTTGATGAATGAATTATATGATGTATGTGGTGAATTTTTATGATCGAAAGAGTGGAATTTCACTAGACTTGAATCAATAGCCATAGGGTTCGATAGGGATAGAAATATACCACTATGTCCAATGTGATCTTTTCATGTTTTGCTCGTTTAATGCTTTCCTAAATAATTGCATTCATCATAGAAATATAGGTGGATTGTAATTAGGAAAATGCTTAATTCTTGTTCGAAAGAGAGTTTTAGGCATTATAGAAACATTGATCGTCAATAATATACCTTGTCTTGGATTATTTGAATCAACGTGTGAAATATCAATACTAAGGTGGATTCTAAATCCTAGCACTTCATTCACATATATTTGTTAAACAACTCTTGAAAATTCCATTTACTTATTTATTTGATCATTAATTTTAGATTTCTTTGGTAACTTGGTCTACTCATTTAGAATCTCTTATAAATCACTGAATATTCATTCGTTTCGGTTAAGGTTAATAATTTAAGAAAATAAATCTAACCAATCCTTGTGGGAACGATATTCGGACTCAAATCCATTGTATTACTTGTTCGATACCGTACACTTGCGGTAAGAGTCAAAATTAGTCGATCAAGTTTTTGGCGCCGTTGCCGGGGATTGTAGTCTAGATTTATTCTTAGGTTATTTTCACTAATTCGAACTTTTAGATTTATTTAAATTTTTCTTATTTATTTCAGTTCATACATTTTCCTTCATTTGTTTCTCGCAGATTTGTGTATGCGAAGTTCGAGACACGGAGATCTTCTAGAAGTTGACCCGGAAATCGAACGCACTTTTCATCGCAAACTAAGAGAGGCAAAATTAGCAGAAAAACAACAAAAACAGCAAGATATGGCAAACAACTTGGGAAATCAAGAATTGCAAGTGCAAGATGAAGGAAACATGCTAGTTGGGGACTTTATGACTCCGCAGATAATTCAAAATCAGTCAAGTATTGTCTACCCTCCATTTGGTCAACCAAACTTCCAGTTAAAAACAAATGTTATCCATTTATTTCAAAATGGACATCAATTTTATGGAAGAGCCGACGAGAATCCGCACACCCATGTGTCGAGGTTTTTAGAGCTTTGCCAACACTTCAAGTTTCAAGGGATATCAGATGATGCCATCAGACTTCGTCTTTTTCCACATACTCTGAGAGATAGAGCTTTAGAATGGCTAGATTCTCGACCTACAGCTAGCATAACAACGTGGAATGATCTGGCTCAGAAGTTCTGTACAAAATTCTTCCCACCAGTAAAAATTGCAAAGCTCAAGAACGACATATCAGTATTTCAACAACATGATGCAGAGTCGTTTGATGAGGCATGGAACAGATTTAAAAACATGCTCAGGAAGTGACCTCATCATGGGATTTCGAGGGGAGTGCAAGTACAGTATTTCTACGCAGGTTTGCTACCTCAATTCAAAAGTCTAGTAGACTCATCATCTAATGAGTCACTTTCTACTAAGACTATATTGATGAAGCATTGTAGCTGTTTGAAAGAATTGCTAACACAAATGCAATGTGGGCCTCGGACCGAGTAATCCAAAAGAGACCTGCTGGAGTGTATGAAGTGGATAATTATACAGCCATATCTGCAAAAATCGACTCTTTGGTAAATAAGGTAGAAAGCATAGCAATGGCTGGAAATCCAATGAAGAATGCCAGACCACTTTGCGAAGAATGTGGTGCAGACCATAACACTTCAGATTGTCCTATCTTAGTTCAGCTACCAGAGCAAATTAATTTTGTTCAAGGAGGTGGTCGTCCACAAAATAATCCCTATTCAAATACGTACAATCCAGGGTGGCGAAATCATCCTAATTTTGGATGGAGGGACAATCAAAATACAGGAAGACCACAACAACCTATGTACCAGCAAGAGGAGAAGAAGTCTTCAATTGAGGATCTACTTGGGAAATTTATCGAGAAAACAGAGCAGTATATGGGAAAAAATGATCAGTTTATGAGAAGGACAGAGACTACACTTCAAAATCAACATGCAGCCATAAAGAACTTGGAAACACAGGTGGGGCAGATGGCGATAGCTATTTCAGGGAGACAGCAGGGTACTCTACCTAGTAACACAGAAATAAATCCTAGAGAGCATGTGAAAGCCATTACTACTAGAAGTGGGGCCCAACTGTCAGAGATCGGTGTTAAACAATCAACTACCAACCAGGATAAGGGGGTAGAAATCGAGCATCGAAAAATACGTCTGAAACAAAGGACGGGGCAAGTAAGGTGAAATCACCAATTAAGCCATACGAGACTCCAATTCCTTTTCCATAGAGGTTAAAAAATCAGAAGATAGACAAACAGTTCGAGAAATTTCAAAGCATCTTCAAAAAGATCCATATCAACATCCCCTTCGCAGATGCACTTGCGCAAATGCCGAGTTATGCAAAATTCATGAAGGACATCCTAACACACAAAAGAAAGCTGGAGGAAAATGAGACAGTGATGCTTTCAGAGGGCTACAGTGCTAGACTGCAAAATAAACTTCCACCGAAATTAAACGATTCAGGGAGTTTTACTATACCTTGTAAAATTGGAAATTGTCATTTTGATAATGCTTTATGTGATTTAGGAGCAAGTATTAACTTGATGTCATTCTCTGTTTGCAGGAAACTAGGTCTGGGGGAACCAAAACCAACAACTGTGACTTTACAGCTGGCAAACCGATCAATCACATATCCACGAGGAATAATTGAAGACATTTTGGTAAAGGTGGAGAAATTTATTTTTCCAGCCGATTTTGTTGTGTTGGATATGGAAGAAGACAAGAATGTGCCATTGATACTGGGGAGACCATTCTTGCGGACTGGGGGTGCGATCATTGACGTGGGAAAAGGACAGCTCAAGTTGCAGTTCGACAATGAGGAAATCACATTCGATGTCTATAAAGCAATGAAGTACCCTACCCCATCATGTTCATGTTACCGAGTCGATGTTATAGATGAAGCAGTACAGGAAGCAATAAGGGAAGTATTTAGCTGGAAGAATCCTTCTGACTCCTTTGAAGAAATCATCATGAATTCAAGCTCCATAAATTCTCTATCAAAAGAAGAGTGATAAGTGTGTTTTTACACACTTATTTAGTTCCTAAATTAGCACTTTAATTGAAAAATTGAGCAAATATCTACTTATAAATTGTGTTTATCTTGTAAAATTAGGTACAAACTCAATTTGAAAGCAAATGGACAAGATTGGAGTGCAATTGAGCTTAAAGATGAGCAAATTTGACGTTCAAGGACCAAATTGAAAGAAATCAAAAGTTTGAGGACTAAATTGCAACATCCCAAAAAGTTGAGGACCAAGGTTTACTACTCAAATTCAAGGAGAAAATCACAATAGAAAGCGAAATGATTGCTTAATTGATGAATTTGAGTGAAAATGGATCAATCGCACACAAAAAGTAAAGTTGGGGACCAAAGTGCACAAGTGTCAAATGTTGAGGACTTGGGCTGCAAAATCAAACTTGAGGGACTTGGCAGCAGTTTAAAATCTGATTTCATATTTTTCCAAAGAAGTATTGACCTGGGCACATAGATCAAGAGAAAAATAGAGTTTGGGGACCATTTTGCTCAACTTTCAAAACTCAAGGACCAAATGTGCAATTTTAGAAAGAAAAGGACAGGGAAGCATGGGCAGATGATGGAGAGTATGGGAAAAAGGCTGGAACGTGTTGTGCTGCTGGATGGGCTGCTGGAAAAACATATACATATATACATACACACTGCAGCTGAAGAAGGGGGGAGAACCGGTGGATGTCTTACTGCTGGTGACAGCAGCAGTAAAGAACCGGAAGAAGAAAATTGTTTTACTGATACATAAGAGGGAGACCAGAAGGAGAGGAAGAAGCAGGGTGACAGGCTGCTGATTTCTGGCCGGAAGGGAGATATAGCCAGGAAAGGAAGAGGTTGGTTTCAGCTGGTGACAGCAACTGATAGGAACTGCCAAGGGGGGAACCGGGGTTGATTTGCAGCTGGTGACAGCAGCTGGAGAAGCTGGTTGGCGACAGCAACCATCTTAGTTTCCATAGATAGACAGGGAGTTCTGGCTGGTTCGACGGCAGCGAGCAAAACCGGAGGAGGAGCAGGGTGACAGGTTGTTTACTTGCGGGTTTGCTACTGCTGAACTACTGCCGGCACTGAGGAAGAAGAAGGACTGAAACGGTGGAAGAAGCTGCTGGTTTTGAAACAGGAATCAGGGGTTTGCTACTGCTGAACTACTGCCGGCACTGAGGAAGAAGAAGGACTGAAACGGTGGAAGAAGCTGCTGGTTTTGAAACAGGAGTCAGGGGATTGAAAGGTGCTGCCATTTCAATGAAGAAACAGATGCTGAACCGAACTTGAAGCTGCTGCCGGAGAACTGGGGGTGGATTGCAGCTGGTTCAACTGCTGCCTGAACTGGTTCGGCTGCCGGATGGGGAAGAAGAAGGATATAACATGTTCAATTGACAGGGAATGGTTTGCACAATAAATGAGGGCCAGGGATTGATTTGCACAATTGAAAGATAGGGACTGAAATGGCCAGAAATAGATGCAGGGACTGATTTGTAAGAAACAAAAGTCCAGGGACTGAAATGCAATTGCTTGAAAGTTGGAGAACCAAAATGCAAATTCCACAATTTTCTAATTCTGGGTTTTATTTTTAATGCTTCTTGTTATTTTTATTTTTGAACGCATGTTTAGCTAAATTTAACGTGTTGGGATTTATGGTAGTAATTTAACCTAGCTTTGATTAATTTTAATATTTGCGTTTTGATGATTAAATGCTTATTTCATGTGTATTTGTCATTGAGATTATTCCATGTGTTTGCTTGATCACCAAATATATGTTATGTGAAGTGTATGATAATCGAGAGATATTGTGCATTTTAGACCAAATGACAAATGCTCTAGGTTCTTGTTAAGGATAGAGATATACCTTAAACCCTAGATGATCCATTGAGCAATTTTCACAAAGAGTTAATGCAATTGATTGGGCTTTAATCGACATAGAGATATAGTAGGTTAAACCAATTGATTAGGGTTAATTTCACTCGAGAGAGGTAATTAGCTAAACTTGGAAAATCGGGTCTAACATTGTAAATGAGTAATTTGTTAATTTGCATGTTGAGAAATTAATTAGGCGACGGTTAAATGAAATCATGAATCCCAACCATTTTATCTTTCATTTTCCTTATTTTAATTTAGTTTAACAATATTTTCTTTAATTTAGAATTTACAAAAATCCAACTTTTAATTGTGTGTTTCTTTTATTGTTAGAATTGAATTAATTAAAGTTGTATAATCTAAAGTAGACATTCCTCGTGGGATCGACAACCCGGACTCAAAAAGTCCACTTTATTACTTGTACGCGACCCATGCGCTTGCGGTACACTATATTTTGAGCGAACAAAGAGCTTGAAGCGTGCAAGGAATTTTTGGCTAACCCTCCATATAGACGCAGAACACATTTTGAGGAATTGGGGATAAGTTCTACAAAGCCACTTACATCTATTCAGCAGCCTCCAAAGTTAGAAATCAAGCAGTTACCACCTCACCTTCGTTATGCATACTTGGGGGAGTCGTCTACTTTACCTGTCATAGTGGCGAGCTCTATTACAGAAGTCGAGGAAGAGAAACTACTTGGAGTTTTGCGGGATCACAAAAGGGCTATTGGGTGGACCATTGCTGACATAAGAGGCATTAGTCCAACAATTTGCATGCACAAAATACTGATGGAAGACAAATTTAAACTAACGGTGGATGGGCAAAGGAGGTTGAACCCAAACATGAAAGAGGTGGTTAGAGCAGAAGTGATGAAACTGTTGGATGCAGGAATCATTTATCCCATATCAGATAGTGGTTGGGTCAGCCCAGTTCAAGTTGTACCAAAGAAAGGGGGAATCACAGTAGTGCCAAATGAAAAGAACGAACTAATCCCCACGAGAACAGTTACTGGATGGAGAGTTTGCATAGATTATCGTAAACTCAACAATGCAACAAGGAAGGATCACTTTCCCCTTCTGTTTATTGATCAGATGTTGGAAAGATTAGCAGGCCATTCACATTACTGTTTTCTGGATGGATATTCAGGGTATAATCAGATTGCCATCGCGCCCGAAGATCAGGAGAAGACAACATTTACCTGCCCCTATGGTACTTTTGCTTATCGCCGGATGCCATTTGGTTTATGTAATGCTCCAGCCACGTTTCAGCGATGCATGATGGCGATCTTCTCTGATATGGTAGAAAAATTCATTGAAGTATTCATGGATGACTTTTCAGTTTTTGGATCCTCACTTGACGAGTGTTTGGAACATTTAAAACTGATTCTACAAAGATGTGAAGAAACGAATCTGGTACTAAACTGGGAGAAGTACCACTTTATGGTGAAAGAAGGAATAGTTCTAGGGCACAGGATTTCCGAAAAGGGCATTGAGGTAGACAAAGCAAAAATTCAAGTAATTGAGAAGCTATCACCGACAATGTCAGTAAAAGGTGTTCGAAGTTTTCTTGGCCATGCAAGATTCTATAGGCGTTTCATTAAAGACTTCTCGAAAATCACAAAACCTTTGTGTAACTTATTGATGAAAGAGGTGCCATTTATTTTCTCTGAAGAATGTTTGGTAGCTTTCACTACTTTGAAAGAGAGGTTGATATCTGCACCGGTGATCATCGCACCTGATTGGGAATTACCATTTGAATTGATGTGCGATGCAAGTGACTATGCAGTAGGAGCAGTTCTGGGGAAAAGAAGAGGAAAAGTATTTCATGTGATTTACTATGCTAGCCGGACTCTCAATGATGCACAACTCAATTACGCCACAACTGAGAAGGAGCTACTTGCTGTTGTTTTTGCATTTGATAAATTTCGCTCTTATCTGGTGGGGTCAAAGGTGACAGTCTACACAGAGCATTGAAATATCTGTTGGGAAAAAAGGATGCAAAACCCAGGTTGATCAGATGGATATTGCTGTTGCAAGAATTTGATTTGGAGATCAAGGATAAAAAGGGATGCGAGAATGTAGTAGCAGATCATCTGTCTCGCCTTGAACAAGAAAAAGAGCCAATTTTGGCAGATATTAGCGAAGTTTTCCCAGATGAGCAGTTGTTTGGTGTAGAGGAGGCTCCGTGGTATGCAGATATCGTGAACTATCTGGCAAAAACTATCATTCCACCTGGATACTCTAGTCATCAGAAGAAGAAATTCTTTTCTGACTTGAAATATTATTTGTGGGAAGATCCTATTCTTTACAAAATATGCCCGGATCAGATTATTAGGAGGTGTGTGCCAGAATATGAAACGGTAAAAATATTGGAGCAATGTCATTCTTTCGCGTATGGTGGTCACTTTGGAGCTTCTAAAACGGCTGCAAAAGTTCTACAGTCAGGATTCTATTGGCCTACCATATTCAAGGATGCACACGTATTGGTGAAAAATTGTGACAGGTGTCAAAGGACTGGAAACATATCTAGGAGAGATGAAATGCCTCTAAACAGTGTTCTGGAAGTGGAAATTTTTGATGTTTGGGGAATAGATTTCATGGGTCCATTCATCCCTTCTTACTCAAATCAGTATATTCTTGTAGCAGTGGATTATGTATCTAAATGGGTGGAAGCTGTTGCGTTACCTACCAATGATGGCCGCGTGGTGATGGATTTTCTAAAGAAAATCATTTTTGCAAGGTATGGCACTCCACGAGCTATAATCAGTGATGGAGGTAAACATTTTTGTAACAAGCATTTCGAACAACTGCTGGTCAAATATGGAGTAAAACACAGGGTTGCCACTCCATACCACCCCCAAACGAGCGGACAGGTGGAAGTCTCCAACAAGGAACTTAAGAGGATCCTTGAGGTTACAGTGAATTCAACAAGGAAGGACTGGTCCAAGAAGCTTGACGATGCATTGTGGGCTTATAGGACAGCTTTCAAAACACCCATTGGAATGTCCCCCTATCGCCTCGTATTTGAGAAGGCATGCCACTTACCCGTTGAGCTTGAGCACAAGGCTTTTTGGGCTATGAAGAAGTTGAATTTTGATTTACAAGCGGCGGGGGAGAAAAGATTGCTGCAATTAAATGAAATAGATGAATTCAGGTTGGAAGCATATGAGAGTTCAAAATTGTATAAGGAACGCACCAAAAAGTGGCACGACAAGCATATTCAAAGAAAGGATTTTGAGGTTGGTCAACAGGTCCTCCTATACAATTCTCGCCTGAAATTGTTTCCGGGCAAGCTGAGATCAAGGTGGTCGGGTCCCTACTCGGTTACCAAGGTCTATCCATTCGGGGAAGTTGAAATCACTCATGAGGAGAATGGCACATTTAGAGTGAATGGACAACGCTTGAAGCCTTATTGGGGTGGTGACTTCTCTAAAGAAAAGACCACCACTACTCTTGCCCCACTGGAGTAAATCCTGAGAAAGTCGAGCTTAAGACTATAAATGAAGCGCTTTATGGGAGGAAACCCATATTTCTTCCTTTTTATTTACATTTGCTTTCTTTTGTTTCATTTTATTTTACTTTATGCTATTTTAGCTCTTTTTAGGTGAATGTCTTCAATTGAGCATTTTCATACTTTTGGTTTGCTATTTGACACTTCATAATCCTACGTTTTGCATATATGGAGAGTTAGGTGGATTATTAGCTACATGATGCTCTTACCAATCATCCCCACAGTCACCCACCTAAAGCATGTTATCCATTCTCATAATACATGTTCATGCATAATAAAATGTGTTGGAGTCGAGCATGAATCAAAGACAGAACTGAATTTTTTTTTTCATCAGTCCAACCGTGCGACCGCACGGAATTTAATACCGTGCGGCAGCACGGTAGAAATCTGGGCGCTGGAATTCATTTTAAAAACCGGACAGCAGCCTCATTTCCACTCAAACCAGACGCTGCTCTCGACCCAAAATTCGCCCAGCTTCAGATTTTTTTGACAAAATCTTCTTGTTTACACTACATTGGGTATAATCAAGCAATCTCTAACATCTTCAAATCACGAATTCAAGGTTAGTTCACTACATTTTTGCATTTTGCCCTATATTTCGAAAATGACCATTGTGTTGAAAAATCGATCTTAATGCTTGATGGAGGATGGGACTAGGTAGATAATGGTTTAAATGTTAATGGGCATTGTAGTTAGGAAAATTTGGGAGTGATACATATAGGTATAGTTATGATTTTCACTACATTTTGTCAATGCACTCAAAGTGCTCGATGAAATGCCACAGTGATGATTCGTGCCTCAATTGCAAATTTCGCCAGAGCCATTATCTTCCCTGCATGCTTGGGGTTAATTTCATGTAACAATTTCATGTTTTGATTCATGAGAATGCATAAAATGCTTAGTTCTCATTTTTGCCTTCACTGCACCTCCACTGCAACCACTGCAGGCTCGCTGCTGCCTCACTGCACGCTTTCGTCCCTCAGGTTCTTATCTCAAATGACCTCCGTTTGACTTGAAATTTGAGTATGTTTTAGATGAGATCATGAACTTTCATATGCCCGAAGATGTCCAGGAGATTTTTTTATTTTTCGAGGTGTTATCCGAGGTCCAAAAGCACCACTCACCCATATTTTCTTCGTTCCCTTTGATGCATTTTCTTAAGTTTGGGTGTGTTTCTCATTGTTTTTACATTTCATACCTACTATATTGAGTCTAATATTTACTATTTGTCATTTGTAGGTACAATGCCGCCACGAAAAGCCCAAATTCCACCTACCAAGGGCAAAGGAAAAGCGGGGTCATCAAAACGGCCGAGGAGACACCCATAGAGCTCGGACTCCGACTCTGAGGATTTCGATACAGGATCTATACATAGATTCAGGGAGCCCGAAGAGCAGAAGTTGTTTGAGGAAAATCTTAAGAAAAAAAGATTTTTGGGGGAAAGGGAGGTGATACTCACCGATTTCCCACATTCTGAATTGATGCATCTCATCGAGCGTACGGGGTGGCACAAGCTAGCATCCACACCACATAGAGTCTACCCACTGCTGGTAAAGGAATTCTTTGCTAATTTTAATCCTTCTGTTGATACCGAGGGAGCAGAATATAGGCGCCGGACTTGGGTGCGTGGTAAATGGATCAAATTTTCTCCTGCGGTGATTGAGAGGGTGCTAGAATTGACTAGGGATGGGATAGAACCAGTGCCAGGGGATATCGACATCGACATAATCACTCAATTCCTATATGGCCGAGGGGATGCGGTGCTAGAGAGGCCAGGGCGATTTGTGCACAGAGAGCTTACTAACTCCTTGAAAATCTTGCATATCTTTGTGTGTCATAACATCGATCCCACATCGCACCGCACTACCTTCAACGTTGAGAGGGCCAGACTGCTACACTACTTGGCCAGGGGGCGTAAGTTAGACTTGGGGCAGCACATATTTGACTTTATCATTACTCTTGCGTCCCAGCTGGACACTACGCGGGGTATTTTATTCCCCAGCCTTATAAGTGCTATCTGTATGGCCGAAGGCGTAGAGTTACTCCCTCATGAGGAGCCTGATCCCTTAGAAGCCACTATTAGCCAGAAGACAATGGAAAATGTAAGGGGACCCAGAGCAGCTCCAGCTCCTGCAGATATGCCGGGACCAGTTATGGCGAGCCAGCACAGCCAGCCCCACTTACACCTCCGGCAGATGACCGGCTCCTGCGACAGATCATGACTGAGCTTACACTGATGGAGCAGAGGCAGGCTGCTAGACACACAGTTGTCATGGGGGTACTTACTCGCCAGGATGGGAGGCTTGACACGCTGGAAACTCAGATGCAAGGTTTGATTCGAGCCGATATTCCTACTGAGCTAAGGCTGGCTCGATGCACCTGGGAGGAGGTCTGCCGACAGCAGACACATATCAGGACCCGCCTGACCTCCATGGAGCACAGACTCGAGAGCGTGGAGACCAGACATGCACGCGATCCTCGTGACCCACCAAATCCATCTGCAGAGCCCTCACATCAGTAGCAACCTACATACATCAGGGAAGTGTTTGATTGTTTTAATTGTACTTTGCCTTTTTTTTTTTTTTTTTTTTATTTTTTATCATTATTTTCGTTTACATTGAGGGCAATGTACTATTTTGTTTGGGGGTGGTGTATTCGGCTGACCGGCTGAGTATTGATCTGTATAACTGCTCTAATATCTATTACAACTCTATTTTGCTTAATCATTTAGAATCTGTTCACATTTTCTCTTGATATTTGAGTAAAAAAAAAATTATGCTGATTTGTTTGCTGTCTATGATGTAGTTCGGTTTATTTGCATATTTTAGTTGAGACTTGGGACAGCGTGAAAACCTACATTTTTCTATTTTACTTATTTCATGCTAAACTTTGTAAACTTGAGCACATAGCCGAAGTCAAATAATTGCTTGTGTAGAGGGATGTTTAACACATGTGGGGTAAATTTGTGCACTCTGGACATAGGATTGACAGAAAAATCACAAACCTTAAGAAATTTAGATCCCGACATGAAATATAGAACCAAACTGTTCAAATAACAGTTTGGGGTGGAAGGGTCAGTAAGGGTAGGCAGGGTAGATCGAGAATCTGAAACTTAAACTTTTGCATCTTTAGTGTAAGGGATTTTGATCAACAGGTATAAACCATAATAACCAGCATAAAAACAGAAAAATGCTGAAGGTCTTATTTCGCTCTCCAAATGCCTTTTTGACTCGAGCAATTAAGTCTGAGGGGTTCTCTGAACCTGGTACCCTAAGCTCAACTGAGTTGGGAGCTGCCGACCTAAAGCCTCGCTACAGGGGTAAACTAGAAAGAAAGTACGGAGAGTGGACTTACACATAAGACATTATAACATCTTTAACTTTTCTGTTTAAGCCTTTATGACTCGAGCAAGTAAGTCTGAGGGGTTCTTTGAACCTGGTACCCTAAAGCCAACTGGTTTGGGAGTTGCCGATCTAAAAGCCTGCTACATGGGTCATATAGAAAGCCAGTATGAAAAGTATTGCACAAATATGGTAAAAGACAAGGACATTAAAAGAAAAAGTCGTCCAAGTAAAAGAAAAATGAACTAAAATGGTATAAGCTTTGTTGATTGAAGTCCCTAACCCCTTATAAATTATTCTCGGTCTGTCATGCCAACTTTTCTAATCCTAACTGCCTTGTGTGGAAAAATGTAATGTATACATGTTTAGAAACCACATCAATAGGAAAGACCTCGGGACATGAGAGAAAAGCAGTAAGGTTGTGATCATCCATGAGAGTCTAAGGGAAATCAAAAGAAAATATTGTGACCACATGGGATTTGGGTTTATCTATGCATAACTAGTCACACAATGTTAGGTATAACCTTACATGAGTTTGCAGTTGTCTTCAGGCTATTCACACACACACCTGAAAAGTTGAGAGTGGAATAAGTAACAAATATTTTTACGTGCTGTCTTGCTTCTTTTGCTGGAATGTTTATTTTGAACCGAACCTGAGACACAAAAGCAAGCAAGTCAAATAATGAGTTAAAATTATTTTCTTGAAGTTATGTTTCAGTTTTATTTGTTCGAGGATGAACTATGATTCTAGTTTGGGGGTGTTTGATAAGTGCATTTTATGCACTTATTTACGTGCTTAAATTAGGATTTTATATAGTTATTTGAGAATAATGGCTACTAATTTATCTATCATTTGTACCTATTTCAGTTTTATTTCGAAATCAAGAGAATGGAGCAATTAGAGGAAAGAATGAGCAAAATGGGAGGAAATTGAACCAAAATTGAGCAAAGCAAGAGTGCCGGACGCAGAACATGGCTAAAGAAGGAGCATCGTGGAAGAAAAGATGAAATCGAAGATTTTCAAAAGTTTAAGGATCAAATTGTTTCAATCAGAAGATGGGGACTTGAGGAGAAATAAAGGATGAGGACCAAGTTGCAGAATTTAAAAGATAAAAAGTGCACCCGCAAATTTAACCGTGCGGCCGCACGATTAAATAAGGCATGCGGCCGCACGAGGTGAAAAACAGGCGACTGAAAGTTGGCTTTTCGAGGCTGCGATCGCACACTTTTGTACCGTGCGGCCGCACGATAGTATCGACTGGGCCACTGGTGGGCTTTTCACGCGAATTCTGATTTAATTCACCCCTTTTTGCCTAGGTCAGAGGGGGGCATATATATAGAACAGAACACACGAAATTGGAGGATTCATTCTTGACCTAATACACCAAGAAGCACATCAAAGTTTTGGAGAGCAGATTTGTGAAGATTCATACAAAATTTCTTGAGATTTTCATATTCTAGGTGATGAAGTTCTTTTGTATTTGTGATTTGCTATTAACCATGTATTTAGGCTAATTCTCCATTGTGCTAGGATTATGATGAAGTCTTAGAGAATCATTTCATGCTTTGGTTTACTTAATCTTATGACAATTGGTATTTTGAGTTGTTGATTCGTATTTATTTTCATCTATAATTTTAATGCATGAATTATATTATGTATGTGGTGAATTTTTATGATCGAAAGAGTGGAATTTCACTAGACTTGAATCAATAGCCATAGGGTTCGATAGGGATAGAAATATACCACTATGTCCTATGTGATCTTTTCATGTTTTGCTCGTTTAATGCTTTCCTAAATAATTGCATTCATCATAGAAATATAAGTGGATTGTAATTAGGAAAATGCTTAATTCTTGTTCGAAAGAGAGTTTTAGGCATTATAGAAACATTGATCGTCAATAATATACCTTGTTTTGGATTATTTGAATCAACGTGTGAAATATCAATACTAAGGTGGATTCTAAATCCTAGCACTTCATTCACATATATTTGTTAAACAACTCTTGAAAATTCCATTTACTTATTTATTTGATCATTAATTTTAGATTTCTTTGGTAACTTGGTCTACTCATTTAGAATCTCTTATAAATCACTGAATATTCATTCGTTTCGGTTAAGGTTAATAATTTAAGAAAATAAATCTAACCAATCCTTGTGGGAACGACATTCGGACTCAAATCCATTGTATTACTTGTTCGATACCGTACACTTGCGGTAAGAGTCAAAATTAGTCGATCATTAGGTAATTAGGGATTTAGCATTCGTGTGAGAAGTAAGGAAAGAGGCATGAATGGAGTACCCAATTTGTGAGAGAGAGAGAGAGAGTGTTTCCAATTGGGTAGGGGCGTGTTTGGCTATAATTTTTTCACACGTGGATATACCGCTAGACCAACTCAGCGCCAAATCAGAATTCCGTTAGACATGTGGCAAAATCCTAATCCAAATGTTTTCCATTACGGTGATGGATTGGAAAAACTTTTCAAAGTTCAGTAATGACCAAGTAACATATGAAAGTTGATGGAAATTCAGTAAGTAGCAATGAAGTGGAAAGTTAAAAATAATTTCAATTTGTGACTTAATATTTTGAACGTTTGTGAACCTAAAAAAATCTATAAACTAAAAAATGGTGATTGTGACATTAAAAATGGTGTTTGACAAGTTGTGATTGAAAAAAAAAATGGTGGTTGTGACTTAAAAGATTTGTATTTTGTTACCTGATATTTTACAATGTTGAGACCTTAATACTTATAATTAATAAAATATTTTTAATTATGTAATTTAATTAATTAATCTTGAAATTATATAAATTTTATCTCAATTTTGAAATATACATTTATAATCTTCTTTATTTTTCCCTGTGATTAACTCAGCAAACTTTCTGTGAACTAAAGTAAAAAAAAAAAAAAAAATTAATATAAATTCAGAAAGGTAGAAAAGGAATATTTAGCGGCAGAAAATTTCAGACTTGTTGAGCAATGGAGGGAAAAAAATTTATGTTGAAGCGAGAAAAGTGAATTTATTTATTTATATTTATTTTATTTTTTGAATTTTTGTAAATTTTCTGCTGCTGCTGAAGAAAGTAGGGTTAAAGATAGTAAAAAATTGGAGGTTTTGGTTGGGCTTAGATAAAGAGCTGGAGCTTGAATTTCGAGGTTTTTGTCCCAAATTTTTTAAAGAGGTAAAAATATTCTTTTGATTGCCAGAATTATTTAAGGGTGCGTTTGATAGCATGAAATTGGATAGAAAGGAATTCATTTTTCATCAAAATTTTCTTACTTAGATGTTTGATTGGAAGATGAAATTGAAATTGGGTGGAATTCAATTTTCTAGGTACAACCCCATTTTTCACTTTTTTAAGGAATTGATTTTCCTTACAAAATGGTAGGTTTTATTTTCTAGCTTAGTTGGAAAATGAATTTACACCACGTTTGATCATTTTTGTTATTGTTAATTGATTTATTTATTTTTTCAAAAATTAATATTGTTATTATTAAGTAAAAATGTGTGAAAAAAAGGAAAAATCCTGCGAGTCTAATCATACCATTCCATTATATTGACAATTTCAAAAAATTGTTCATATAGGAAATGAGATTCAATCACGTTAACTGCAAATTCAAAAGTTGTTTTATTTCACTCATATAACTATCTGGTTTAGTTCATCAACTCGAATGCTGAATAAATTTTTTCTTATTACAATAGGTAAATTTTGCTTTATTTGTCATGAAAAATAATGTCAATCAAACAATAAAAGTTGAAAAATGCCCCACTTTTCTACTTAAAAAACTAAATCAATCAGACACATTAAACTTTCAATTCCTAGGAATTACAATTCCCTGGAACTTATTTTCCTAAAATTCATTTTCTTTCTATCCAAATTTCACCTTCGCTATCAAACACAGTCTAATATTTTTTAAATTTCTTCTATACGGTTGTGGATTTAGTTAGAGGTGTCAATCAGGGTGGTCCGGGCCGGGTCGGCCTGCCAACATAAAAATCAGGTAACGGTACGCTTGAAAAAAAGTCCACTCGCGGCGGGTTCCGGGCCAGCCCACAAATTTCGAACTACAACCCAGGCCCGCTCGTTGGCCATGTGGGTCTAGCCCATGCGGGTCGCGGTTCGTTCTGATTTGGCCCGTATGAATAAAAACATAAATTTTTTTATATTTATAACAATTCTTTTTATTAAATTTCTAAATACAAAATTATAAAAATAATAAATTCATATTTATATCATAAAATATTTACATAGAATTTAAATTTAAATTTTATGTTACATGAATTACTTCTAAGTTTGCAAATTTAAATAATACATAAACAAATAATAATTAAATGTTAAATGTATTTTTAATTAGTATTATCAAAAAACATTACGTTTTATATTATTAGGTAGAAAAATAAGATTTTGCTTTAAAAATTGTATTAGAGTTTGTAAAAGGGAGATTTTCAATGTTACCATATTTAATAAAAACAATTTTTTTTTTTGGCCAGCGAATTAACTGCGGTCCGAGAAGGTTTGACCCGCGAAATTCGCGGTTCAAAATTTCTCGATCCATGAACCGTCGCACGGGTTACGGGTTGACACGCGATCTCGAATCGATCTGAACCGATTTTCATGGGTCTGATCGACCCGTCCGTCGTCTTGACACCTCCATATTTAGGGTGTGTTTGATTAGAAATATTTTCAAGGAAAATATCACATCAAGGAAAAAGTTTTCCATCTTTTTGTGTTTGATTGAAAAAATTGCTTAGAAAATATTTTCTTGGTACAAACATTTAATGCACAATTATAATCATTTTCTTGGAAAACATTTTCTCACCATTTTGGTGAGAAAATTTGCATGAAAAAGGCTAATATTTTTATTTGTCTTTTCCATGTTGAATCAAACATAGCCTTAGTGTTGAAGCGTGTTTATTTATTTTGTTGTTTGCCTTAGTTACCATAATCTTTAGCGAAATCTCTAGTATTTCTATGATTCTATCCATATAGACTCGCCTTTACGCAGTCGTATGCTGACTCAATAAAAAAGAACACAGTTGTTTAGAGTTCCAGTTCAAGGATTGGCTTTTTTGCTTCTTGTAAAGGCCAGGATTTTCGGGGTGTTTTGAATTTCTCTTCGGTGAAAATGTTGATTTTGTTAATAATTATGTTGCTCTGTAAGAACCCTAGATTTTTTTGTGGTGTTTCAACTTTTCCGGGCGGGTTTTTTCTGTGAATTGATGGGTTTTATTTGACCCATTGGCAGTCAATTGCAGTTCTTGTTTTGGGTGTTTTGATATATGTTTCATTATGTGAAGTATGATTATTTATTATGTTGAATTTCTGATATTTACATATTATAACGTTTTGACATTAATCAATGGGTGTTTGCTTAAACTGTAAATGTTATTTTTCCTGAAATAAACTTGTGAATGGTTACAATTTACGACTGTTGGTTGGAGAGCTCTATTTTTTAGGTTCAAAACTGTGATTCGAGGGTTTGTTTCTCTGTGTTCATTAGTTGACATGAATGATATTTTTTTCTTAATGAATGAGACATTTTTGAGGCTGAATTTAAAGATTTGACGTTAGAACTTTTTGATTGGATGAATGTGAATCCCAATTGTAACATGAATGGGAAATTTTGTTTCAATTAATGTTCGTATATTATAAATACACAAGTTGACTTGTATGATGCCTTAAATCTCAATTATGATTATACTTGTTCTTACTGGCTCTTCTCAAATTGTGACCAAAGGAATGTGTTAAAGTTAAACCAGGGGGAAACTGGAAAGCCCTTTGATATTTTGTGATTCATATTCTTGTACGTAGTTTGCTCTCTTATACAACAGCATAGGTAAGATATGACACTAGATCATTGCATTTTGTATTTCATCTTAATTTCTATCATCTTGAATCTGGAGAAAAAAAGGAGACTGAAGGCATTGTGTCTTAGGAAGTCAATTGTATGAGATCTTGCATTTCTGGTACCTTGAATAATATAGCTAACAGGCATTTCACTTTTTAAGGGTTGAGGAAACTTAGAACTAACAAAAATACTTCATCACCGCAGTCATTTCTTAAAAATTAAATTTTTTTAATCAAGATGATATTCCTCTTTGTTCAAATTTCCTTCCAACCCATGGTTCACAATTCCAGTGCTGCTTTCGTAATTTTCCGGATAAGGAGAGTTGTTATCTTCCTATCTTGTTTTCTTTTTCATCGTTTCAATCTTCTCTACTTCCACACACCCTTCAGGAGGAGGGCAATAGTGAGTAGGGGTGGACAAAATAATCGAACAAGACCAAATCAGAACAGAACCAAATCAAATCAAACCAAGCGGTTTGGTTCGGTTCTACATAAAAAAAAATAATAGTTTGATTCTTAAAATCAAGAACCATTTGGTTTCGTTTCTGGATCCGGTTCTCTTTTCAGAACCAAGAACCAAACTTAATTTATATATATATATATATATATATATATGTTTTTTTTTCTTCAAATTACTGGATATTCATCTCACCAAAAAATTCAAATCTAAAATTATAAATGTGAAATGTATAAAAATGTTATTTGCCATACGTTTTATTTCATTTCCTATTAGACAAAGATTTTAAATTATAAATCTAATTCTAATTCATTTTTCTTCTTTTCAATTATAGATACGCAGTCACACTGCTTTACTTGCACTCCTATAAAACAGCAATCGTTGCACTCCTTAGTTATCATCGACGACATTGATGTTTAATTTTTAAAATTTATGTATATATAAATTTCGGCCCAGTTTGTCAATTCTCAATAGTTAATCCAAACTCAAATTGCAAATTTTATCCTTAACTCACACAGCACCACGGTAGAATAGGATCCAAAACTTCATCATAACCTGTAACTATAAGTCTAAACGGCCTTTATGTTCGATTCTCTAAATTTCAACGGGTCGACGAACTTCCTTCAGGCGAGTTTCTTCTTTTTCGACTTAGAATAACATGTTAGGCCCCGTTCTCTTTGCTGTTTTGAGGTCGTTTTCTGTTTTTATTTTCGAAAACGTTAAAAACACGTTCTGATGTAGGATAGATTGAGAAGAAGAAGTTAAGAGAGAAGAGAAGGTAAGGGGAGGGGAAGAATGAGAGAGGCTAGGGGAGAAAGCAAAACATGCTATTTCATTATCATCATCTCCCTTTTTCATTACAAGTTACAACTATTTAAATAGCAAAAAACCTTAAATGTCAATGGGCTTGGGTCAGCCCAATTATATGCCCAATAAACAAAAAACATAATTAAAGCCCAGAAATTGACATAAGCCCACAGAAAGATGTTAAGTAAAATTGGTCCCACAAAGGCATAAACAAAATGTGATGTCCGCATCAACTCTCCCGGGGTGGGACAAAAACTCGACCCTGTCGAGTGGGTGATATGCATGCTGTCAAACTCTCAACCACAAACTAAGCGGCTGAACAAACTTCTTGCGACGCCTATAGACACGCAAGGGTGGTGAGTCGAGCAATGGAAGATCCTGTTGACTCCTATAATGCTCCAATAAATCGGGGTCAATGTGCTGAAGCGTCTCCCGGGGAATCCAAGTACAATCAGAATCAGGGCGACCAACCCAACGAACAAAGAAGCGTTGAATCTCTCCATCTTTGGTCAACACAGTCTGTTCATCTAAAATAGCATCAATTTTATCTTTGTATGTTGTGGTAGGTTGGGTTGGGGTTGGGGTAACGTGTTCAGGTTGAGGGTCCACAGATGGAGGTGTAAAAGGATCATCAGAAGGGTTAAAATGACCTTTGTATGCAACTAAGTCCTCAACATTGAAGGTAGAATGGTAGCCAAAATGTGAGGGTAAATCAATGACATATGCATTTGGACCAACACGCTTTAAAATTTTAAAAGGACCAGCACTACGAGCTTGCAACTTGGGCGCGGATCCAGATAGACGCCGCTCCGGTCTAATTCGAATCATAACATAATCCCCGATATTAAATTCAACATGTCGTTTATGCAAATCAGCTCGAAGTTTATAGGATGCATTACTCGCTTCAAGTTGTTTATTGATCTCAATATGTAAATCATGAAGATGTTGTACAAATGCTTCAGCTGACATAGACACACTAGCATGTGGGGACATGGGAATAAGGTCTAATGGCTTCCTAGGTTTATAACCATGAACAACTTCAAAAGGGCTCATGCCTATGGACCGATTCACTGAACTATTATATGCAAGTTGGGCTGTAGGGAGTATCAAATCCCAATTCCTAAGATTTTCCTGGACCAGACACCTTAGGAGATTACCAAGACTGCGATTGACAACCTCAGTCTAACCATCAGTTTGTGGATGGTATGCAGTAGAAAATTTCAATTTTGTTCCAACCATACACCATAGGGTTCTCCAAAAATGGCTTGTGAAACGAACATCCCTATCTGAGACAATGGTCTTAGGAAGACCATACAACTTGACTATCTCATGAAAATATAACTTGGCAATTTTAGAAGCATCAGAAGTTTTGCTACAAGGAATGAAGTGCGCCATTTTCGAGAAGCGATCCACCACAACGAAAATAGAGTCATGCTTCTTTAGAGTGCGTGGTAACCCAACACGAAATCCATACTAACATCTTGCCAAGGACAACTGGGGACTGGAAGAGGCGTGTAAAGACTTGTGTTTTGCCTCTTTTGCTTGGCTCGTTGACAGGTGTTGCACGAGCCAACTATCTTAGCCACATCTGTCTTCAAACTGGGCCAATAGAATTAACGTTCGATTTCCTCAATGGTTTTATCACGTCCAAAGTGTCCTGCTAGACCGCCTGCATGACTTTCCCAAATTATAAAGTCTCTCACTGAAGTCCTAGGGATACACAACTTATTGGATCTAAAAAGACAGCCCCCTTCGAGATGGAAACCATTAGTAGTATCCGTATTGCCATTTTGCAAGCCCCGAAATATGTTTTTGAAATCAGGACATGATTCGTACTCTTCCTTGAGCCTTTCAAAACCAATGACCTTGACACTCATGACGGACAAAAGGGAGATACGCCGACTTAAAGCATCAACTGCTTGGTTTTCAATGCCTTTCTTATGTGTCAAAACAAAAGAATAGGCCTGTAAATACTCGATCCAACGCCCATGCCTACAATTCAGACGTTTTTGGGTATTAAGGAAACGAAGGGCCTCATGGTCTGAATAGAGAACAAATTCATGGGGTAACAAGTAATGACGCCAATAGCGCAAAGCTTGTACAACTGCGTACAACTCCTTATCATAAGTCGAGTACCGTTGTTTGGCATCGTTTAACTTCTCACTGAAGTAAGCAATAGGATGACGTTCCTGACTTAAGACTCCACCTATTCCTACCCCTGACGCATCACATTCAACCTCAAAAACTTTGGAAAAGTCAGGAAGTCGCATAACAGGAGCTTCGGTCATGCGCCTTTTGATTAACTTAAAAGCTTTGGCAGCTTCCTGCGTCCAATGAAACTCTCCTCCCTTCATGCACTCCGTGATAAGAGCCATGATCGTGCTAAACCCCTTGATGAAACGACGATAAAAAGTAGCTAAACCATGAAAGCTTCTAATGTCATGTAAAGTCTCGGGTTCAGGCCAACTTACAATTGCCTGAATCTTTCCGGGGTCAGCACAAACTCCTGTTGCGGACACAATGAAGCCTAGGAAGACAACTCTATCGGTGAAGAAAGAACATTTCTTCACATTAGCATACATGCTTGTTGCACGAAGTGTAGAACAAACCTGCATGAGATGATCACGATGTTGTTCCCTAGTTTTGCTGTACACAAGAATGTCATCAAAATAGACGACAATGAATTTACCCATGAAAGGCCGAAGGGCCTGTGTCATCACCCTCATAAATGTGCTAGGGGCATTTGTTAGACCAAAAGGCATGACCAGCCACTCGTAAAGACCATCCTTAGTTTTAAAAGCTGTCTTCCATTCGTCACCTGGGCGAATCCTAATCTGGTGATAGCCACTCTTTAAATCAATCTTGGAAAAGATCATGGCACCGGCCATCATATCTAGCATATCATCAAGTAGAGGAATTGGAAAGCGATATTTAACAGTGATCTTATTGATGGCACGACTATCAACACACATCCTCCAAGAACCATCTTTCTTAGGTGTCAAAAGAGCGGGAACCGCACAAGGACTTAAACTCTCGCGGATGAATCCTTTATGAAGGAGTTCACCCACCTGCCTTTGGAGCTCGGCGTGCTCAGTAGGATTCATCCTATAATGAGTCAAGTTTGGAAGAGATGAGCCTGGCACAAGATCTATAGCATGTTGGATATCCCGTAAAGGAGGCAATAGGTCAGGGAGGTCGTCAGGGAAGACATCTTGAAATTCTTGAAGAATAGATTGGGTCTCTACAGAGGTCACTAATGGAGGATCTGATGGGGCTTCCATGACAATCACGACAAACACGATAGAGTCGTCCACAAGTGTACGCTCAAATTATGTAGGACTAATCACATGTAATCCTTTCCGATCGCCAATTTTCTTGGCCTGCTGTGACTCAAAAGGTTTAGGGGGTAACGGATTGAGGTGGATTTTCTTTCCATTAAAGAAAAAGGAACATGAGTTTGATCGACCATGGATAGTCACATCCAAATCAAACAACCACGGGCGACCGAGAATAACATGTCCGACGTCCATAGGAATGACGTCACACCATATATGATCCTTATACTCAAGAAACTGAATGGGTACCAGACAACGCTCTTTTACAGCAATAGAAGAAGTGTCGACCCAAGAGACGTTATATGGCTGAGGGTGAGGGACTGGTTTCAACCCAAGGCGGGCTACTGTAGCCACAGATACTGCGTTAATGCAACTCCCACTATCCACAATAATCTTACAACCCTTATCATTGATCTTGATGTAAGTGTGAAAGATAGCATGACGACGCCAATCATCAATGCCCTTAGGCTGGGTAAGAGTACAACGTACGACACCTAGCCGGGAGGTATCGGGAGTTAGGGCTATGGAACCTAGACTTGTAGGAAGGGTCTGAATGCATCCCAATAAGGTATCCTCATTATCATCCAAATCATCAAACTCTTCAAGATTAGGCTCATAGACTTGATCTTCTAATGGCTCACCTACGACATCCCTCTGTTCCTCAATAACTAAGGCTCGACTCGGACATCTGGAGGAGATATGTCCGAAACCCTTACAGTTGAAGCACTGCAAGCTAGAAGGGCTCCTGGAATTATCAAGAACCTTGCCTCTATTGTCTAAGGCAAGAGGTGCCTTAGGTGGAGGGGGTCCTAAAATTGACTTGACGGGGGTAGGAGGAGATGGGGCTGATGAGGCGGAAGGACGGTCATCACGATGCCTTCCATATGGAATTTTAGTAACCAACTCGTAATCTCGAACTAAGTCGTAATCTCGAACTAAGGAATAAGCATAATCAAGAGTGGTCACACCTCGAAGGACAAGTTCACGTTTAAGATCATCTCTTAGGCCCTGTCTAAACCTACTCAACGTCATAGCTTCATCCTCACTGACATGACATCGCATTCGAAATTCATCAAATTGAGCAACATAGTCTGTTACTGGGCGATTTCCTTGTGTCACTTTATTCCACTGGTCTAACAAATTACCCCTGTACGATTGGGGTAAATACTTCTCCTGAAGTCGGCCCTTCATTTCCTCCCAGCTTCGAACAGGAGGTGCACGACGCCTTTCAAGGAGATCCTCAATGCTTTCCCAAAAGAGCTGGGCATTACCAGTTAACTTCAAGCTGGAAAACTGAACTCTTCGATCCTCGAGGACTCCATACCATGACAAGAAACGGTCCATGTCTCGAATCCATTGGGAAAAAACTATAGGTTCTAAGCACCCATCGAAGGTAGGAGCGTCTAACTTGATGCTTCGAAAGTAACACTCCTCATGACGAGGAGGTGAAAGAGTACCATAATGATCAGGGCCTCGTTCACGCCCACGAGCATGCTCTCCATCCCTTTGATCACGTCGACCATGCTGTCGTCCACCTCGCCGATGACGATAGTGGACATTATGGGGCGCTTCAGAATTATCAGCTTCCGACGAGGATGGGCCTCGTTCCAAATTGTTCACCCTAGCAGCAAGCTCTCTGTTCTCTTCACGAGTAGCAGTCACCTCAGTTTGGACGGTCACTAATTGGGCTTGGAGTTGAGCGAATTGTCGGGTGAGGGCATCGAATTGAGCAGGGTCCATGGGCAAACTATCGGAGCTAGATATGACGAAACGACCACTACGCAACTGCATGCACTATAACAAAACTAAATGACTTGTATGGAGAGATCAATAAACAACTCGTTCGAATAGTACATATTTTTTTTTAAGAGGGATTACGTACGTCCGAATATGGGAAGCTAATACTGCTGGGCTATGTAAAATAATGAAGCAAGAGTCAAATACTAGCCATCACTTAAGCACGTAAGATGAGTAAGGTAACGGTAAAATTTAACAAGGTAGGTTTTTTTTTTTCGGGTTTCAATTATGCAAAAATGGGCAAGTAGTAAAATAACAGCAGCACAAAAATGTAGTTGATGCAATTTTAAAACGAAACAGTAATATAAGCCGAGACCAGTAAAATAGTAAATCCCCTGGTTTAGAAGTAGTCGAGTCGATCAATAGGAGCAAATAGATGTAGCAATCAACAGGAGAAAATAGCTATTACAATCAGCTGGAGGAAAAAGTACCTGCAAAGAAATGTTAGAAATTTTTTTTTTTTTTTTAATAACTAAATCAGATCGTACACTTAAATAACTAAATCAGATTGTACACTCAGGCCCAAGCTAACAAGGATAACCCATATGAGGCTCATTTTCAAAAAAGTCTTCAGTTAGGCTGACCCAACTTATAATACACAGTATCTACAAATTGAATAAGGCCCATTTATCACCATCGGCTGAACCCTTTCCCCACCCGTTAAAACTGAAATTGGGCCAAGGAGCAAGCCGACACAGGAATCGCGAAGTTATGCGCAGTCTGGTCGCGCGCTGCTGGGGTCGCCGGCGCTGGTCGCGCACTGCTGGGGGTCGTCGGCGTTGACCAGCCGCTGTTTCTTCTACGGTAAGTACGGCTGCAACTCGGATATTATTCCTTTTTTTTTTGTCTGTAACGAAGCTAGGAATCTGCCTTCTCTTCTTCTGGGGTGTGAGTCGGTGATGTGGGGCGAGGAAGTTGCTTGGGTTAAATATGGATTGGTGAAGATGACAACTGATTAGTGAGTCGGTGCTTTAGAGGTTCCGGTTTGAGAACTTTCAGGTAGGTGGTGTTTGTTGGATATTACTTAGGGCTGTAGACATTATAGAATCCAAGTTTAGCTCTGATACCACTTTGAGGTAGGATAGATTGAGAAGAAGTTAAGAGAGAAGAGGAGGTAAGGGGAGGGGAAGAACGAGAGAGGCTAGGGGAGAAAGCAAAACATGCTATTTCATTATCATCATCTCCCTTTTTCATTACAAGTTACAACTATTTAAATAGCAAAAAACCCTAAATGTCAATGGGCTTGGGCCAGCCCAATTATATGCCCAATAAACAAAAAAACATAATTAAAGCTCAGAAATTGACATAAGCCCACAGAAAGATGTTAAGTAAAATTGGTCCCACAAAGGCATAAACAAAATGTGATGTCCGCATCACGTTCTCTTTACCATTTTCGAAAACGTATTTTGGAAAACAAAAAAGAAAAAATTTGTACACAAAAACGCGTTTTGGGATTTATTTTTTTTTTTTAAAGAATTATTTTAACTTGGAACTAAACTTAATATAAATTTTTTATTTTTTATTTTTTATTTATCTATTATGTTTTTAGAATTATCCTAACTTGGAACTAAGCCTAAATAAAGTTTTTTTTTTTTTTTTTTTGGAGAATAATCCTAACTTGAAACTAAGCTTAAATAAAGTTTTATTAAATTCAATATCAACATTAAAAAAAAAAAAAAAAATTAAGTGAGAATTCTTCTTGTTATATTTCAAAAAATGCACTGATAAATGGACTCTGGTGGCTTTGAAAGAACTTGCATTTTCTGGATTTTAATAGAATTATAGCTTTCTCAAATCTCGAACTTGACCAATCAGTGTTAATATACTCTTAATGCTCACATTAGTGTGTTGCATGTAACCATGTTTTCAGTGTATTGTGAAATGAAATTTGAGTTTTAGTCAGTAGTATTCTGCAAGCAAATTAATTAAAAATAGTTTAAGTAGTATTCTGTAAAATTCCAAACAGAACGTGTTTTCCAGCTTCTCATTTTCAAAAACAGTTTTCAGAATGATAAACCAAACGCGTTTTCAGCAAATTTGAAAACAAAAATGAAAACGGAAAACACAAAACATTTTCGAAAATGAAAATACAAAATAAAATACAAACGGAACGCCACCTTACTTTTTCTAAATTTTTGTTTTGTTAACTAAAAACTTCATTTTCTATTTAGTAATGATATAGACGGATTCTAATGAAGAAGCAGATATAAACATGTTTTAATTTGCATTTATTATTTAAAAATTCAAGTAATAGTCCCAGAACCAAACCAGACCAAACCAGAACCGAGCGGTTTGGTTCCGGTTTAGTTCCATATCTTTAAAAAAATCAATTAGTTCTATTAGTAAAAAAATTATCGATTTATGGTTTGGTTTGGTTTGGTTTTTCTCGAACCCGAACCCAAATCGAACCGAACCACGTCCACCCCTAATAGTGAGATTGTGCATTGATGTCATTCCTTTCTGTCTACATAATTTTGCTTCTCTTATTGATTAACAATAAGCAACGGTTCTTACCTTTTTATATATACGGTATTTATTATGTTATTTGATGGAAATCCTGCATTTCAATGGATTACTGATTACTGATTAGGATTTCGAATAGCTGTGTATTTTAACATTTTTTGATTTGATTGTATGCAGGAGCAGCAGCAAAGATCCTGAAAATTTAATGGACTTTCAAAAGGATTTTTTTCAATATTTGCAGTTGTGAGTGCAAAATTATGACACTTACGACTTTTTCAGTTCATTGGAGATGAATAATGGGCTTACAGCCCCTGCTCGTGTCATGGAACTTGTTGCTGTCATCAGGAAAGAGGATTCTATTCCAAAGAGTGTTAGTGATATAACCTGGCAGTCGTCTGCAGTTGCAAGAAATATAGCTGCCACTGTGAACAAGGAGTGTCTTGATCTTTTTATTCAGCTAGATGGGCTCCACATTATTAATAAGTGGCTGAAGATTGCTTTTGACTTGAGTAATGCCACGAGATATGGATTCGTGGAAGAAATTACTCATTTGCTGCAAGCACTTGAAAATCTGCATATGGACAGTCAAAAATCAGTTTCTTCTGAGATTTGGAATATGGTTAAGTATCTTCTTTGCCACGGTAGTTGCTAGTTACAAAATACAGCTCAAGCTCTGTTAGATAGGTGGGGAAAAGTTCGAGACGGCGATACATCTCTGGATGTTGATAGAGTGGAAACATTGACTGATGATGGTATGGGAATAAATGCACGTGTTAAGCGAAATATTTGGTCGTCAGAATCTTTATCTGGAGATAATCTTCCCCGAAAGAGTTCTTGTGAAGAAAAATGCCTAAAATCAACAGTAGGGTCCTCAATCACTGGTTTTGATGAATTTCAATCTGACAAGCTTGGAAATGCACATACTTCTGACATAAATTTAGACGCTGCTGTTATGGATGATAGACGTGTATGATAACTTGTTCCAATACAGTGTGCTCTTGACAGGCAGACTGATTTTCACAAGTTACAGTTGACTAGTGATGTAAAGCAGACCCCAAATGTTGGATCTTCTCCCGAGAAATTAGTCGCTCTCAAAAAGCTTGAGCTGTTGGAAGATCGACCTTATCCTTCGAATTCTGATGCTGCGGATGCATTGAATTCTGTGACACAACCTAATTTACTGAAAATTTCCAATGGTGCAGTAAGAGATTCCTGGCAGAAAGGCTCAGCTTCTGCTGATGTGAGGACAATTGACCGAGGAAAAGGGCGATGTATATGATGTCAGATGTACAAAGCAATGCAGAAGCCCCAGTGCATCCAAAACGAAAGAAGGGGGTGAATTTAACATGCACGAATCCTACCA